>JAOXJM010000041.1:27603596-27621417 GCA_026413425.1 Tringa solitaria
GGTGTTGGGGGATATGGTGTAGGGGAGAACTTTGTAGAGTAGGGTAGATGGACTCAGTGATCACAAGGGTCTTTTCCAACCTGAATGATTCTATGATTTTGTAAGTGAAGTTACAAATTCCATGTTCCTCCTACTGGAAAGCTCTTGAGTAGTTCACTGCTTAGAAGTGTCCTCGAAAGTCTAGCTCAGGTTTTCTTACAGCTGTTTCCAGATAGCCACACTTCTACTAAACTGAAAGGTTCTTCTCTCTTGTGTGTTTACCAGCTCTCAGCACACAGACTTTCCAGTTCCCTGATCCTTGCCTTTCCTGCAAGCCCTCTTCTGCATAACTTCCAGCTTAAATATACTTTTCTTGAAAATATGAGGTATAAGATGAGGCCTTGATGAAGAACTATGTTTGAGTACAGCAATTTTGTCTTACATTTTCAGTCCTTAACTAGTTTGTATGACCCTACTTTAATCTGGTTTGTTATGTCACATTAGTCCTTCATGGCTTCTTTTACAATTACTACACCCTGATCCTCTTCAAAGGATGCACTTAGTACAGATGAAGGAATAAATTAATGGTTTTGATTCAATATGCACAGGCTTGTGCCTTGGACCCCTCACTTATATAGATTTATTTATTTATTTGTTTTACTGCTTTAATCCTCAAGCTTACCCAGCTCTTTCCAGAGCATCCTTCAGTCCTTCCCATCCTGACTACAGCTGTTAGCATTGTACCATCCAAGAAGTCTGTACTCAGGTCATCAAACAAACTTGTTATTTAGGAACTACCTGTAGCCTTTTTATTTAGTAACATCAGGGTGTTGGGGTTTTTTTATGTTTATCTACTTGCAAATACAGTTGTGTTTGGGCAGTAGTGTGCCCAAAGGAAAAAGAGCACAGTTCTTCAGCCACAGCAGAGCAGGAACACTGGAACTGTAACATCTGGGGAATTATTTGCTGGAGCAGACATGCAGAGAAGCGAAACACTGGATAAGAAGAGTAGAAAGGCTTGCTGGAGCACATAGATTTAATCTTTAACTTAAAAAAAAATATCTGAAAATTTAGATTAATTTTCACCAATCAATATTTATTATTGCTGTATCTGCCTTCAAACAGGAACTGCAATAATTTAGATAAATATCTAGTCAGGTCATCTAGTTTCACTGCAATTTTGGAAGTAGACTTGGTGAGGTCTCCTGGGAATACTATTTTGAAACTTCCTAATGTAATTTCAACATCTTTATCTCCCTCTGCAGCATGTATGAGAATTCGGTCTGCTCTGAGAGGTCTTGCAATGAAACCTAAAACGTGTGCAATTTATGTCCAAAATATATCTTGTCGACTTTTACTTCACAGAAATCCAAACTGACATGATAACCAAGTGCAAACTGAGGTAACAAAACAGAACAAGATAATTCTTATTTAATCTTATTTATTTTTTATTAAATTTATTATTATTGATTACTAATAAATTCAGTTTTAAAAAATTAATTTAAGGTCTTATTTAATCAGGCAACAGAAAATCACTGGAGCCAGCAATGGAAATGAGGAAACGTGAGTGTGTGACAGTAAGAGCTAAGAAGTTGCAGCCATCAAGTGAGCTTCTGCTACAGACAGTGCAGTTTTGGCAAAACAAATTTATTACTGATTTGTCAGACCTAGAATATACCTGTCTACAACAAAAGTTTCAAGACAAAGATTGGTTGTGCAGCACTACCCATGTGTATTTGTCACAGCTGGAAACATCCATTTCCAGTCTGGACTAGGTTATTTACTTTCATAAAGACGTTATAAGGCGTGGGGTTTTTGGTTTGGTTTTTTAAGGGTTTTGCTGGCAGCTGGGCAGTGATACAGCCTGGGAGAAGGGGAAAAAAGTTCACAGCTTTTAGGGGATGCCCTGGATACACTGCTGGAGGCAGGTGCTGGGGAACTGGTAATGTTCCTCCTACTCTTACCCTACTATAAATGCAAGACTCAAAGCAGAGTAAGTTACATCTTACTTACCATGTGGTAAGTACACAGAGAGAGAGGTAGGAATTGGGGTGTAAGCAATGAGCTGTGGATCCATGGCATAGCTTTTCCTGTTACTTGCACTATAGACATAGTCATACTGTAGACAATATCTCACGCCTAAAATATTATTTTAAATAACTAATACTATTTTAACTAACTGCAGACATCGTGTTTGACTGAGGCACGTTCCACCTCACTAAGTCCAGCACTGCATACAAACTGCACCATATGAATGTTAACTAATAAAAAGGCAAAAACCCCTTTTTTCAGCAGCACTAAAGAATTAGACATGACAAGTAGCTGTTTGCTGATTTAAAAGCAAGAAACAGAAAAACTGCTAAAAAATGCATTGGCTCCTCTTTTTTAAAGCACCTTGTTTCTACAGAGGAATTGCAAATAGAGCTAAATGAACCCCACAGTATTCAAGTCAGGAGATGCACCCCAAGGATTCAGCCTGCAAGGTCTGTAGATGAAAGCTTCCTTGAAAGCTCAGTTTCATACTCCAGTGGCCACATGAACTTATTGCCTCCCACAGCTGAACCCCAACTTGGCCAGAGCTTTGAGATGGAAATACTTAAGACTTCTCTAACATGAACTTCCCACAGAAGGACAGAATTAGAGCTTAAAATAAGAAAATATTTGGTTTACAGTGATTAAAAACTTAAAACATAATTTTAAAATCAACTCAGGATAACTAGGGAAGATGGAAAAGAAATGAAAAAGTCTGTGCAAAATGCTTCCCCAAACTTTGAAGTCCTTAAAGTCAATTCCTTGCTTCTGTCTCAGCTGCAATCAACTCAGTGGCAGTTGACAAATTTTGTGTAGTCAAACTCTTTGCCTTTCCGAAAACAAACCAAAAAATTGCCCTTTTCTTTATTTACTCTTACTTATTCTTAGCAATACATCCTGTTCTTACACATCCTTCAGACACTACAGGCAGGATGTGATCTGAATACATGCTGGACTAAGAAAGGGGAGATGTAGTACTTCTTTCTCAGTCTAGTTTCTTACCAGAACTCACCACAGAAAGTGATGGTTTCCCTACATCTCTACCTTGTGGCCTTTGCATAAACACATGTACTGCTCTCAGCTCTGACAACTCAGGGAAGCATGGTTCGTGACTGTAGTGTTTTTATATCCCTACAAACTGTCCCACAGCTTCAAAAAACAAACTGATTATAACAGCAGAATAAAAAACAACTGTTATTAAACAATACCAGAAACAAACAAAAAGGCTAGGATAAGTCACAATAAAATCCATGAACGAGAGCACACAAGTGGAGCTTAATTTGCCACCAAATCAGCCTAAAAATAAGAAAACACTTCAGAATTAGAAAGCCCTGAAAGAGCGTAGATAAAAAGGCCTCCTCCAAAAGCATCGCACCTCTGCAGAAGGTCACTGTAAAAGCAGAAAGGAGAAGTTAGGAACTAATGGACCCGCAGGTGCCAGAGTTCACAGATGTGACGGTGATGAACAGCCACTCATGAGCTGCAAACCCACCCCTGACATCCTCCTCCTCACCACGACTGTGGGAGCTCATTACCTTCCCATAATAGTTAGCTCATGCCCACAGTGGAAGGAAATGAATTTTGAACTGAAAAATTAAGTGTTCCTGAGCAGATGTGTCGTCACACAGCAGACCGTTTCCTACCCAGAGGCACAAGCCGACATTAATTTCACGGCGCAGGTAGGAAAAGGTACAGGGGCTGACTGCACGTGCTGGGTGGGCAGAGCCCTTGAGAAATCCACAGAACAGCCCCGTGTTCTTCAGCACTGTGACATAACGAACAGTAGATGTTTCTATCTACCCTTACTTCTGTGATAACAACCTGGTTAAACTTGAATGGCCACATCTTTAAGGATTTAAGCACCAAAAAATACAGGTAGACACCCCTCATGTAGTTTTATAAAGTGCTAGAGAAGACAAACACTAGGTCCCCAAAGAAAGATACGCTCAACGGTTACATGTGGTTTAGAAGTATGTCTACATAGGTACCCTCAAGGTTTCTAAATAATCCAAAACCAGCTATGCAATCTTTCATATATTTTAGGCACTACTATGCTACTATGCTTGGCTTTGCAAGGCCAGAACTACTAAAGCTTTCTCTGTGCTCACACTGCTTTACGAAGCATCCACACAGTGTCTCAAATCAGTCTACACCATTCCAGGCTCAAAACTTGTACTGATGTGTCCACCCTTGCCGCTTCTATATCTGAGGACTGTGTCTTGCTGAGCATTGGAGTTCTTGGACAGAAGGCACTGGAATTCCTCCATAAAACATAAATTGAGGCTGGTTCTTCCCTGTCAATCTAGTGACAGGGGCAGGTATTGCAAAATACTGCCATTTCAAAGTAATCCCAAGGAAGAGGAAGGTGACGCTGCCAATTGCTGCAACACTGACAGTCACTACAGCAAGCACGCTCCTGTGCTGGCAGCGGCTCAACGATGGCCAGGGTCAGGCAGAAGAATTCACCTGCAAAAACCTTCGCAGGGACTTCTCTTTGAGCACTGTCATTCAATGAGTCGTCACTTCCAGATTCAGCCAAATGGCAAAGATGGGGAGGGCAGATCTGGCAGTGAAGCTACATCACTAGACATTTTTGGAGCACTCAGAAGGTTCTGCTGAGACTGCTCTCATTGTACCCATCCATGGCAGCATCAGCACGGCTGAGCTCCTCCAAAATACCTCCCTTCAGGGTGGCTTTGCTGCTGTTCCATGAAAGGATTGTATGAGCAATTCCGAGATAATAAATTCACAGTGACAGTTTTAACTTTGATAAAAAGCCTTTCAAGATTTCATAAATAGCCTAATTAACAGGTGGGAAGAAATGATTACCTGAGAAATGTTATCCTCCAAAACAGTATTTGAAAAGGCTCATTCATTAACAAGCTTTACGCAGCACCACTTCTCCTGTCCTCTTCCTGTGTTTAATCTCCTGAAGATGGAATGATTTAGTCTAATTTAAGGATTGCTATAAGAAAGTAATTTTGTAAAACACATTTGCCTGTCATGCACAGGTGGTCAAATCAGCTCATCTCACAGCCCCTTCTAGACTTAAAGTGTACCTATTTACTGAAAATACCACAAAAATATACCAGATTTTGGAACAGGTCAGTAAATAACATAGATTGCCGCTGTATTTACAATGATAGCAGGTGGTCAAAATAGAGAAAATCTCAAGGCAAAGTTATCCTCTGCTCAGTACAATTCGCTCTTTCGAGGACTTCTTTGCTTGGCTTTGGGGTATCAGAAATAAAATGTGCAATCCACTGTAGGAGGTATAATTTCAGTATATCATTTTCACTAGTTCATATAATATTGCTATATTTTCGGAATAAACTGAATTTTAAAAGGGCAGGCAGTCTTAACCTGGGTTAGGGTAGAAGGCACAGGTATACTCTTTTCCTGCGCAGGAAAAGATCTCACTTTCCAGGCAGCTCTATGCAACTAATTATTTGCTTATGTCTTGATATATTATTATTATTCTAATTGGGCTACTGGAGTAGAAATGGATGATAAATTCTTACTTTAAGGGCACAAAATTTGGGCAAAAGCCTTCTAGAGGGTCTAGCAGAGTCTCATTTTAGTAAGTCACAAGAAAAAAAAAAAGCAGCTAAGAAACTCTATGGCATTGGGAGAGGGATAAGATGCCAGAAAATCCCCTGCAACTGATCAAATGTTTCCTACCTGGTGCTATGACTCGGTGCAAAGAAGAAATACCCAACATTATATTAACAACAAGAACCACAATGCGGTGCCCAAGGAGGAGCTGTAACTGCTCAACTAAAAGTTCACTTGGGCACCGTTGGCACCGTTGTGTGAAACTGCTGATAATCTGGTAAAAGACTGAGAAAGAAGAATTAAACACTGAGGGAGGGGAATGACTGAAAGCAATATACAAAAGTTCCCAATAGATTAAATTAAAAGTTTGAAATTTGGGAATCTGACCAAAACAAAACAAACACCATCACCCCGACCCATTTTTTTCTACACCTTATTCCCTTTGGGGATGGGAAGAAAACGTAAAAAAAATTTTTTTTTATTACTAATCCATTTTATAGGAATTCTCTGTATACTTCAACAATGAAAATTATTTGCTTCCATATACTAAGGTAAATTAGATTCAATTAGTAATGATTTCTATCCCTTAACGCTCCCTACTCCATGACAGAGTTCAGAGCATATACTCCTATAGCAGAGCTTTGGACAGTACTTAAGGAAGTCAAAAAATAGCAATTCCTGAAGATCAAAGCCCACTGCGCTATTGGCATCACTGCCCCTGTTAAAAATAATCTCCAAAATGAGGATTACTTTAATGTTCTGTGTCATCACTGTTGCTATGACAAAAAGAAAATTGGGTTAGCCAGACAGCGAGTGTCACCATGCAATTCCCACTTCTGTTTCACTTCAGCAAACAAAGTATTAAGGACACTCTCCACTAGCGTTAATGAATCACACCTGTAATTGCATCCACCTATGATGAGCTGTTCATACCTGGTTGATACAGGATAAAAGCATTCCGAGGACGTTTAAAATGAAAAATAATTTGTAGCAGATGCAAAATTATTGCAGATTATCCTTAAAAATGGGTAGCCCTCCTCCTCCTCTCAATTTGCACTGGACCGTTGCACAGTCATGAGACAATTTCCATCAGGTACACTGAAAGCCAGAGCTTACTCACTAACATAAACCTTCCCCAATTCCCCAAATCAAAGCATCAGAGGGTTTGAAATTAGAAACGGCGGTGGGAAATAAAGATATTTCTCCCCTGACCCCCAACCGAGCAGCCAGAGGAGATCAGAGGAGGCTCAAATTTAGCAAAACACTAGGTTGATATGAACTATGGTACCACCTAAACAGAAAATTACACATTTCCTACTCCTCCCTACAGAAAGTGGAGGTTGCAAGACTGGATTCTTACAGTAAAGTGCCTCTAAAGAGTGAAAACTTCTCATCCCACCTCCTGCACCCAGTCCTCCTTGAATGACTCTCCAGTATTTGGAACAGCCACTGGATTGTTTATCAAACCAGGAAGATAAATGGGGATGTACATACTCAGGTGGCTGAAAGGGACGAGCATCACCGAAAAAGGTCACCTTTCTCCAGGTCAGTTGAAATGCAGCCTTAATTGTAAAAATAGAAGGTATCATTTCTTACAGCAAAAAAAATATCGCTGTTTCTACAAGTGAAAAAGCTTTAAAAAAATAATAAAGCAATTGTTATGAGAGTATTAAGGCTACTTGAGCAATCCCATTACCAAATGTCTTAAACTGAAGACGTGTGCCACTTGTAAAGTTCCCCTTTTGAGGGTCATGCTCTGTCTGACCAGGTGGTCACATGCTGCATATCAAATACCACCACAGATCTGCTCCATTTTGCCAGCTATCCTTGATAAGTATTGGAGGCTTTAATATGGTGAATATGGAACTGTGTAAAAAAGATCACAGAATTTTTAAAACTGAGAAATCAAGCATTTTCCTAGTAAAAGTGCAAAGTAAAAGTACCACAACTTATTAAGAATTAATACTAGACATTTACCCCCATCTTAAGAAGAATCAGTTTCACGTTCAGGCAAGGACTAGACGTTAAAAGATTCAACCTGTACGGGAAGTTTTTCAACTTGTAAATGTATTTTTTATTAATAAAACTCACCTGTCCTTACAGTGCCACCCAAGACAAATGCAGAGAAAAAGCAATACAAGCACTCGAAAAAGGCATTAAAATTGTTGCAATTTACCTTTTTCTTGCCCCTCTCTATATGACGTGAATAATGTCTGCAGAGCTGGAATACAATCACAACCAATGGATTTTGTAATTATGAAGTGTCTTAGCTTCACTGTACATTTAATCACCTGCAAACACCATTCACTGCCTCACATACTCCTCCGCTGTGAACATTATCCTATAATTAAGCAAGATGAAAGTAAACAATGTCATATGAACATGAATCTCAATTTATGCAGTGCAGTCTTAAAAAAATAAAAATGACTGAAAGAAGATCCAAAACCTGTCATCTACACGTTCAAAGACGGCAACATGACCAAGTGAGGCATCTAGAGATCGTAAAGTATTTGAAGTGTAAAACGCCAACAACTGGCGAACTTACAGTAGTATTCATACTGCAAGTCAGATTATAGACTTCTTAAAAATAAATAAATAATCTATAATATATGTCTGCTGTAGGCACAGCTTTGGGTTTCTCCAAGCTTAACCAATGCAGTATGTTCTCCCTGTAATTGCTTGGGTTAACGATACAGAAATGCAAGTGCTCAATCTTTGTTCATCTTGAATTCTGAGTATGCCATTACTTATTAATCCCTCTATATTTCTTTTATGAAGTGCTTTTGTTAATGATCCTATGCTATATTGGGAACGACAGTGCATATGAAAATGAAGACATAAAAGCACACTCACAAAAATAGCTCAAAAATTTACAGAATTATGTATCCATATATTTACTGAGATGAATGACCTTCATAAAAGGAAGGCAATTGTATAAAGCTATAAAGTTACCCAGCAGCTCTCAGCATATAATGTTAATGTACTTTTTTAATCTGAGGTTTCATTACCTGAAACAGTAGAGTGACTTGGACTGTATCACTCTAGAGCTCTCTAATAATTCAAATATACGGCTGGCAGTTGTTGATGTATCTGTTAAGAACAGCGCACCAAAATAACACAAGAAACCACCAAGTGACTGGTAGGTCATAAAAATGACCTCTAGTTAACCTTATGATAGCCAGCCACATTGAGTCTCCCCCATGTTTTTGGCACAGAGGAATTAGCAGTCAATGACACAACTCTAGTTCTGAAGACCGAGCAGTCGTTTCTGCATCTTTCACCCAAGCCGTCATGCAGAGGATAACACACGTGCTCAACGCGGAAAGAGAAACCACGCTGTCTGCCAGGCTGTCATGATCATAGAGTCACAGAATACCAGGTTGGAAGGGACCTCAAGGATCATCTGGTCCAACCTCTCTGGGCAAAAGCACTATCTAGGCAAGATGGTCCAGCATCCTGTCCAGCTGAATCTTAAAGAGTGTCCAATATTGGGGAATCCACTACTTCCCTGGGGAGGTTATTCCAATGGCTGATTATTATCACTGTGAAAAATCTTCCTCATGTTCAATTGGAATCTCCCCAGGATTAACTTGTACTGATTACCCCTGATGTCTTCCATGGCATTTGTAAAAAGGGAGCCTCTGTCTCTTTTGTAGATACCCTTTAAATACTGGAACATGGTGATAAGGTCTGCCCTAAGCCTTCTTTTCTCAAGACTGAACAAATCCAGTTCTCTTGGCCTTTTCTCATACAGCAGGCTTCCCAGTCCTTTGATCATTTCGTGGCCCTTCTCTGGACCATCTCCAGCCTGTCCACATCTTTTTTTGCATAGCAGGGATCAAAAATGAAGACAACATTCCAGGTGTGGCCTGACAGGCACTGAGTGGGATGACAACTTCATTATCTCTGCTGGTGATGCCCTTATTGGTACAACCCAGCATCCTGTTGGCTTTCTTTGCCCCAGCAGCACACTGCTCACTCATATTGAGCTTGTCTACCAGGACCCCCACATCCTTTCCCACCAAGCTGTTCCCGAGGTGGTTAGATCCCAGCCTGTGCTGCACTCCTGGATTACGTTTTCCCAGGTGCAAGACTTCACACATGATCTTGTGATACACCAAAGAGATGCTACCATTCAAGACTTTAGCGAGGTCCCATCTGAAATACTTTTTAATTGGGTCACTCCTGTTCAAAAAAAAAAGAGTATCTAAATTGGAAAAGGTACAAAGAAAGGATTTGAGGGTAATCAGGAGAGTGAAGAGCACATTTTTCCTAGAGATTACAAGCTTGACTTGTTCAGTTCTGTGGACTGAAAGCCAAGAAAAGCCAGGACTGCTCTTCCAGCATAACCACTAGGGAGGGAGGAAGCATGATTAAGTCAAAGGACAATGACAGTCATGGAGTAAATGGCTGTAAACTTGCCCATTAAGAAGCTTAGCCTGGAAACGTGATAAGGATTTCTAAACAGGCTTAAACTTAAGATTGATTAATTTATGAAAGGCATTATATGAGATGCAAAAGCAGAGACTGAAGTCAGAAGCCCTTATATTCTCATACTTTGCTGATTTTATGCAGTTCAGATTAGGGCTTCCTTCTCCCTCCCCACTCGGATAAGAGAAGAGTAGATGGGCATCCTCAGGACTCCTGCCTCCTGTTGCCACACTCAGCTCACCCTGCAGTCCAGGTTGCTCAAGGATCCCAGCCACCACCTGAACCCCAGTTCATGACTTGTGCCTTCTGCTCAGCTCCTGAGGAACAAGGAAGGCAGGCTGCACTGCTATCTGAACCAACCAAGGGTCTGTCCAGGCCCTGGCAAAAATTCTTCAGTTCCTCAATAGCCTGGAAAAAACATTCAACAGCAGCACAGCACACTATGAAGTCCGTAACACCAGCAAGAAAACTTACACCTTCACACTTTGCTTCAGGTTCCTTGCAGACTGAATGCTCCAAGGCATTTTCCACATTGTGCACATTTTCAAGGGTTTTTCTTCCAAGAGCATAAGGAACAATTAAGCAAAAAAAAAGATCTGAAAATTCAGAGCACACTTCTGCAACACAGGATGAACTCTGTATTGTGAGGTCAGTCCAAAAAACACAGGATGTTTTGGACCCCTGCTTTCTTTTTCATGTAAAATGACACAGCTTGGATAATATAACTTCATTAACTGGGTAGCTGTATGAAATCAGGCAATACTTGTCATCCTCCTGTATCCAAGACCAAGCACATAGCACCAGGTGCTGAAATCAGAATGTTATTTCACTGTGATTATTTCTAATCTTCCAGTAGTGAGAAAAAGCTGATCTCATTAAAAGACAAACAGTGCTAGATGACTTCATGAGTTAAAGGAAGAAAGAAAATTAAAGAAAATAGAGACCATGAGTGTTTCTGGCAAAATACCACTGCTTTTCACAGCCAGCGCTTGTGTACTGAACACTGCTTAAACAAGCCAGAGTTAATGCATATCACCCTAATGTCTTCAGTGGTTTGCTCAGACCCAGGGGAACTGGGAATGCTGAGTAACAGAGCTAAATTATTCCTGCTGCTTAATAGTAAGTAGCCTAATAAAGCCCCAAAGGAGAAACAGTTTCTGGTTGTGAGGATGATCTTCACAGGTGATGTGCAAGAGTTAGCCGTACCAGCAGCAATGCAGGCAAAATGAGGGGAAGAGTCTCTGTCTGCCTTTAAAACTGCCGTAGGTAAAATATAAAACCGTTGTCTATCACACGTAGTAAAGGCAGGGCAGCAGCACAAGAAAGGTGTAGAGTGGTAAGGGCCTGTCCCAGGGCCTTCAGACATCATGAGCCCACAGAAGCCCTGGGATAGAGGTTCCCCATCAAGTGCCCTGGAATGATACTTGGTTGTGAGATACTATAGAAGTAAATGTTATCACTACAAATGCTCACTGGATAGATTTTGCACCTTACAGCTGTATTATTACACTGAAATTTCTGAATAGAAAAGCACATAAATCACTATTTTATAAACAAAACCTTCCTCAGCCCTTCTCCTAAGCTCCAAACCAATGAACCATGCCGGTCCTTCCTGCAGAAGCTCAGCCAGTGTCTCCGACTCCCAGAGAGGTATCCAGGAACGTGCATCAAGCAAGGGATGCAAGCGGCTGAAGAACCACTCCAAGGATGCTCTGTAAGGAGAGCAGTGTGTCACTATGCAACAGTGAGAGAACAGCTGTGACTCATTTCATAGTCTACTGAACATGAAACGAGTTTTCTTCCATCTGTGATAAACTGTGCCTCCACTTGCGATGCATATTAGGCATTGCTGCTACCCTGTCTTCTAATACCATGGTAAAAATGAAAGACTAAGCAGCAGCAAGTCCTCTGGCTTCTGCTGCATGAGACAGTGACACAGCTTTGGCTGCCACTGGTCTCACTTTTAGGCTTGGTGATCAGTCCTGCGAAAACAACAGAGGGCCAACTCTTGGTCTGCTGTTTTTCAGAATCCCCCATTCGCATCGACACCGAAAGCTTGCTCGCTGCCCACTGCAAATCCCCAACAAGTACACAGGGAGGGATGCACATTTCCAATGATTAGAAAAAAAAATATTTTAACAGTTACGCATAACATGAATCTTTTTTCTGGCACCATGTCATGAGACCTAGTAGCCTGGCATCACCCCATCCTTCTCTCCAAGGGATTGTAGTAAATCTTGCAATCCCGGCAGCTGAAATACATGAACCCCAAGAGCATTTCAAAGCCAAATGCGGTGCCCTCATTATGCTCCTCTACTCCCCCACAGGCTAAAAACGATAAACCCTCACAAGTTGCCTCAGGCATCTTTATACCACATGGACCTAGTGCAGCCCCAGGGTCCCAGGGCAATGAAAGCAGCCTGAGCCAGCATTAGCGTCAGATGGCTGGTGGCCAAAGAGACACCCTCATACGTTCATCGGGTTAGAAGTCCCCACATAGTTGATCTGCCCTTTGAAAGGGAAATGGCATGGTGTGTAAAAGTCTAATAAACACACATGGATTTCCGCAAATATGAAGTAGCATCCAATTTTATCATGAAATGATATGATGAAACTAAATATTTTGACAGTCAAACAGTTGGCTTCATTAACACGTCACCCTTCTTGTGACATATGCGATTATTAAATCATTTCATGTCGTGACAGTCAAAATAAGTTGTCTGTTAGGACACAAACAGATAAAAGACTGCTTTGCTTTCCAATTCCGAATGCAATTTTCAGCATAGGGCAAATTTTAGTTTATGGATAACTCAAACTGTGAAATCTTGGCAAATCAGTACATTATCCACCTTCTCCTCAAGAAGTATTCTGTTAGTAGAAAGTATAGGTGCTTTTAATGAATAAATAAAACTTCGATAGAAGTTCACAGCAGGGCTTCAGAGTTGTGTGCATCTATGCTACCATCGTGCCAGCAGTATACTTGTTTTATTCACATTGCTACAGAAAAATATCAGAACTACAGAAAGAGAAAAAAAAAAGTACTTTTTCTCCAGACCAGTACATCTAATGGGCCTCAGAAATACAACCTTTATTTTTCTTTTCGCTCTTCAATCCAATGCCAAAGATGTGACAGATGTGGTATAGCTGTAGGAGGTTCCCAAACTGTGACACAGTTGTACCACAATCTACCTCAAAGTGGTACCCAAACACTGCCTCAACAGCTTAACATCTCCTCCTGAGCACAGGCAAGGCTAGGCACAGAGCCAGGAGCCGCCGCTGCTGACAACAGTAGCATCTTTGCAAATTTAATTCAAGAAAGTCAATTTTTTAGTGTAGGACTGGAAGTCACAGGCTTCTGAATTTTAACTGCAGTCTAAAAATGATTCCCTGAGCATCCTGAGGTACATCACTGTCTTTCATCTGTTTCATGCACACCCTTACTTTTCCTCACAATTTCATCTTAGTGCCTTTTACAGCTAGCCATAAAGTAAAATTTCATATAACCAAATCCAAACACATCAACAATAATGAGCATTGTGCTTCACAAATCTTTTTTTAAAAGGTAAACAGACATTAGACCAAGTGTGCATCTTGCCTTTTTATCACACTGCACTGTTTTCTCAGGAATCAGAAGGGCTGAGTTTCATGGAGTGTTGCCAAAAATAATTTTAAGAGGAAAAACAAGTAAGCAAAATGCAAGGGTCAAATACTTTGGAAGTTTTTAGACATTGAAGAAAATCTTCACTTATGGGGGCAGAAGAAAAAAAAGCAATGTGCAGCCCAAAAACCAAAATGGGGCTCCCCGAGAGCACTGCACCCCAACCCGGGTACAGTTTCCTGCCACCAGGACACAGCCGTGCTGCCAGAGAGCAGAAACGAAAGCCCAGGAAACCCACTTCTTTGTTTCCCCATTTAAGCAAGCTAGACCCTAACAGACAGTGACAGAATGATAAAGAACACCTTTAATTTTTTGGCATTTTACTAGGAAGACTTTTACTCTGAAACTTGTTAGATACAGAGGCAAAGCAAAAGCGTTCAAGCTTGGATAATTGGAAGTAGGGTGAAGCCCTGTGCTTGGGAAGGAGTGCCTTCCCTTGAGGAAATTCTGACACAGCTTTGCGTATTTCAGAGGCCAAAAATTTTCTCTGGAGAAATTATTTTTATGAGCCACCGATGATTCACTCTTGGCAGAGCGATTTACCTTTAGTCAGCAAAGCTGAACTCCAGCAAGAGAAGGAAAATCACCCTGGTCTTTCTGTCATTTTGATGGCAGAACTGAATAGCTTCTTGTTAGCAAGTCCCCTCCAGAGCATTGCTGGATGTAAGGAACACTAGAAATACAATTTACCAAGGACACACTAACGCTGGCAGTAAGAAGCTCATTAAGGGGAGTAGCTATCATCATTAGACAGGTAATCCCACCTCCAGGATTTTCTGTGGTACAAAGCTCCTACTACTCAGCTTGTCTCCGAGGGTATAATTACCTTCTGGAAACGAAGTGTGGTCGTATGGGAGAAACTTCTGGGAAAGATTCAGTTTCATACAAATCAGTTAAAAGCTGAAGGCTTTACGCGTGCTAAAAGGCTTTAAAAGACTATGCCATTTTGTCAGTGGGCTGTTTGGCAGCAAACGTTTGCCATATAAAAATCATTATCTGATTTAGTCTTTTATTAGCTTTGTCACCGCTCCAGGGAAATGAGATGATCTAATACCATTGCAGTTGCTATTTTACAAAGGTACAATATATGCTCAAAATTAGCAAACACCTCCTTCATAAGAGCAGGTCTATTCTGACTTTGGCAAAAATCATTAGAAGATATCTGAGGGCATGGTAATCACCTCATTTTTCTTCAGCTAAAAATACTTAAATATAGAAAAGATCCTTTGCTGAGGACTAGCAGCGCTAAAGACAGCAAGTCAAAGATAATGACTTGCGCAGCTAATCCCTGTGTATCACACTGCATATTTACCCCTTGATATAATAAGATCTGCGTTTCTCTAAATAAGAATTCATCAACACTAATACCATTGGCAGAAAGAGGACAGAGAATGTAAATCTTGTAAATAGGCTTTATAAATAATATCAGTAATTTTTTTTTCTATCTAGCTTCCATTCCAAAATCCATTTGTCACAATTCAGTAACACGGTAATGCTGGCAATCTACAGAACAGGTGATATTTTAAAAAACCACACCACCTCCAACTGGAAGACCCATGCCTGAGGAAGCCCTTTCATCACTGCAACCTTCTTCCTAATCTGAGATATCTTGGGGAACCTCAGCATCCCTAGGTGAGGCATGGCCTTCCCAAAGCCCAAACCAGACTTTCAAACATGTTTGGTGGGTGCACAATTAGCACGTGTCTACAGAGATGCTGATCCACAGCCCCCAGATCCAAGATGGCTCAGTGGTAGTTCACAAGCAGCATGCATTCAGGTCAGCGCACGCTAACACATAGCTCACTCTCCAGATAAAGCTCTCTCTAAAATGTTATGCTTCCCAGCATGTTCCCCCGCTATAATCCAGTTGCAGGGGACAACCCAGAAGGCATCGTATTTTCACTTCCAATTGAGGGATCAATCTCAAGTGTTCCGTGGTGGAATCAGGACCTATACCTTCCTTCCTCCTTCCCAGTCATCTTTGCTTGGGCTTGCAAAACCCTCTTTTCTCCTGGGGGAGTGGGAGAAAATGATGACGACACTACAGAAGTTCTCCTAGCAAGATGGCATCCACACCTGCTGCCTCCTAAGAGACAAGGACAGATCTGCATTGCTGCCTCAAGAGCCTCTTCCACAGTGAGCTTGGTGCAGTCCAAAGATATTAGTGGACCCATGTGTCCAGTGGCCACCTGCGCAGTACCCATGGCAAATGCCATGTAGTAAACAGAAAGTACGGGAAAGGAGACATGGGTGTTCAGGTGGTCAAGAGCAGACAGGTTTCTGTGAGAGGTTCTCCATACATGCTCTAGAGCTTCTTGGAATAGCACTGCACTTCTGTGCACTTCATGAATCACAATCCATTTATCCTTCTTCCTAATGGAAATTACAGACCTGTTAGAATCACATCACTAAAGGGAAAGAGACCATTTGCTGAGGTTAAGGAGATGAGCTGGAAGACAGCTGAGCAAGTTGAAATGTTTGCTAACACTAATATTTCAGATGGTGTAACAGTCTATTAGAGCAGTAGTACAGAGCCCCGTTGCTTAAAGCAATTTGAAATAAACTGGAAAAGCTTCAAACATAACAAACGTGAGAGTATTACCAGAGCAGCACAGATCTTGGAATTTGTGCTTCACAGATTATCAGACAAACCTATCCTACAGTCTCCTTTAATGTGGTTATTTAATTCCTTAAAATCTGACTAATACAGAATGGTCTAATTTTTCAAGCATTTTGGAAAACAGGAAGGGTGGGTTTTGAAACAGCAAGAGAATCCAAACCCAAGTGATTTGTAGATATATTTTGCTGTGATTTGTTATGTTTTTCTATAACTCAACTTTAGTTCCATTGTTTAATTGCTTTAAGGCAAAGATTGCCCATTTTCTGAAAATCCACTGGATGGGGCTTCTGTAAAATACTAATTTTTTTAACTTCAGAGGAAAGGTAGGGGGTTTCAACTCACTATATGTCCCACAGAAATTATATGACCAATTTACAGTCATCTACTCTTAGACTAAATGCCTACCTCTTTGCCACACCATGAACCAACAAACAGAAATTAATCCAAATTAGCTATGATCACCTCAGGGCAACCACTGATCATCTGGATCTGCTCTGCCAAGTCAAAGCCCCAAATGCTTCACTGCGTGATAAGGAGTGAAAACATACTTAAGTCATGTTTTCCGCTTCAGAATTGTAAAAAAAACTAATAGCTTATACTCCTTTTAAAAGTTTATGTAGTCATCTGAACCCCCCGCACCCCAAAAAGGAAGGGAAGGAAGAGAATGATGGTTTTTCTTGCTATAAATTATCACAGAACTGGTATATCCTGGCAAAACATCTTCCAGTATAAACTGACTATACTGTACTTTCAGAAGTAGACTACTCTGTATCATGCCCAAAAGCAAATATAAATCAGCAAAAACTTAGAAGACTGTTAAGTTAAATTTAAGTTAAATATTTATTTTTATCTTTTCCCTTCAACATTTACTTTTTCTTTTAACTGTTTTATTTCTATGTTTGAGGGGCCACAGCTAAAAGAGCATTTAAGTATGAGGTTGAAATTCCATTTCATTATGTATTGTTTTTTGCTGGGAATCAAATTGCTGCTTCTACTAACTCCAGATCTGAGTAACTGACACCCCATTCTCAGCATCCTGATTTACTGCTGATAATGACACAGTAGATGAGACCATTCCTAAAAACTGGCTAAATAATCAGCAGAACAGCTTCATTCAAAACATCATCTCCTCGTCACTGCAGAATTTTTTTCCCTACTTTTTTAAAAAGGCAACACATCATTGATTTAAACAAAAAAAAAATAATAAAAAGAAAAAAGAAGAAACTCTCTCCTACCTTATGTTTCCTCCCACCCTTGCTGCATTTAGCACAGCAATCAACAGCTCATTGAAGCCTTTGTGAAATCATCCTTCGGGACAGCAACAGATAAAGCCATTATAAATTCTAAATATAGCTTTCTGGCTATAAAAAATTAAACAACAGTTATATAGAATTATTATTAGTATACATATTCTTACCAATCAATACTTACTTTGAACCAGAAAAATAGCTGTAAAATTATATAGTTAATGGGAGAGTTTCTGGTAAGTGGCTATTTTAATCCACATCAGGACAGCTAATAAAGATACCTTTTGAAAGGTGAGAAAA
>JAOXJM010000041.1:27622789-27647985 GCA_026413425.1 Tringa solitaria
TCAAGGTGAGGCTCGACGAGGCCCTGGGCAACCTGGTCTAGTTGGGGGTGTCCCCACTTCCCCACTGACTGCGGGGGGGTCGGACTAGATGACCTTTTAAGGTCCCTTCCGGCCCAGATGATTCTATGACAAATAGCAATGAAAAAAAAAAAAAAAAAAAAAGAAAAGACTTTTAAATGAGTCTGCACCAAAACCTTTCAAGAAGTTTCTTTCATGAAGGGTTTAAGATCAATAGAGCAGCTTTCTTGCTGTAATTACTCACTGATAGAAGACAGAAGTACAGGCTGCAATGGGAAGCAAGGCAGAAGCCAAATTCATTCCTGATGTAAGCAAAAAGGTTGTACAGAGGACGGCAAAAACCATAACCTCTCCTTACATGTCTGAATCTAACCCACAGTGCTCCAAGATCATTCCTGCTGATCACTCAGATGAGACCACGGTGAGATTCAGGCATCTAAATTATTCAATTAAGACAGAGAAAACCTGAAATGCACCATTTATCCACTTTTTTATTTAATTATTCTTTTAAGGAAGAGTTGCAGTCTTAATGGGATATTTTAAATTAATTCAAATGGTTTCTGAAGTTCTTGTGTATGCTCCACTTTTCTGATATAACTCATTTACAGCTGAGGGAAGCCTCCACTTACAAGGGTACAGCTCTCCTCTTTGTCAGAATTAATAGCAATTCCTACCAACATTCAAGCTGTCAGTCAGACAGACATTTGCTATAAACATCTTCATTTCCTTTTATTTCTGCAGACACCTTTAAACAGCACCACCTCTCAATTCATAAGCCATATTAGGGCTGTTACTGTAGTGCAACATCTCTCTAGACAGTTTCACATAAAATTAAATGCCCATTTAGCAGCTTACAAACCTTACAGCAGTTGGTTTATTTTCCCTCTTTATTGTAGCAGAGCAAGCAAGAACAGGAGACTATTACAGCATCGTGTAACATGGCTTCTCTATCAACCCAGTGGCATAAAATTAAATTACTATCTGAAAGATGAAGTAAAACACTCATTTATATCTGTCAGTTTTGTGAGGCTACTAGGCAAGTAACTGCTGCAGGCAGATTTCTAAAAATCAGGACAGCTCAACTTGCCAAGGGTTAACCAGTTCACGCACCCAGGCCTAAGCCTTCTTCTTGCTTAAGGACTGTTTAATTATGTATACCAAGTGCAATAGCTCCAGCAGGAAAGATTAAAACAGACTCTCACAGCCTAATACAAGGACATTTAACCAGAATATTGCAAGGCTACAGACCAATGTCTCCCACGTTCATGAGGGTATCATAAGAATCAGGTAGGAATTTCATTCCCCAAGAAAATAAACTTTAAAAATAAATCGGAAGGCTCTCCATTACACACTGAAGTGAGGTTTGAAAACAGCTTTGATATGAAACAGGATTATCTGTTCCTGAACATCTCATGAAGTGCTTAAAAAGTGCTTGGATGCTTTTGAAGTACTAAAGAGAGAATGCAGCATGTACACCGAGTGATATTTTTCACTTGCATGGAAATAATAAGGTCCTTTAACTTAAAATTGATTTTCACGGGGAACAAAAGCCCTCAGAGCTAACCATTTAGGATGTTTCATGGCACCCCTCATCATTTATTCCATCAGCAGTTTGTCCTCAATACATAATGATTAAGAATACTTTTTTTAAACACTCTCAACATAACCCACAAATGACAGAGGACATCATTAATGCTACGTATTTTCATTTCTGCAGTATAATCTGCATTTAGTGCGTTCCTTTGACCAGGCCACCTGGATCCTGTCCACCTTGTCTGGCCCGATCAGCACTGTTTTAACATTCCAAGTTTCTGAAAGGTTCAATAGTTAATATTTATGGAAGTCTGTGAGGTTCAGAGGGCAGGGAACCTCCACACAACAACAAAACCCAAACCTATCACCTTTAGTTTTAAAAACAAACAAACAAACCCAAGAAAAAAAAAACACAAACCAAACCCATCTCCAGCAGAAAACCCAAACCACTTGCTCCTGCTAACAAATATACATAAACAAGCCACAGTGGGGGGGGGATGCGTGGCAGCAGCAGGCATGGAGGAGGTCTGCAGAAGGAACCTGCTCCCTCTCCATCCCCAGAGAGGACCAAGGCCTAGGAGATCCACTACAGAGCAGAAGAGAGTTACCCTGCACTCAGCGTATGGGGCTACCACGCTCTGGCTGATGCTGCAAGCCCCTGGATGATGCCAGGAAACCAGCAATAACGTGAAGCAGCTTTTCTCACTTGTGCTACTCTGCCTTTATTTGACTACTGTAGCATTTTCTTTTACAAATACTGTAGCAACACATTTGTACGAAGCTGAAACAATCATGCATATGAATGTGTGGTTCTCTGCAGAAGATACTAAAATTATTTCTGGACTGTCTTCCCATTCCAGACAAAATTTGGTTAAAGAAAAATGAAATTTTCTATAAATTAACGGGAAGCAAAAAAAATTCATATGGTGGTGCAATCAGACAAATGATAAAATGCCCAACATATAGTAACAAAAGCAAAACAGTTGTATAAAGGAGAGTCATTCTTTCTGTGTCCTTTCTACCACCTCCCAGCAGAAAAGCCAAGCAGCTCTAGATAAAGACCTCCTTTTTTTCCCACCCTTTCTACCTATCACATTAAATTTCAGAGACAGAGAGAGGAAGCATCTACAATTTTATTTTACAAGCCCTCTGGAAAAATAAGATAGATTTCTCAAGCAACAGGAACTCTTCAAGTCTCTTTCATATCTTTTCTCTCGCAAATAGATGCCTTCAGGGAGTCCTCCTCACCCCCCTTTTAAGCCCAAGTACTGATTTAAAAATCAGGAACTCCAGGCTGACAAGCAGCAGATTCCCAGAAGCCCAGGGTATATTAACATGAAGCTCTCCAGCAAGGTCTCAGAAATTTCCAGCCCAGTTTTTTGTGTTTTTTTGTTTGGGTTTGTTTTTTTTTTTTTAATTTTCTGTAACTTAAGGTGAAACTGTTACAAGAACACATGCACTAAGTCGACAGTAATGTGTACTGGGCACTCAGAGCAACCTTCTTTGGAGTCCATTGGCTCCATACTAATGCAGTTCTCTGAACTCATCCATTTCAATTGCAGTTTTCTTCTTCTGAACATCCAAGCAGTGCAGGTTGCTGGCTTTTACATTCACGAAAAGCAAAAAATCAGAGCTATATATGTCAAAAGATATTAAAATTACAGCTGGGCTTTAGTTGTGGCTCACCATAAACTGGAAAAGATGCTACTGGACCACCCCAGGCCCTCACAACTGGGTGCTCAATCTCAGACCTACCTGCACACAGCAAGCCCATACAGTAGAGCACGTTCCCATATCACCACGAGCTGCTCACTCATCCCGATTTGGCAACTCAGTTTTCCATCAAGTAGAAAACATGCAAAGCTTAGCCAATGTTGCAGACTCTGTCATTAGGGGCAAACCTTACTCCAGAGATTTAGAAGTGCTAACTGCTGCTGTCCAAAGAATAAACTGAGTGATGCCTATTCAGAGGAGATCACGCTTCTGAGCGCATTATTAAATGCCAGCAAGTTTAATTTATATCTGACACAGAAGTATCTAGCTGGGCTGTCAAAAATGCAGGTTCGTATTGTTTCCTAAGAAACTATAACTATGTTACTTGCAATATAAATCCATTTCTACACTTGCTTCATCCTTTTTTGCTGAGATCTGTATCTGAATTCAATAGGTCAGCTCTGGAAAGCAGTGATAAGTCACTGTTCATGCTTATTCCTATTCAAACTGTAGCATGCCTGAGCATTCTCTTCTAAGGACCTGATGCTCACAATCATGAATGCTGCAGCAATTCAGTAAAAGAGCAAATGGTAAGATGAATAATACATAAAACCAGTTCTTAACAGTGAATATATCACAACACTTCACACTTACTCTATAGGCTAAGGAAACAGCAAGAAAGCAGGTGAAATCACTTCCGAAAGACGTTTCAGCTGGTCAGTGGCAAAGCCAGCAAAAATAAAAATTTAAGCTTCCTGACTTCTTCCAGCATTCAAACAACCCTTGTGCATAATAAGCACTATTGTGAGGTTTCTCTTCTTTATCCCTTTTTCCACAGCCAACATAAACCAAACCAACCTAAAAAGCTCAGGTTAAAGGACAACAGTAAGTCAAGAGTGAAGTGCATTTGTACAGCAGACCAATTCTTCTTTCCAAAACAGAAGAGCACTTAACTGCATCAGCTCATAAAAGATGTCTCCTGGAACAAGGTACATCACAGCTCCTGGAAAAGATGTGAACACAAACAAGAAGGAAAATAAATGGAAAACTGAAAGGTTTTGACTAACATCTTGTGTTGTGGTTTTGGTTGGTTGTTTTTTATTTTTTTAAGAGATCCTTCTCTGGTAAAGAGCCCTTGAAAGTGAGAAAGCCCAAACAATCTCATGTCTCTTCTCTGCATTCGCTTGCAGGACAAAACATGAAAACTGTGAAAAATATAATTTTGTAAGCTCAAGCTGGCATCGGTTTTGTCTGACAGTGCATCCACATGTTTCCATGTGAGTTCTGTGAGTCCTTCTCACTAAACCCTATCCACAGTATGAGGCCCAAAGAATCTCAGCTCATCACAGCGATGGCAACTTCCAACATATAAATGTGCCCTGCTGCAGTTTCCTGACTTGGGTCTCCTGGAGACGAGCAAGAATTCAGTTAACAGGATTAAAGAATAATAAGCAGGGGCTGATCAGCCTCCCATAAAAGTTCAGCATTTCTAGACAAACGGAAAGCAGAGAAGACAAATTAGATGTAGGTTAGCAGGTCTTGCGACATCATAGACACTTTCTTCAACATTTCATCACCCAAGTGTTACTACCGGGTTGTGTTAAACACAGAGAAGCATGTCAAATGCCTCACCTTAAAAATCTGGGATTACTACATCCTTATTAGAACACGAGTGCTCCTAAGATGTATTAGGAAGGCTGAAGCTCTGCATAAATATTTTGCAGTTCAGGGTAATGTGTTATTATCGCTGCAAAAGCATTCCATTTCCTGGACAAGAATAGAAAAATCAGGGAATTTTTATCTAAAGTTCGGAACTCAAACACTAAATTAGAGATGGCAAATATAACATATAACAAAAATATAACAAAATGCTTACATGCATTTTCTCAGCCATTCGTGGTATGCTAAAGCTGTTTTGTTTACTCAGTTACAATATATGGTAGGCAGGCAAATCACCAAAGTTCAGTCTTACTGAAGTCAGTCCTTTTAGCCTCTCTTGTGTAGCACCACAAATACAATCATCATAGTGTGGAATTTTTCCCCAGCATTGAGAGGGAAGCACTTTGTCATTAGCACCATTATATGTCCTTTAACATAGTTCTTGGTTTTGCATCCAAGTTTGAGAAGTAGTAACAGCAGATGGAATTTGAACTTCATGTTGACACTATGATAAAATCTTAGCCCTCTCAACTGCCCGTTACCCCTGTCTGTATTTCTTAGAGCACTTCCATGTAGAGTTGAATGAAGATCCTATCATGCCTGCAGCTGCATTCACAATACGTAACACCACCCCAGAAAAGGAGGAAAGAGTGTAGCCCTGTTACAACACTAAAGTAATAATGCAGGGGGTTGGGTGGGTTTTTTTGGTTGTGGTTTTTTTGTTGTTGCTTTGTTTGGGTTTTTTGTTGGTGTGTGTTCATTGTTTTTTGATATATATGTGATCAAATCACAGGCTGGAAGGAAGAAGAGCATGAAATCAGCACTGCTCATATACAGTAACCTGCCTCCTGCTTTTGTAACAAGACTGAGCTATGGTATATAAAATGAATTTTGAAACTTTTTTTCCTGCATTTATTGCTATGAAGATGACTTAGAAGACACAAACTCTGCTTGAAATACCATAGCAGCATCATGCTTAGTAGCAATCCCAAGCCAAGCCTGTGATAACTGGGAATGATGCAAACCATCCTGACAAAGCATCGAAACCCACAGATAATCCACATGTTCCCAGCACCTCACCTCTGCTTTGGGGAACATATAGCAGGGCACCTGGGGCAGTACTGACAACTGAACATACTCTCAAGACCAGGTGGCTCCTAGGTGTATTCCCCAGGACAGAAGCAATAGTGCCCTTGAACAGCCGTCAGCAAAATCTTTGAACTAAGTTTTCTGAATTATCAATATAAAAAGAAACAAGTTCCCAAACCTCTTTCTTATGTTAAGCAGAATTCCCAATTCTCCAGCCTTTATGGATGGCTGGCCACCTCCAGGTTTCTCCATAGAGAAAAACAGAGATATGTGTGACATCCAGGAAAGCAGAAAACCAAGCTGCCCTTCATCTTTTTAATACCACGTTAAGTAAAAAAAAGACAACCAAAAAGACCTGATTAAGTACTGCAAGTCTGTAAGTTGTAAAATTTCTACTGTTCAAAATATCTGAAATCTTTGAAAACCTCATGCAAATAACTGGTAAGGTTCAGGCAAAACAGTACTGGCTACCCAGAGATCAACGTGTGTGTTTTTTTACCCAGAGTCAGTTAAACATTGTGTGAAGGCTAATGAGAACAAAGACTCTGTTGGACTGAAAGGCTCAAAGGTGGCTGAGTCAATTTGTAGTTGCAGAATCTTTCTTTTAAAGAAAGTTCCTCAGGTTTAAGGAACTGTACTCAATGGCAGATTAGGATTCACAAAAGTACTTCAGCACCTAGTTAAAATCAATTATTTCATTAACAACATTTGGATAGTATGATTTCTGTAAACAGAGCATTTCACCGATCCATTCTTGAAAAATACCACACATTTCTGTAGATAGTTCTGAAATAAGCTTTCTTGGCCTCAGTCTCATACAAAAAAAAAAAGTGGGTCAAAAAAAAGAAAAAGCCTCCAACTAATTCAAATAGATGAGCGGCTTAACTAAAGGCGGGTCAGGTACAGAAGGTCACTGAAGAACAACTTTACCCAGTACATAGCAGAAGTCTGAGAGTTTTCAGCTCTTCGCACCAAGGAGAGTGGGGAAGACTACAGATGAGCTGGGCGACAGCTGCTGGCTAACCTCTGCCCCGTGGGAAAGCACTGCACTCGATGCTGCTGGAGAGAGCTACCCTCTGCTCAACAGAAATAAAACAGCTCAAACATGATTAAACAGAATGGAGAGAGAAAGAAAAAGAAGAAATGCCTTCAGAGACCAAACTGTCCCCCTTAGTAATCAAATGGAGGGATTCAATGAGGGCTGATGGTTTGATTTGTAAGACATCCCCGGCCTCAGACGCTGCTCCCCTCCCCAACAGCCCATGCACATGTGGTGGGACTGAAGCATGGTAAGGTACTCAATAGCAAGCCAAGGAGTAACTTCACAGCTCACCGGCTTTTTGTCAGCAGTTCCCAAGGACACTCAGAGATGAACGTATGCCCTCAAAGTGAAGTAAATTTGCATGTTTACAAAAAGGCTTTCTCCACATTGCCCCTAGAAAGGCAGCCAAAGCTCTATGAGCACACAGCTCACCGTACCACATCTGACACTACCTTGCTTGGGCAGGTGAGCCCAAAGCACCAAGATCAAATAGCACCATAGCATATAGGAATGTAGAGTTCTTAAATTAAAATGGGATATCTTTTCTTCTGGAAGCTTATTTGCATGGTAGAGTCATTCTTGTGAGAGCCACCATACAACACTGCTGATACAGATCAGCTGGATACAATTGCTACAGCCCAGAAATAGCCTCTCTTACTTCAGTCACATCTAACTCAGCTCCAGGGTAAGCAGAGGTATAAAAAGGTATAAACACAATACTCCATAGGTATTTGATTTCAGGCATTTTGGTGGTCTCCACAGAAGGATGAAGGAGCAAAGTAGGACCAGCATCTTCATCCGTTTTGAAATGTGAAAAACCAAAACGTTCTTCGTAACAATCTTAACATATCTCCAATACTAACAGTACACAACGGGTAAGTAACAAAAATAAGTGAGAGATAACAATGGTGTGGTAATTCCAAATCTTGTTGGTCTTGGTAACAACTTGTGTGCTTCAGCTATGTAGGAAGTTATATCTCTCACACCCTTCTTCCTGACAGTCCAATGAGTGAAAGGATTATCATCTACCCAACCGACCCACAAATAAGGAAGTGTCACCAAGCCAAAGAAATAATGGATACAAATGTCTTTTCAAGAAAACATGGATATCCTATATTGTAGTCAATAAACACAAGTAATCATAGAAACATGCTCCGCATATATATGCAGAATCCTGGTTGTACTTAGGGATACGTACAAGTTAGAGAAGAATGTTTTGTCAAAGACAAAAGTGCTTCCATTCTTGCCAGGCTCACCTATAGGCCTACACTGGTGAAAGGGAGAAAAGGAAATTTAAGATAAGATAGTTAGGCCTCCTCATTGGCTACATGCCTCTCTATAAAACGTGTTCTTCAGAAATGCACTAGCAACTGAAACACAAAACATTTCTGAATAAAGTAGTGTTAACTTTGTGGCAGTCCAAAGTATCTGAACTTGAGTCTTGCTTACAGAGATTTCACAGGGAAATTAGCCTACATTTGAAGCATAAGTAATTAGTAAATCTTGCAACTTTCTAAGCATGACTACCCCATCCTCAGCAGAGGGTTCTGCAGAGGTCAGCAGACATTGGCAGTGAATCTTCAGTGCTACAAGGAAAATCATCAGTTATTTCTCTCTGAATAGATGACAGCTTCACAACAGACATCAGTCACCAAAGAAGTCACCCATATGGTTTGACCGGCAGTTGGCAGGCAGAGCCCTGCACTCGACACAGTGCCAATGACCCCGACTGCTACATCCGATAGAGAACATCAAATTTCTGTTGTTAATCTACTCACAGCCTTTGGGGGAGCAACCTGTCCCAAAACTGTCCTCTTGAGGAATATGTGCTTCTGGTAAATCTGCTACCACTCGCAATACTACCATCAATATCCATGGTGGTTAAGACACCAAGCACATAGGTAAGACATGTCTTGCACCACTACATAGTCTGAAATAGGTAAGATTACTCTTCAGAAGAGTATACTGACAATACCAGATGAATAAAGCCACTGCCAATGCACGCCGCACTTCTGTTGGGCTGATGGTTTGGCTCAGGTTCTTTGGAGCAATGCAAACGTAAAATCAGAAAAAGTCACAGAATTTCAGGTATGGGAAATTCATACTTTGAGGCAACTGTATTTCCCTTTTCATATTTCATACATTTGTTTTGTATGAAGTAGAAAGAAGTTTTCAAGAAGAGTCTAAGAACATACCTACCTAGGAAAAAAAAAATAATCCAGAAAATTGATTCTCAAATGGCGATCTTTTTCATATTAACACTCTTGTTCCACACTAACTTCTTTATCTGAGATAATTCTATCCAATTTGCAACTGGACTAGGTGAAATTGCAGAAAGGGTGTGTAATATCCAGGTTGGGAATAATCATAAAATAGCTACTGCACTTGAAATTCTCAACACTTAAGATTTCTTAATATCTTAGATACACCTTCACTGTGAAGACAAGGTCCCCTGATTTTTACATTCTTAATATTGTGAAAAATTAAAAGATCTTCTTTGGAATCATCTTCTCAGAGTTGAGAAAAAACTGATGGGAGCACTTTTGGTAAAGAGAGTAGGCTGCAAAAGGTTCTATAGGACTGTACATGAGGAGTGTCAGACCTCCACTTACACATGCGCCCACACCACCAGACACAAGTAAATGAGAATGGGGACATTTCTGATTTAGTACCAACTGAACTTTACAAAAGTCAGGGCCATCCAGAAATTGTCCTCTCTAAGCATTATACATATGCTTTACACAGCTTTATGGTCCTGAAGACCACAGTGAGCATATCCCCACCTCCACACTGTTTAAACCTGGCAATTAGTGAAGCTATTAGAGTCCTCATCAAAGGCATCTGCATTTCAGATAATCACTCGAGCAGTAGCACCACACTAACACAAGCCAAGGCACTGAACAAATCATTCAGGTCCCAGGAAACATACTCATTTATGGTGCCACCCACTAAGGGTCAAACAACACGGAAACATGTATAAAGAGGATGTTTACAGATGAGCAAACAGCATAGGTTAACATGAGTGTTAGACGTACCAAGCCACAACCCTGAAACTTCTGCAGACTCTCCATGTTCACGCTGCATTTCCACTATAAGAGCTTTAATTATCATAAGTTAATCACATCCCCGAGGCATTACAAGGCAGCAGGCAATGGCGGATGCCTCTAATCCCTCTGGGGTGTAATTATTTCTTAACCACTACACTTCAGGGTTACCTGATTGCCGTTATGGAAATTTTTATTCTCTCTCCTTTCTCAATCCAAGCCTTTTAAAATTAAATACATCTCTGACCTATTTTACACAATCCCCATTCTTTCCCTTAACATGCAGTGTAGGACTTTGTTCTTTTCTTTAGACAGTAGAGGAAGGCTAATCTTTTTTTTTTTTTCCACTTCATGGCATATCCAGCACAGCGTAAACTACTTGGAGGCAGTATTTTCAAAAGTGACAGACTGGATTTGAACAGAGATTTATTCATTGCTTGATTTAGGAAGGATTATGATCCTCAGCTTCACAATGAAAAGTTTATAAAAGATTTGTTGCTGTAAGAAACCAGGGTCAAATACATGCAGACAAGTTTTCTGCTACAGCTTACCAACTTTTTTTGATGTGATGACCTGTTCCTCTCAAGCTGCTTCCATATAATGAGATAAAATAGGATGTGGATCAACATGAACTTTTTTTAATTATGAAGCTCTCTTTGCTTTGCCAATCTCAAAATGCCGAAGGAAAAGTCACCAAGAAAAACATAAGCAAAAGAAGTCACGCTTCAGGAATAGACCTTTCTATCTTCAGAGACTGTCAACGGCAGATGAAAATACTGTTTTCCTCACCATGAAAGACCAGGATGGGAATGTACAAAATTTTAGAGAATACAAGATAAACAAATCCTCCTTCCCTCACCCAGCCCCTGGCAGAGTACCCCAACAACTTGACCCATTACACCCAGGCCGCTGAATGGGAACAACCAGGCCAAAGTCAAGGCCTTCAGACCAGAGCATCCATTTCTAGGTCTTTTCCATACCTGCCTAGGCAGCTTTGGCAAAATCTGCATGCCAGAAAACTGCAATGACACAGTTCCCACATTGACACGTGTACTTGAGTGGTAACTGGCAGCGCTCTCATTGCCTTGGTGAGGCTGACATCAGACAGTGTTGAGACACCAGCAGAGGAGAATGAACGAGAATGTGTTTGATCTGATGACAGAAATTTTGGATTATGCTAAAAATATCATTCCTTCTCTTAAAGTTTAAAGATCTCAAAAACTGCTAACATTTCAGGTGTTCCTCTCCCTGTTTAACAGATTTAAGGCTCTTATGCATTTGTTTTGTTGAGTTCCCACATGAGATAAAGGGAAAGAATTCGTAATGAAAGCAAAGGGGTGAAACAGGAGAAAGTACATTTCACACTGGGTCTGCTCGCTCAGCAAGAACCCAGGCAAGAACACTGTCGCTCTTTGGCAGAGGCAATAAAATAATCAATAGAACTATACGATGTCATTAGATGTCAAGTACCTTAGCCAAATCCTACGGTATCCACCATTTGATCTTGCATCCTGCCATTTCTCTCTCTCTCTAAAGCACATTTTTAGAGAAGTACTCTGAACAAATGCTTGCCCTTGCACTATTCAGCAATAATGCATTGACATTTTAAACTATACAGGAGTCCAAACAGCTGATAACAACTGTCTCTTGCTAGCACTGTAGCAATTTGGCATGGTAGCAGACATATTTATCAAGCATATTTTATTTATATGATACACCAACTGGATAGTTACAAATACTGTTTTTATTTGAATTTGCCCATTTTAAAGCATTTATTTAGACACTGTGAAAATCTTAAGTATTCAGGACCTTAAGAGTCCTGATTTTCAAAAATGACACTCAAGGGTTTCCTTTCTAAATTCATTGAGGGGCTCCAAGGCATTCCATCTTTACAGTATCTGGTTACGTAAGTAAAAACTTAGGGGCTGTGTTTTTCAGAGTGGTGTTTTAAAATTCTGACTACAGGATAAACTTCATCTCTTCTGCTCTACAGGTGGTTTAAGTTGCCACCCAAAATATTTAGAGTAAGCTCTGCAGTTCTCATGCCAAGCTCTCTCTAATGATGACTGAAACAAGATGAGAGGGAAATTGTTGCTGGGAAGGCAATTTGCCTGCATGAATTCTCCTGAGAAACTCGGGCTCATTAGGTAGAAGCAAATAAAGAAATATTGTCTGTGTTCATTGTTTTCTTTAAGGTATTGTTAATAAATCTATAGATATCCTATGATAAGATTTCAGATAAATTAGTAAAATAGAGGCAAAGACGTCATTATTTCAAACATAACGGTCTAGCCTATGTAATGTGGACTATGAAGCAAGAATCTTTAGTAAACCTTTAGTCTTTAGTAAAAACTTTGAAAAGGGATCTATCAGTGACTTTTAGAAGTCCTTCCATTTTCTGTTCTCCAGTGATTTCTTGATGGATCTCTATAAACATTAGAATGAAATAGTTATCTCCCTGATAATGAAACGTTTTCTTTTAAGATTAATGACCAAAACACAGGAAAGTGCTTGAGTTCACTGTCTTGCAAGTCCATACCAAGTCAAGGCTCCTGTTGTTTCGTTAATTGGCTAAAACATGGTGGGAGGAGGTCAGTTTCAGCTAGTTAAATACATATCAACTTGGTATTCCAGAGAAACAACAGCACTGATAGTTTTTTAAATTATGAAAGCTGAAGGTCTTACCTTTCAAATGGCTCCAGCTCCCACAAAACTACAAACACCACCCTGGAAGTCTGAAAATAGCACTTCATCAGGTTGTGTGTTTTTTCTTCTCTGTTTTAGTGATTTGACAATGTTTCTTTCTCCTCAAATGGAGCAGAAATGAAGATGGCTAATCTGGACAGAAGGAGCTCAACACTCTGGTAAAAATAAATGGTTCAACACATTTATATATACAGCCTTCAATCTTCACATAATTGTTTTGAATCTGGCACCACGAGGGTAAAGAAGAAAAAAGGTACTTCACTTTCATTAAGCAAATGCTAATCCAAATGGTGGGGGTTGTCGTTGTGTAATTGAGAGCCAGTCATAACGCCAACACCATAACACCTTACTCCCCATCAGAACTGCTATCTCTGGCAGCCTCAGAGGAAAGTGATGGATTGGGAAGAAATATAGATTTTAACTATATATTGTAAAATACATACAAACAGGGAGGGGAACCTCAATAAAAGGAGAACTCTCAGAAGTTTGACCAGAGGACTTTTGAACTCATACACTGTCACAGTAGAAACTTCCACCAGTACTTCAATACTTTGAGGAGAAAGAAAGAAAAACACAGAAAGCAGCCAAGTTGGAACTCAGCATCACCTCCTCTTTCTGTTTGCACACCTCAAGGCGATTCAGGCCCAGCCTGAACTGTAGGAGAAACATTCATCAGTTTCTTCTAGAGCACAATTTCTCATTTATAAATACAAAGTGTTGATTATTTCATACTATTTGCCACTGAAGAGCAAGGACTCAGCAGTTAAGAACGTTTAAGACCTGGTGGAGTACATACACCTGCTGGCTGCTAAGCATTAGGGAGTACCATGAAGAGGAGAGAGCTGGGAGAGGTCAGCTCCACAAGCCAAAATGCCTGCACAGAAACACAGCAAATTAATCCCAGTAAGCTGCAACCATTTGCTTCACTGGCTTTAAACTGCAGTTCCACAAACCTCAGTCCTTTAAACCAGAAAGTCACTTAAATATTCAGATTTCTGTCACCACTGGACAGGAGACGGACTGGCAAATTAGCTGTGTTTTAAATTTGTGTAGCAGAAAGAATATAAACTTTTTTGTTAATCAGGATTTCAGTTACTCTTTCATTTAATTTCTAGTTCTAAAGGAATACAAGAACACTTTGGTTTGCTTCAAAAATTACATCTATGTGATAAACTATATGTGTATCTCAGGAGACCCAAAACATTACGACCCATCAGCAGGTGAACACTACTCTGATTTTACATGACAGCTGTAATTAAACTATTATAAGTGTCTTCCCTTGGGACAGGGCTCTTTCTCTGCCCAACTCAGAACCAAGACTGAGTTCAAGTCATAGGCCATTAGGCTAAGTGCTGCACAGGCACAGGGAGAAAGGATGCTCCTCTTCTAAAGAACAGGTAGAAAATATGCACAGAGGATGCTAGAGGGGATGTCGTTAATGCTAACAGACTTCTGCAGAGTTGTGTTTCTTTTAAACGCTTTAGAAGTTAAGGCTTTTAACCTAAGTAAGGCAGGGCAAAAAGAAATATCAAATGGAAGGGAATGAAGGGAAGTGGTGACAGACAAGAGGCTGTAGGAGAAAAATATTTGTAAGCACAGCAGGAACTGACTAGCTTAGCAAATGAAAAAGCAAAAGAATAGGTTAAAAGCTAGTCTTAGTCCGCCTAGATACAGGAATATAAAAATATAGTGAGCAATGCCTTCAGTTTATTAATGCAGATTCATACTGGTGATTAAAGAAGAAAGAGGGGACTGTGCCAAGGGGCAGAGCTCCTCCAGCACCACTGACCCTGGGGGACTCCTCCTGGTGTCCCTTCCTGCAGGGCCAGTGGAAACCCTGCCAAGGACATGGAGCAAGCTGTAGCCAAGACAGGATACTCACCTAGTAAGTTATCTGATCTTCAAATCTTACAAGAACTTTGTTATTACCTGAAGTTTGTAAGATTATACTACTTAAGTACAAAAATGCTTTCATGCCATACAATTAGAACTTTTATTTTAATTCTAGGACAGTGACTCTAGAGGAGCATCTTCATCTCATTTTTGCTATTTTTACAGTGTCTCAGTTTTCCTTGGCATCAGAACAGAAAGAAATGCCAAAGCCTTCTCAAAAACAAAACTTGAGTTGTTTTCTGGAAAACTGTACTAGCAAGAAGTCTCTGATAGAGGAAAGGAACGACATAAGAAAAGCAGAGCTTTTGATATTTTTCATTGAACAGATTGAGGCAGAGTGAAGTCAAATGAATTGAAGTAAGAAAGAAAAAGAGATTCCCAGATCTGTGAAATTCCTCCCTGCTACCAACATCACAGGATATTTCTCCCTCTCTTTTCAAATATGATAAACCCTACACAGATGCACACATATATTCATATACTGTACCTATGCAAAAACCAGACACATACACATGCATATGCATGCACACACCCTTATGTTATATATGCAGAAATACAAATATTGCACATATGTATGTAGTCTAACAGAGGACATATTCCATACTGCTTATATCTAACAGTCCAATGGTTATTCTTCTTAAATTTCCTCTACCTGATTAATTTGCTAGCACATCAATATTCAGAAATTACTTATAGAAGACTTAAGCTTAAAATAACTTTTAAAAAGTTGGCGCGGTATTCTGCTGCAAAATCACGAAGAAAATCTACACTAGTGCTGGACACAACCAGAGGGATTCAATAAATCAAAGCATAAAACAATTTTATTGCATAAAGCAAGTTAGAATGAAGCCCTAGAGTGATACAAGCAGCTGCTAGCACCTTCGCACAAACTGAGACAGAATATGCAAAAGGTAGTTTTGTATATGTTGGGGGGGGGGGGGTGTACAGCCTTTAATTTCACAAATGCCTTTTGCCCATTTTCAGAAGTGCACCTACAGAACCACTGACGTGTTGGCCAGGAGGCAGTAGAGGAGGGAATTTCCGTTTCCCTCAGAACAGGTTGCCACGGACATAAAGAGTCCCTGGGTATCAGGTCCAGCTGCTCTGGTAACTCAGTCAATGCAGCACTGCCCTCCCAGGGCAATTCTCTCCCCAGCATCCAATCTGAACTTCACAAGCTATAATTAAGGGCCCGTGTCCTCTGTTCTATCATCTGGCATTACCAGTAAGTCCTTGGCTCCGTCAGCTTTACAACTACTCTTCACTCTATAGGCTACTACTAGATTTCCTCTTTTGTAAGCCTGGCTCCAGCAGCCTACCCTCACAAGGCACGTGGTCCAGGCTCCTGATCCTCTTGGTAACTCATGCTATTTGGACTTGAAGCTCTCTTCTAACAAGTTTTACCTTCCCAGCTACCTGTCACAGTGGTGGTTTAACAATCATATTGCCCTAACTTTAAAAATCACACAAAAATATGCTGATTCCTACCATGCCTGAACTGGCCTCTCAGTAAAAACAGACTTTAATTTTTCACTTACCTGAACCTCTTACTTCACAGCTGACACACAAGGATAAATGTAGCCAAGCTAACATCAAAATATACATACATATACACAGAGACACACTTCATTTACAATAAAATTGTTTAGGGTGAAATCCAGAAAGCCTTTTCATTTGTACTCACGCAAGTCCCGATCAAAAGCCTGCTAAAGTCAAGGGGAGCATATCCAGTGACTTTAATTGGTTTTGGATTAAGCCATTAATGATCCTAAAGACAGTAAAATCTGAATTAGCATTTTTTCAAGGAAAGTCCAATCAGCAGGTAGGAGAACTCCAAAGTAGAAGTGATGTGCTTCAGAGGCTGTCCTGGTAATACACTGGGTTAGATCAAATCCCTTGCTCAGTATGATATTAAGGCAGCTCTCAGACTTTAATGTCAGCTGAATACTTATTTTTGTTAATGATAGTAAAGGTATCAGTCCCAGCATCTAGGCCAAATTCCAATTTGAGTCATTACATTTTGATCCAGCCAAATCTTTCTACAGCATCTTCGCATACAGAACACTTTTTCAACTCTCGTATTGTTATTAAGCAAATTTCAGCTTCGAACTCTATCCATATTCAACCAAGAGTGGCTGCATTTCAGTAGTCTATGAAATTACTATGTACATTAAAATCTCTAGAAACATTATGGGCATTTATTTCATTTTAATTTGAACCCATTAGTTACAAAGAAGCCCCATTCTACAGAGGCACATCCAATTCAACAAATTTAGCTTTGATTTTTTAACATTATTACCACTAAATTACTTTCCTCCGGAATTACAGTAGGCTGAAGCAAGGTATTAATTTTGTCTGAGACTAAAATACATACTGAAAGCTACTGGCCACTTTAATTAGTTCAGTACTCCCAAAATCATTAAAATTAAAAAAGTAGAGGAAACTAAGAATAAGCTGCATGCCACACACTTAATTTTCTCTGCAGGTTCATATTGTAAGTTTGATGTCAAAGATGTTAGTTCAATCAGCAAGAACAAAGTATCCAAACATGCTGCTTTTGCACAAACAGACAATCCAAAACCATGAATAAAGACACAGTAACTTAAAAGGCAGGGCACAGAAAAGAGACAAAAAGCACAGATGATACAGGAGGCAGTGGGACAGTTTACCCTGTAGAGCTCAAAACCTCAAACCTCCCTAAAAAGCCACCCTCTGGCCCCAGCATCGCTATGATGTCAAACACCTCAACTGACCTTCTATGTGCTCGCTACCCAGAGCCTTTTGCATTTATTTCTTTCAAACTTTGCTCTCAGAGGCTCTGTTGACAGAGCCAGACAGATTACTAGGACCACTGATGCTGTTAGCATTACTGATGCTTCAGCTGCCTTGCATACAAATAGGTAGTGTCAGCTGCTTCTTCCTGAGGACTTCAAACATTTCCACTCGCATACAAGCACAGGGCAAAGTTCTGTCTAAGCTAAGAGACACGATAGCTTTAAAATGGGTCCCCAGCGTCCCCACGTACCACCCAGGAACCAAGGCAGGCACAGATGCACACTGAGGTTGGCAACAAACATGCAGACTAAGCAGCCTCCTGGATCCTCCTCTACCTATTCTCATGCCACATTACTTACAAAGATCCTCCTGCACACATAAGCTGGAGGAGGCAGAGAAAAAACATGCATGTCCTAAGGTGATGTTCTCTGCACCATCTCGGAGCAGGAAATGCCACCAAACTGCTTCTCTCCACTCTTACAGAAAGTGTCAGAGCAGTAACTTCTGAGTGTACAGCTGGGAAGACCAGCACAGGCTCCGGCTGTACTTCATGCACGCTTCCTTCAGCTGCCTGCCCTGGGGGAGCACTTGCTGCAGCAATGGAGTAACCAGGGAAGTGGAGCAAGCTGTCTCCCTGCAGTCCATCTGCCCGTGCTTCCTTCCCCCCAGTGCTCATCTACAGAGAGCATCGCTACTTCATCAGGCTTCACAGCATTAAGATCCACCAGAAAGAGGAGTGGGGTTTCCCCCCAAACGCTCAAAAGCTGCCCCACAGCAGCCGCCTTACCTTACGCTGCCTGCCCAGCCAGTCATAATAAATTAAAAAGGATGACCTATGGCATTTCCCTCATATTTAAAATTGGCTTCGAGGGACCTATTAACCTGTGCCATTATTCTGTCTCCTGGCTTCGCCACAGAACAAGACATAATCCTCATGTTTCTGTACGTTATCATGATAAGGTATTTCATGAGAGGTTTTATTTTAGCTCTGCACATACACTGCTTCCAAAAAACATATTTTGTAAATTATCACTTAACTACTAGCCCCACTGCCGGTAGATTTTTGGTCTTTACTTGATGTATACATCCTGCTGCGTGGAGATCAGTACACAGAATCTGACAAACATATCGACTTCATTAGATACAAATTTATTTATTTATTTCCCTCCTGTTGAAGTCTGCACTAGCCTCTCAAAGAAATAATTATATGACGCAATGTTCAGATGCTGGAAACTCATGAAAGCTTCTCATTCATTCAGAGGAAGCACTAAGGTAGCTGACTTGAAGGGAACTACCAAGCCACAAAGTCAAGAGTAGCAAATGCAAGGCAGGTTGGTGGTAACACTTGGATTACAACACTGAAGAAACAACTTCATGAACACAGCTGAGCTCTACAGCAGCGCTGATGAGGTACATCGATCGATTCCCTGCTGCCACTCCAACACAGCCAGAACAAACATTCTGACCCACTTCATTGCAGGGCCCCCTCTTTATGTAATAGATTTGATGCTGGCAACTACTTCCCCTTTAAGAGCAAGCAACTCTAGGATGCTATTTAATCAGGCCACCATCAATCCTGTGCATTTCCAAATGAAGCAAAACCAGCAAATTATTTTTTTCTCTCCGTTTCAAAGACAAGGGGAAAAAACCCACAATGGAAACACCATAAAATGCCATTAAAGTAAGAGACAACTGATTTTGTCATTAAATTCTTTATACATTGGAGACAGACCTTGGACATCAGTACCACAACTGCACTACCCATCTGGGATTTCCAGTGCCTTTAAGGACCTTAGATTTAGCAATTTTGAGATGCACTTCAGCAATGGCTACAAAACCCCCAAAACATCTGATGCATAAATTGAGGCCACTGTATCCCAGATGATTAAACGGGAGTGATCTAATATTCATATTTTCCCTAGAGTATGTCTCTTTGGTTTTGAGTGCTGTCTTGAGACTCCTTGGCAGAGAGGAAGACTACGAAGTGCAGCTGAGCAGTTCTCTTGCCTGAACTGCTCTCAAGACGCACTTTGAAACAGGAAGAGACAGGACTCAGGAGAACATATAAATATCTTATAAGGTGCTGGAACACTCAGTAATTAATTTTTCAGCGAGGAGAAGCTTTTATTTCAGCAATGTGTAAAAAATAAATTTTGAATTCCATACCCACTGCCTGGCTACTCGTGCTCTGACCCAAAGCAACAGCAGAAATGGAAGAGTCATGATTAAGGAACCGGCACAAAACAGGCCAAGAGCCTCTGCTTTTACTTAACCTGATTTCCACGGCAAAAAATGAGAGCTATATTTCCATTACAGAACTCTGTGGAAAATTTTGTTTTCTTTCTGTATGAACCTAGGAGAAAAAGAACACTCTGGCTTTAATTAGGACAAGAAGGAGGGGGGGATGAAAAATCCTGAAAGCTTTACCTGCTTCAGCACAGAAATGCTTTTGTCATTCTGGAATCTGGGGTAGGTTAGACAAAGCCCAAAAGCATTAGCCACACCAAACAGGAATGTCCAATTTTTATGGGAGCATTACCTTTAGAGTTACAGTAAGGCAGATTCAACACATGATCTGATGGGGAAAAGAATGTTCCTCTATCCCTCCTTCCCGAGCACTGATTTTGCCTTAGGCTCTTCCTACCAAATTTTAACTCATCTCTCCTCAACATATTGCTCTTCCAACATGCGGGACCACTTGCCCTGTTTCAAGCTCTTCTCTGCTGTCCTGAGTAAACAATTAGTGATAGCCTCAATTAGCTCCCTGATTAGTTGACCTGTGTCTGCCAAGATCTGGAGGAAAACTTCAGACATGCACCTAAATGATATGCTAAACATTTCTACTTGTAGCCAGGAAGCCACAGAGAAGAGAATCTGTTTCTTGTGATGTTTCTGAAAAAATTTCCAAGATCAAAAAGTCAGACCAAAATACAAATTCAAAAAACAGTGATGTTCCCCACTCCCTTGATCTCACTGTAAGAAAGAAATAAATTAGGCTCCTACACTACTGCTGCAGCCCACCACTGATGCAACGGTCCCATCATAAGGATGAAAAAAAGATTCCTTAGAAGACTGCTTTTCTAAAAAATGTAATGGCTTTGACATACTGTTTAATTCCACAAAAAAGAGAAGGTATTTAAAAAAAAAAAAAGTCATGGGAAGAAGGAAAAAAGCCAACACAAGTCTGGAGTTCAGCTGTGACAAAACACCTGATGCCACAGGATTGGGTTCAAATAGCTGTCCTCAATGAGGACAACATGTTAGGTGGGTGCATTGCAATACTGAGCTAGTCTAGGTCTTCATCTCTGGATTTGATAAACGCACCACCAGGAGCCCAATAAAAATCCTTAGTGGTATCTTGTATGCAAGTTTTTATAAACAGTTTCTTGCAATAAAAATATTCTCATCCTGATACCCTCTAACAAACATACTTTACAGCATTTGGCTCCTCTATGAATTTTAGAGCCATTTTATAATGATTCAAGTATTTGTTCAGCTGCTTGCAAACTTACTGAACTAACAATGAACAACACTTCCTATTAAATATTAGAGTTGTTTCTTTCAAAGGTCTCATCCTTCAGAATCCAGGAAGATAATACTTACTTCCATGAGATAAACATTTTGTCAGCAGTAATTTAAGTTTTGTATGCTAAGCATTCCACAGAGGTAAAAGGGGATTTCTTGGATCAGACTCGAGCATTAGGAATAGATGCTTAAGATCTAAGGCAGCAATGTTTGAGGGGAAAACACCCCACACAAACCCCAAACTTGGTAAATACATACGTACACAGATGGTGAGGTCACTGAGTTACCAAAGACAGAAGAGAATAAAACAGATGAAACATTTGGTGCTCCAGCTAAAAGCAGCCACATTGACCCTCACCTTGATGCTCTTAGCAGTTACAAACTACTCACTATAGGCTGTGGAAAAGTCCTTTTCCAGCAATCCCCAATCACTTGATTAGGCATTTACCACCATACCCACCACCAGCTTCATTCTGTTCAGCTGCTGGTAGGGTTTTTCTCTGGGGTTTGGTTTGGTTTGGGGGGGGTGGGCTTGGGTTTTGGTGCTGTGTTTTTTTGGTTGGTTGGTTGTTTTGTTAGTTTTGATTTTTAACAGAGGCAGCCAGTATTTAGTGAAGCTCTGACTTCATGGATGGCATCAACAACAGAAAACAACGGCTTCCTTGTGCACCTCCCAGACACTCTGCAGCTTCAATCTAGGGCTGGGTTTTGACCTTTCCAAGAGCTCTTCTCAAATTCTGCTGAAGTGGAAGTGAAATTGAAAGATAACTCAAGATCCAGGTGTGATTTTTATCCCCAACCTGCTGAGCACCAGGGGTACAAACAAAAGAGCATCTGAGAAGCCTCTTCAGGAGTTAAACGTGGTGAGGTGAGGGGGTGCCTAGGGAGCTAGAGAGGTTGCTTTGGGCCGAACCTGCTGCCTTCTCTTCTCATCCACTAATTTCCCACAAGATCAAACTGTCAGGTTCTGTGGATACAGAACCCAAAACCATCAGAGCCAAGACAGACAGACTGGTATTTTCCAGACATCTCAACTCATGCTGCTTCAGTGTCTCCAGGGTAATTTCTTTTGCAAGGGTGGGCTGTCTGCTACAAAATCAACTGGAATTAAATGATTTCCAAGAGACCCACAAAGAGGTGGTAAATTGTCGTTGTTTTCTTACGCTTTGGATTCAAGTCTGGCCACAAGGTGTAAGGCTAAAAGCTAAAACAGCTGCCTCCTCTCGCGTTACAATCTCCTTCCATTAACCAGTTACCCAGCCTAAGGATATTGCTTGCTCTGTTCAAAATACTCTTGGAGTGGCACAGCTGCCACAGAGAAAGCTGGTCAACTGCCATAATAAGCATGCAAAAAATTAAGACACTAGGGAGAAAATAATTAAAGGAGCTGGTTTATCCATTCCTGCATGTTTTTGTAATTCATTTAGAAAGAAGTATCTCAGCTGCTTGTCCTTGAATGCCCCAGGGAAGCTCTCTGCAACTTGACGTATTTAAATGCTTTCTCTGGTCATCGACTCTTTTTCTCTGCTCTTCAGCTGAATGCATCAAAACTAGGGGAGTAATGCAGTGCCCACCATGGGGTATATGCCCCAGCACACGACCACATCCCCCCTTCATTGCTGTCCCTCAGCCTGGCAGATGAACTTGGTGGTATTGAGACAACAGTGGCCCAAAGGGCACCCAACCTTCAGTTAATTTCCACCAATTAAGAACAGCTGCACCATGAGAACAGTAAAACTGTCAAATGAAACACCTGAGGGGAATAAACTGCAAAATGAAGTAGGAGCACGTAGCTTCAGTGTGCCTTCACCTGCACCTCAGAGGTGACTTGGGCCTCATTCTATGGCCAAATGTTTCTCAAATAAATCAAGTTTACACAATTAAAGACAATGATGACAGCAACAGACTACAATTAGAGCTTACATGCAGCTCACAAATGGACTCAGACACTTTTAAGACTACTGAAGAAATGCTTTAAGTATTTCTAAATATCTCTTGGTATTCGAAGTCAGCTAATGCTGTTATTTTAGAAGCAATTTTGAGTCTTAACTCTCCAAAATGCATCACCCATCCAGTTCACTTATGCTTTCTGCCTACTTCTGGTGCATTCAACTTCAATCCTTTATTTTTCCTGCAACACTACTACCCATGAACGTCAGACCCACACGCACAAAATGAAGAGTTTACCAAAGATAGAACCAGAGGATAGGCCATTGCCACAAAACTTTTAGCCTATCACAATTTCATCCAAGTGTGGGTCAAGGTCTTTCCTAAACTCCCTGAAGCTCTCAGACATCACTTAAGTGGGAGGAAGAGAGCACCACTGATGCTAAATATACTATGAACAACTTAAACACCATTTTTATTGTTGAAAAAGAAAATAGAGGTTTCTTTCTTGCATGCAGAAAGGAAAACTTGTTACTCAGTATGTTTAAAGTGCTTTCCAGTCAAGAACACTTAAAAAAAAAAATAATAATTACAACCAAAGTAGGTCACCTTTCCTAGTAAGAGGACCAAGGAAAAAAGCACTTAGGCTTCCTGTTGCCAAAGAACAGATACTTTCACATTACTAAAAAAATGTGGGTTTAGTCACTGTTTTTTGTCCACAGATTACTTTCCAGATACAAGGCAATCATTGGACTATCTTCAGTGTACAGACAACAGTAGTGCCATTACTGTAGCTCTGTTGTTCCACACATAGAAAAAAAAATAATAATTAACACAGCTCCAGTTAATTTTACTATTAAGAGCCCAGGGGGGAACAGTGCAAGTGACAAGAACCCAGTGCTGCCAAGGTTCATGTGACATTTTGTGCAAGTTATTGAATGAGCTAATTTGCATGTAGCTACAGGCACATTTAACAAAATTGTGTGGATTTACTGATGGGGAAAGGCATCGAATTATAGCATCAGTGAAGGAAATTCCCTTTATCTGGGGCAGCACCAAAACAGCTCCTGCAGCCATGGCCATGCCAACAAGCAGAGGAGAATTGTGCTCACTAGTATAGAGGTTGTTAAACAGCCTCCGCAGCCCTCCAGCTCCAGGTCTCCGTTCTAAAACTGTCAAGACATAAGGAAAAAAACCAACATGTGAAACAGTAACAAAGCCAGAGGGGAAAGTTTTTAATATGCAATGGCCACCAAACCTATTTTCATTAAATGGGGAAATATGCAACTCAAAATAGCTGGTAGAGGAGGAGAACAGAAGTGACACCTGCAGCACCATACTCTGAGAAGACTCTGGTACAGAAAAACATTTTCATCTAGAGTTTAAAAACATAACCACAGAATCATTTCTATTTGACTTCAATCTCACAGAACCCCATTTTTACAAAATCAAAATATGAAAAAAACTAGAGTTGATCTGTTTTATCTCAACCAAGAAACAGATCTGAATAACTCATTAACATGTTCCTTGGTAAATTCTCCTTCCTACATATTCCACTCATTCTAGTCTCAACTAAAGCATAAGAAAAATACATATAATATTTTGTCATGTCTCCTTGTGTATGCCACAAATACGTATTACTACCTTCAGAGGCACTGAATTATTGGTCCAAAGTATGATTTCCAAACACATCAATGCAAGGTAATATTAACGGGCTCCATTAACATCAAAGAAAAGCAGGGATACATCTTATTGTAATTAACACCTTTGTTCATCCTCTCCCATCCCCCCCAAAAGACATGTAGCCTTTGAACTAAAATATCAAATATACTCAAGAATGAGAATACAAATTCTTTGTTAAGCAGACCTGTGCACTTCAGAATCTGGTTAGCCGGTTACTTTTCATTTTTTTCAGTTCATTTAATTTTGGAGACACAAGGAAAAAGAAGATACAGGACAACAGCAGCAGCAATAAATAAATAATAAAAGAAGAAAAGCAACTGCTTCCCCTTGAACATGGTATGACAGCTTCTCGTGAAAAAAAGACTCAAAAGTCTCAGGATGCAAAACATGAGTTTTTAAATGGAACTTCATTTGCATATTTTCATGGCCCTGCACATGTAATTCTATTTATTGAAATGAATCCTCCCACTCAAACTTTATCACAGAACCTTATGAAAGAAGTTCATAATCCTCTGAAGTAATATTTTATTAATCATGATAGAATAAGGGTTTAGCTGAAGTTCTATTACAAAACAAAAACCCCCCTGGTTTCATGTGTGTTTCATCCAATTCTATCCAAAGTCTTTTCT
>JAOXJM010000041.1:27651654-27665134 GCA_026413425.1 Tringa solitaria
TCAAAATTTAACTCACTAAGTGCCAGTGCTAGCAAGCTAATACAGAAGACGCGTCTGGCAAAATTAAGCAGAGATGGAAATGTACCATCAGAAAATCCATGCCAATTCTTTGATGATACCCTTTGATATCCCTCAGAGCATACATGCTCACAGTGGTTCTAAACATTCTAACAGTACGGTTTGCGAACTCTTCCCCATCCTAAGAGATCTCTCTCAGGAACAATTCACCTTCCTATCCATTCTAAATTTTCATTTCTGTGTTTTCATCCTTCTTGTTACATTCCCCAAGTACTCCTAAACAATTCTTCCTTATTAGTGTTTTCAGTTCTTATTTGGTCAAGCCCTAAATATTTCCATTTTTCTTTTCTTTCAGCGAGAAGACAATTTTCCATCATCCTTTCTGTAAGAAGATTTGATTTGCCAAATTATTTTGGTAATAGGTCGCCTAATAGGTCTGGTGCCAGAAGGTGTTTGTGAACAGTCTGTCTTTCAATACGTTCTGCAGAAGGTGAACTTTCAGACCTGGATTATTGGAATGATGAGCCAAAAGGCCCCTGGGACATAGTAACCGGCACTTGGAAGCCAGAAAGACAATCAAAGTGTCTGGATTTCTAGAGAATGTGACAGGTGTTTTAAATCAATTGATATTTTCTGTTACTGTTTGCTTGGAGTGTATTTTTCTCCTCTCACTGGCTTTTCATTGCATTTTTTTTCCTTCCGTGCTGCAGCACCCACACAACGCTCACAGACTGAAGTGAGGACTGGGATGTCACTCACTTCCACAGAAGCCCTTGTGTATTGACATTACCTGCTCCCATGAAAAGGAGGGTAGCGCGTTTCAAACAGTCTTTTTAAGCACTGTGTACAACTCTTCCAGTAGTAATCCCAACAAAAAAATGCATCAGCCTCTTCTGCAGATCTGGCCAGACTGATTGAAGAAAACATGGTTCCTACATTTTACTTAGACCAAGACTTAAACAGTAATGCAATTTCTGCAGAGATCTTAATTTTTTCATTGGGTATCACTATGCCCCCCAAGATAAATGACAGCACATCCTTACTGCGGCACTACCCACAGCCCTACAACCAGCCCAGGGCTAAGTACTGAGACATACAGAGATGAGAGGAAGCACAAATCCTAGGAGTGGGATGCAGCTTGCTTAATTATAGATGTCTACCACATGACATAAGTACCTGACAGCGAGGTGTAGAGGCACCCATGATACTCAATGGAAACGTAGTCAATACAGCTCAGGTAGTTTAGGGTACAATTAATTTTAACAAGCAGAGGGTGAGGCAAAGCACACCCTAAACACTACTTACCCTAATGAGTGCATCTGCAATACCTAATTCACACACAGATGTCTTCCAGAAGAGTAGGGCAACATTGAGCATTTTGGATTAAAAAAATAACACGCCTTACAATTTGATAAATATCAGCCCCCAAAAGGTTAACCCTGAAGGTAGAAGAAAATAAGACTTATCTCATTGAGACCATCTGCTGTAGCAATCAAAGCAGTTAGAATCCATTTGCTTGCAGGAGTCCATAGAGAATTTCACAAACTAATTGGAGTCAAAATAAATTAGTTTATTTTGTTCTGCATGGCCAAAATCCATCCCACTTAGTTTTACCTACCTAAGTAAAGAGAACAGCCTGTTCTAGGCTTTTCTCCATAAACAAAGCAGAGAGAGATTGCTCCAAAGGGACACTCAGCAGCACCTAAGATCTGATTTCTCCTTCAGATGTGTGGATCTCTTGCTAGTGATTATAAAGAAAACCAGGCTACCACAACCACCCGCTCTTGGCTTACGAACTTCAAATAGACTTCACTAAGTCTCAGTAAAGAAAGCATGAACAATGTGGGGTTGTACTTCCAGGGATTTCCTCCCTCAAAACCCACAAATGTGACAGTTATGACAAGCAACAAAATAGCTGACACAGCAGGAATTACTGTGGTCCCATTGTTGAAGCCCACCCTTATTTCTTCTTCCTTAGTGGGACCAACAATTAGATCTCAGGATTCCTACTGTGAGAAGCAAACCTCTTCTTTTACTGTGACAACACCAGCCCTGAACCGTACAGTATGCTGGCAGACTGTGTTCTGTATTTCAGGGAGTCCAGTGCAGTGTTTTTCTCATTCATTACTGGCAATCAAGCCATTTGAAAGGAAATGAGAGATGAAGAGCTAAACACTCATTTGGAGAGAGGAGAGATAATCAAGAGAATAAAGTCCTGTCTCAGATTTTGCATATGATTTCTCAACACTAAGGAACATATAATTGATGTGTAATACATATAACTAATATCAAACAGTAAACTAGATTTAGAAGATCAATCACCAATGGAAATTATCTTTGAAGAATAGGTAACATTAACCCTACTCATAAAAGCAACAAAAATCCTCAAAAAGCAAAAAACAACAAACGTGACAGACATACATTAGCTTAATATTGACAAAATAGAATATAGTATTACTGAACAATGCACGGGGCATGCTATTCTAAAAGATAACTGTGTATTTGACAGGTGACTATTATGAAGGGCTGATAATACTGACATTTGAGGAACACCAGCAGGGAGAGACGAATCAAATGGTATTAGTACATTCCCCCTTAGTACTGCAGGACCCACAAACCTTATTCTACAGCAACAATAATGAAACACTAAAAGGTAAAGAAATTGATAAATGTCATAAGATGAACAGAAAATGAGGCACATTCAAATAAAGCATAATGTTTTTGAGAATAGGTAAGTGGATTCTCTGCAGAGTCACAGATTTAATGCCCTAATTGTAGATCATGCAACCAGAAACTTCTTTCATAACCTGTATCTGCTTCAGCCTGTGGGGGTGTTAGACCTCTCAGCAAACAGGTTCCAAAAAGATAATCTGACTAACCGACTACTGCTACTTCCAAATTAGCAGCCGAAGTGTGTTCATAACACATTCAAAACAAACAAGCCTACACATTACCCAGAAATTTTTCCCATGTTAACAATTCCAGATTCCAAACCAAATATGCAACAACTAAACCAAAATTATGGTTATCAAAAAGTAACACTTTAAACAACTTATGCTCTATACGAAACCTAAATTATTTTCTCAGCCTATGAAAGTCATCAAGATTACAGTCACGCAAGCAGAAAGCAGTACCATGTACACCCAACACATTTTAGGTTTTAATAGCTATTTTGTAAGGTGTAAAAATGAGTAAAAATATAAATTTTACCCAAGATTGTAATACACAGGGAAACTTGATATGAGCTAGCACTGTAGCTCTTGAGTTAACAGAATGGTAACTTATTTGAGCCATGTAAGAGCTTTTATTTTTGTCAGAACCATAGAACACTTTTGCATGCTACATAAGAAACACTTTGCAGACTAAATAAAATATATTTACATGATTTCATTACATTACAAAAAGACTCCATTTCATAGATAACAGACACATCAACCCCAGAGTAAAGCAACACCTAGAAAAATGGGTCAATAGATTGCTTTCCTTCATCTTTTATACTACCTCCAAAGTACTTCAGAATTAAACACTTTATCATGGTGCAAGTTAGTTCTCTGACATCATGCATTGCCGTTATTTTACCTTTGTCTAATTGATTTTTCACTAGCACTTGAGAGGTTTCTCTTTTTTAATCTAAGAAGTGCAACAGGAAGCAATAATAACTACCTGCAAAGAATCACACTCTAAATTATACAAACAAAAACCACAATATGGAAACAGAAAAAAATGTACTAAAATATTGTCGCATGCCAGCTGCGTTACTCTTAGTGTGGTAAAATTTTGAAGGTGTGTACAATTATTTTAGGTACTCTTAGTAAACTTGAACAATTAGGTAAAGCCACATCACAACCGTTCACAAGAAGTTACAAATTTTTAAGTTATTAGTTTGTCATGAAACATTTTATGCTAATGAGCTTAAATACTTCCACGGAACAGAACAAGACTTCCAAGCTCTCAAATGCTATGGTTTTAAATAGCTACTTTCCTAAGAACTATTTCAGCTACGCATCCAAGTAGCCTTCAGAAGGGGTGAGGGATCCTCTTACAAGTCAATGACATAAGAAGAGATTTTTTTATTTTTTTTTACAAACAGCTCCAAATCCTTACCTTTCTGTAGACTATCATATTTGGAGAACTCTCCTCTGGGTCGGCGGTTTCCACAGTACTTGAATCAGTGGGTGCTTGGGCCATGTTTGCCTCTCGTCGCTCGGACTGCAAGGACAGGAGCAAAAGTCAGCATCACTCCTGGCTGCAGGGGAGCATGGTGGGCACACACACAACGAGCTCCAAGGCAGACAGACAAGGATGGCAGAGAGGGAACGACACTCCAGACTTCACACAGTGTGGGATTTTAGCACGCTCTGTCAGATAGTGACGTGCTTTGAACTGACCTACCTAAAGCACAATGCCCCAGGAGCAAGGACCACCGAGTGGTTTGGGTCATCCCATACACACATTTCACCCTCACTTCCAATCTTTTATCGTAAGTCCCCATTCAATAAGAGAGCGATTAATACTCCGCACGCTTCCTTTCCTAGCTATAAAGCACAAACAGCCTAGGCTTTTCTAGGAGGTTTTGAGGTACACCCTCAATCAAAAAGCCAGTGAGGATAAAAGCTTTGCTGTGAGGCAGAGTGGCACCCCACAGCACCAGTGGGTGCAGACTGCCAGGCACACTGCCGGCTGCCGCCTGGGTATACTCGGAGCTGCCTCCGGCTCTCCCCAAGCCCAGGGCAGCAGCTGGAAAGTGGGGAGTCAGCAGCTTCCCTCACCCCTTCCCATGATACAGCCGGGAAGGAGCAGCAGGACGCAGGCAAACAACCATGCAGAATACTCCTTAACCCAAAGTGTATTCTAAAACCACAGAAGTGCTGCCTTATCTCCTCCAGGCCATGCCAGGTGTGAGGCAAAAAACAATAGTTACAAAAGAAAAAAAAAAGTGGGGGCATGCAGCAGGTAGGACACTGTAAATTTTAAGTCACATGCTGTATTTTAAATTTTTCTTCCACCAGCGCTTTTGACAAGTTACATCTTCAACGCTGCTGTGGAGCCATGTGGTGACCTTTCCTAGCCTACGAAGTAACGTTGCCTGTTACAGGCACTGGCATTAAGGATCTCTCATAAGCTCAATTTCTTTAACATTGAAAGTATTGAGATTTCCCACCTCAACATATTTTATTAAAAATTGAGACCAAAAAAAGTCTAAGTATGTTCAGACATGAATAATTTACACATTCATTGCAAAACCACAGTTCACCACTAAATTGACTCCCTTATTTAAGGAACAAGACACTCTCCTATTCCTTTCTCTACCCACTTTGCACATTCCCACAGGCGACAAAGTGCCCCAGCATATAATATACATATAGAGTATACAATTATAGGTATAATACAGCCCCAAGCTATTCTAGCTGTCAGTTATGAGCTCCCAAGGATAAATCAACTGCCAGAACTGGACAACCTCAGACCATACCCCAGCTCTGTCCTGCCTCAGCAGTGGAAAGGCTATTACTGTGACATGGCATCCTCCACTGGAGCCAGAAGCAGCTGAAATATCCCTTTAAGCAAGAGATAACAGAGACCAAGGCTAAATAATCTACATCAGTCTGGTCTCATTCATTTCTTTATTTTATAAAGGGTGCATGAACACAAACCACAGCAGGCACAAATGCATTTTTTTACATGCACATACCAATTTTGAAATTCAGTATTATAATTCTAGCTCAAATTAAACAATATACACATGTATCACCTTTCAAGGGCACATTCAGACCAATTTAGACACTATTTTATATTTAAAGGACATAAATTTATTTTAACTCCTGTTAAACTCTCATGTTTTCCTTGAAGCCCAAACACTGCGCTGTTGTGCCAGGTCATGAGCTAAAAAAGAAACAGAATAAATTCTGTAAGCAGAATTAATAGATGCAAAAAAATAAATAGTACGAGTGGTGAAGGGTAAAGTGTTTTAAAATTATAGCGCTTTGAATGATTTACACTAATGTGCATTTTCACAGCGCTTAGTCATGATTTCAAGGCACTGAAGAATTAGGCTCTTGGCATCATTACTCAGTGGGAGAGAGCAGGAACTAGATAGAGATTTTATGTAGCTTTCTGAAGGCAGTTACAAAGCAGAGTTGAAAGCCTAGGTCAAGTCACAGCTTCAGTATATAAACACAACATTCACCGCTTACATTGTATCTGAGAGTATATACACATACTTTAAAAGAAAACAATTGCAATTAACTTATAGTTGAGCAATGCTCCTTTACAGGAGAAATTTCCAATTTCTAATCAAAAAGCCCTGTGCAGCACTACTTCACTGTGCTTCACTCATTGCATTATTCACATTGAACGTCCACATTTACAAATTCTTTTGTTCTTGTCATACTCATATACTGTCAGCTCACTTGATCTTCTCTGATACTGCAGGTTTTTTCCCCATAGCACATCTTGGAGCTTTTCATCTACTCCAGTGCTACAAGACAAAAACATCTTGCACAATATGCAGTAGGGGCTCTCACGCTGTTTACGGTGACAAGGGAGCCACCAACTGCCTCTGAAGATCTACAAAAGGTAATCAATAGAAACGAACTTGTTGTTGGAGGACAGAAATTTGAAAAAGTGCCTCCCACTGGTGCCCAGCATCTCCTGGGTTTCAGTCAGGAGCAGTTGGAGCAGGGCCACCTTTGCAGGAGTGACAGCAGGATGGATGTCGCAGGGGACAAGGCTGGAGAAAAGGTAGGACTGAGGTGCACCCCTGAGCAGAGACAAGTGTAGGCATCCCCTCCACACAGCCTGGGCACTGCTGGTGCTGGGATAAGCCTGAGCAGGACCCATGGACCAGGAGTTCCCCAGGGCCGTTGCAGAATTGTCAGGGCCATCACCCCAGTTTCTTCTCTTTCTTTTAGACTGCTTTCTTAAAAAACACAAAAACCTCTCTTAGGTGGTATTCTTGTTCTAGAGGAGAAAAGGACTACAGTGATACCACACAGGTATGCTCTTGGCTCTTCAAGGTGAAAGCATGGAAATGCTGGGTCCCCATGGATCCCATCACTCCATTAACACATGGGAGTTGAGTGGAGCTCAGCACCCGGTGATGCAGGACGGCTTCCCTGCAGGCCTGCCCTGCTAAAGCCTGGTTTCACACCAATTCACAAACAGGGCAATCATTCTCATCAGCCTGAGGATTGTGGCTCTGATTTCACACCCCACGAATGCAGGCAAACTGCCGGCCACGCAGCAGCAATACCTCTGACCAAGGAGAACCATTGGCAGAGCCCCAAGGGAGCACCACTCACTCCATCTCTGCCTGGGCACAGACCACCAGGGAGAAGAGGAGAGAGCCCAGAGCCAGGGCTCCAGTGGTGGACGCTACCTGCTGGGAACACAAATGAGACTGCTCTTGTTCAAACTACAGGTTTTTTACCCTAATACTATGTTAACGTGCTGCATTTGCGACCCTTTAATTAATATAATGGTATGTGAAAGTCCACATCTGACTTGCATAGTTCTCTGTTAAAAAAAAAACAAAAAATCAACAAAACCCCTTAGCCTGGTTTGAAAGAAGCACAGGACTAATTTTTCAAGGGATCTATTCTTTCTACACAATTTTTTCCTCACTGCCAGCCCCGTCTACTCTAGAAGCAAGCAGAAAGTTAACCCTATGTCAGTACCTAGATTAAAAACCAGAATCTGCCCTCTGAACCCTTCTCTAAGCACATGCTTGCAATGTAACAACCAGAAGAGAATCCAGCTCAGTCTTACACAGACATTTCAGCTACGTAGGGCTGAGAAGGATGAAAATAAACATTTAGGTTTTTTTTAAAAATTAAAAGTACTCATGCACAGCCTCCAGTTAAGAGCCTCACCAACTACTGCCTGAAGACTACTATCAGCTCCTTATTCCTACAGGCAGTTCACTACATTGCCAGTGGCCAACTCATATCAGCCTGCATCCACACATCACCAATCTAAATCCAAATGCGTATCTTCAAAAAATAAACAGACTCTGAATTCCAACTCCCAGGTTCAAAAGATGCTGTTTTCCCACAGCTGTTTTCTGACAATAGCCATGCTTGCAGTAACCCAGACTCCTCAGCACCAAGTGATAAAAACTGAAAACCATTTATGCTAACCATTCTCTCACTCTGCCACATACAAGGAACAAACCCACAGTATTCAACTTCTTCTTTATGGATAAGATGGCCTATGAAGCCTTTTAAAAAAATATTCCCATAAATAAGCTAAAAAGATAGGGTGCATTTGGCCCTTGCTGATTTTTCTTTTTTCTTTTTTTTTTTTTAAATTTTATTCTTTATTCTAGAACAGTTCTGCTTTTTCCCAAGAAGCATAATCACACTGGACTAGACAGACCGCTGTTGACAAAATGCACTGAATCACGGTAGAGTTTTATCTCTCTCTTATCTGATCATGCTCCTCAAACTCTCCCAAAAACCAGAGATATGGCTCCCATACATTACAAAGTTCAAAAGCTCCCACAGCTCCCATACTGAACTCCTTTAAACTGGAACAATCAATTTTTAAAATGCTTCAAAAAGCAAAAAAAACCATTTTTTTTCCACAGCTCGCCTCTTCAGAGTTTCTGATACAGGAGTTTAATAATAAAATTTCAAAGCCAATAACCTTTACATTTTTGTGCATAAGCGCTGTCAGTATTTGATCTCTACCTACATCTAAATTCAATGAGAACAGATAAGCAGTAAATTGAGAGCTTCCCATTAATGTTCTAAAATACCTTGAGTACTATAAGAAAAGACTTCTTGTAAGCAAGACCACCGTAAGAAACCTCTTATAGGCACAAACACCCATGCGCTTCACAGAAATTACCCCACCAAGGAGTCCTGATAGATGCTGGGTTTTATAGATAATAGAGAAAGAAAGACGGACAGAAAGACAGACAGAAGTACAAAGTTAGAATAAATTCTGCAAAACAAGCCATTTCTTCAAAACATCACCAGCATTTAACAATCTCAACACAGGGTTATATTTGGACTTTAATCCTGCATTTTAATAAATAACTTGTCGACTTCATAAGCCAAATTGGTAATGCAAAACATTTCTTGCACATCCGAGATAAAATGAAATAGTTTGTTATAATATGCATAAACTTAATCCTGGAAAACAGAATCTACCACACAAATTGCCATGTAAATGTCCATCACCACCACTCAGCTGCAGTACAATTTTATGGTGACAACAAATGGAAGTTACCTTTATGCTATGTATTTCAAGGGCAGCTTATCATTCACATGTAGTGCTAACATCAAACCAGGAGATACTTGGAACTTTATATTTTACTCTATGGTTGTGTGCTAATTTCATGTCATTAATACCTAGTTAATTTCTAATTAGTGAAACACATCTAGACTACATGACTTCTACATGCCCGAGAAATCACATAATCACAGCCTTGCTGAACTGATAATCACCTAATAGCAAAAATCCCTACCTGGTTTGCTACATTATTCAGACCTAATAGATCATGTTATAAAGGTGACAGAAGGGAAGAGACAGACAGAAAAAAATAATCAGTCAATCTGAATTCAATTAGTCCCCATTAATATTAAGTTGGTATTTCACATCCATTACAAAAGTCTCTCTAGAATTGCACTGGTAAGAACAAAACTTGTAGCTCCATGTTTCTCCCCTGGTTAACTATTACTTCATTAAACTAGGACTTGGGCATGCCAAGCAAGGTGTGGATACTAGAGGACAACCAAATACATCAACCAGAGGATGCCAAGGTCCAACCAGGGCAATGCTGTCTGCTTTCAACTGCTGTAGTTCAGTCAGAGCACAGCACAGTTCACCTCTACCCTTCCTTCAGAAGTAAACCCCTATGACTAGTGAAACAACTTGCCAAACAGGAACTGATACAACATCCATTTGAATCAGACAAAAGCTGGGAAGGCTGGAGCTGAGTTCAAAACTGCACCATCTCCTCCAGTATCTTTACTGGCGAGGGTAGGGGAAACTCTGGTATTACAGACGGCACTGCTGACCACTGTGCTCAGCAGAACAAGACTCTGCAGCCATGTTCCCCTGCTGAAACATGTTGAGGAGGACATAAAGGCTCGTGAAATGGGCTGGGAATCACCACGTAGGGAGCCACATCACAGTTAGTTGTGACAGACTGAAGGGTCTTGTACCATTCTGGATACCACGGTGCTACTCCACTGCGTGGAGATGCAGCTAATGGAGTCTGCTTCCATCAGTGAAATACAGTTCCCAAAGCATCTAAAAATCCTTCCAATGACTGATTTGGACTCAAATTGTAACCAAAGTTACTCCGAAAATACTTTCCCAGTGGAAGATCATCCCAGACCTTCTGCCCTTCCTTGCAAGTGCTGAGCACTGCAGTACTATCAACAATATTGAGTCTGTTGCCTTTTTTTAAGGGACAAAGTATAAACACTTCCAGCAACTGCACTTAATGTCCTTTTTTTTTGCCAAACAAATTCCTCTTTGTTTATGAGAAAGCAGTTTTGTTTATACTGGGAGAATTCATGGATTCTAAAGGACCCTATTCCTTCTCTTGCTGAGGTAGGCGCTCACAGGAAGCCCCAAGCTGAAGTTCTGGAGCTCAATGCTTCTTGCTCTGCAACCAGCAGGACGAAAGATGGGCATGCATCTGGGCACAGAAACAGCAGAGACTCTTTTGCCTGACCCTGCCAGAGCAGGAAGAAAGGACCCAATTCTGGGACTTTGCCTTTTTTTTTCACCTTTAAGGAAACTGGAATCCTGATGAAGACTAGGATTTCCAATTTCTGCTACTCTTACAGACATTTCCTAAAGATGCAGTCTTCTTCCATATACCTAAGTGCTTCCTGTGAAAAACTTGCCTCAAGACATCTTACAAGTATGTCTACATTTCCCCACAGTACTAGGGCAGGGAGCATGTTCCAGGCTCCTGATCACCGGCACTGCTTAACTTCTGGTTTGCTCCCAGGTTCTCTTTCATAGAGCTCCAAACCAGTAGGTGGACATCACTCTGGGAACACAGTTCTCGCTCATCACCACTTGCTCCCAAGAGTCAGCATGGATGACCTTACACAGGGTTTGGCTTCCTACTTCTTACCCACTCCTCCAGCACTGTGCACACTGTGCAACTCCACACAGCCTCCCACCATGTCCCGAGTCATGCCATGTATAACTTCATCCTTCTGGTGGGCTGCAGGACAATCTCACATTTTCAAAACACTGTACATAGAAAAAAAATATACATGATGATCACTGTATCTTCAGGCCACAACGATACCATCTGGTGGCCAGAAGAAACCCTTCTGGCCAGGGATATGCACTATGGACACAGAAATCTCTTAGACAGAACTAGCTCATATAAGGCAATCCAAGCCACTTGGTTTCCTGCAGATAGACAGTCTATAAGTTTAAATTCAGCCCACTGTGTAATCTAATGTGAGAAGCTAGTTTCTGTACATACTCCTCTCCAAACACTCGCTGTTCCCAATTATGTATTTCCTTTAATAAAATAAGTAAATATTCATGGTGTGGCAGTCTGAGCAGAACATTGCTAACCAGGGATCACCAAGGCCTTGCACCACCTCCAAAAAAGGGTGCTCTCTGTGGTCTTGAGCAATTTTCTCTCCGTCTGTGACAAGTGTGGTAGTACTCACACTGCCACATAACTGTAACAGATGACACTAAGGACAGACAGTTCCAGTTGTGTTAGCCACAGGTGACCTGTCTCAATCACCTGGCAAGATGATCAGGCTGCTTCTTGATAAACCATGGAAGATGATTATTTTCCTCCCCTCTCCCACACCCCATTTTGATTCTATATATTTCTAAGTCTGCAGATATTTGTAGCTATTTTAGAATGCTGGAAATACTGTCTGCAACTGGTTGTTACATCCAGGAAACCTAGGGGTGGAAGCCAAGATAAAGTAACTTTCTTGGCATCTGACACTGACTAGGTCCCAAATTCCCTGATGCCTAATTAGACGCATTCTCTTTTTTATTTTAAATAGAGACATACACACTGCCTGTTTTCTGGTCTGTTCACCCAAGGCGTACTGGAAGCATCACTAACTTAAAAGGAAGACCTTTCCCGCTTTCAGAGTTTTTAATATATTATTTGACAGATAGATAAACAAGGTGAGCAAGACAAGCAAATAGAAAAATGGAACAGGGATTGGTGGTAGCAAATATTGACACATGAATTGCCTGTTAACAAGGCAAATTTTTCCCTTTACAAAAACAGTTGTTGAAGTGGGCACTTGCATACCAAATTTACTTTTAATGGACCAGAATTACATTATACCCAGGAAGAAACTGCCTCAATACCTCCATCCTTCTTCCAAAGAATTCAGAACAAAATGCAGTATCCACCTGTAATCCATCTACCTTCCAATAAAAAAATACTGCCGTGAGTGCAAGAGCTCTTGGAACAGCCCTGAGCCAACATGCTGTTACCAAGGATAGCTACAGAGAATGTAACAGCAAATACACTGAATATTTAACTGAAACAAGTGTCAGTACTATATGAATTTAGAAATGCAAAGAGATAGATATAGCCCAACTTTGAACTTCACCTGAGCTGGTGATCCCACACTACTGCAGTATTTATAAAGCGCTATCAGTCTGCAAAGAGCAGTTGCAAAGGAGAGAGCTGAAGCTGTATGTTGTTGTTCTGCAACAAAGCCAACTTATTGGCCAGAATCATTCCCTGTGGAAAACGAGTAACCACACTGATAATACACAGCTTCAGGGTAGACTTCTAATCCCTTCTCCGATATAAATCCTTCTCTGAAAAAATCATCTTCCTTGGATCAGTTAAGGTGTGCTAAGAGCATCTTGTCCATGAAGTTGGTCCATCAAATACACCATCTCCGAAAGTGCCTTGTACTATATGCACCACAGAAAAGTGTTAATTGTAACTATAGTAAGCTACTTCCAGGCGGTGCACTGCATTTTCTATTTTATACTGTAACCACTAAGTTGAAAACAACTGAAAACAAATTGATTCAAAGAGAAAGCAAAATGAGAAGCAGCACAAACTAATGGATGCTCCAATACAGGCTGACAAGAAAATCAAAACATTAAAATAAAAAAAATGTAGGCCCCAGTACCTGTTAGATTCCAAAATCAGAATTACTCCACCTAATCTCCCTGTTCCAAACGCAGCTTGCTAAAATAAAGCTCCCTTCAAGTAGGCCTAATGCAAGCTGATACAACAGCCGAGTCACGCCTGCATTGATCAGCGACTGCACAATCTCATTTAAAACACCCCAAAGTGCTGAGAGTTCTTGCTGGTTGTTCATTCTGAAGAGGATGGAAAATTGCAAGCACCCTGCAATCAAATAAAATGAGAGATTTGCTACCCAAAAGCACAGGTGCTTTTGAAGATGTGGCACCACGCAATAGCCCTGGTGCAAACGAACACAACTGCTTGCATCCCGTGTACCTCAAGGACATGATGCAA
>JAOXJM010000041.1:27670277-27745635 GCA_026413425.1 Tringa solitaria
GGGGACAGACCCGGCCCCGGGCCCGGCCCCGCCGCAGCAGCGCCCGCTGCGGGCAGCCCGGGCCCACCTTCCCCCGGCCGGCTCCGGGGGAGAAGCCGCTTCCCCGCTTGGAGCCCACCGCGGCCGGTGAGGCGGGGAAACTTCCCAAGGCGGGTTAAGCCCACCTCGCCCGGAGCTGGCCCTCAGTCCCGGGAGGGCTGTGGCGGGAGGCGCTGGGCCGGGCCCCCGAGGAGCCGGCCGGCCTCTCCCCGCTCCGTGCCAAAATTCTCCGCCTTTCCAAGGTGCGGTGCCCAGACGCCGGACCCGTTTCTGAAGTTGAAACTCTGCCAGCTCCGCAGGGGAAAAGGCGCCTTGCCCAACTTACGGAGCCCGTCCTTAAAGCCCCCGAGCGGTGACCGTGTTTCCCCACTTCCCCAACATCCCGGGGATTTACCTCAATCGGACGTTACCAAAACCAGGGTTGTGTTTGACAAGGCTGCTGACTGACGCCAGGAACCACCTTGCGCGGGGGTGTCCGATCACCGTACGGCTGCGGCCTGCCCTGGCACGTTGACTTTCTGGTGATGACCGGTACAGGGAACTGCTGCAATAATTCAAACCATAAACCAAAAATTATTTCTGGTGCAACTGGGCACCGCTTCCCTTTCTGCTGGATCTGTATCTCCATCTTTCTTTACCTTCTTTGGCTAATCCTTCCTTCGTCTTGCAAATGCCAGGTTCCAGGCCGCGCAGTTTGCCCGTGCTCACGGCTTATAAAAGATTCTCCATCTACACAGAGTCTGCATTTATTTCCTCATTTCTTGTCCAAAGAGTCTGCGCTTCTGAAATGACACAGGATATTTTCTCAATACTTTTTTTTTCTGAAATAAAATTAATCTAAGAATATTTCCGTTTATATCAACTTCGAATTTGAACGGAATGATAATTCCCTTCAAATAAACCAAAGCATGTTACACAGTACTTGCCACACAACATTTTCAGGCAAAGGGGGAGGGAGAGGGTGGCAACCTATGAAACGCAGATATTATTTTTTTCCTGAGATTTTCTCAGCAAAGCATTTCAAATCACTAGTTCTATCAAGTTATATCAAGTTATGCTGGGCTATGACTTCATGTCTTACATCAGCTCTATTCAGGAAAAACTGTTTCTCCTCCGTACTACAGAGTCTTTATTCTCCCGGCTGCCTCAAAGGAATGGAGGTGCAGTTAACAGATCTAAGTGCCTAGATTTATCAGGTTAACTCAGACTAAAATGCAAGTTCTATAGAAATGCCATTTTCCAAAATACAAGATTGATAGAGAACATTTCACCTGTGTCTTAAAATTGCAATTCAAAGAAATTACGAATGTGGTTCCTGGCAGTGTCTCAGGCCAAGTATTACCGTACTACAGGAGCACACCGTGCTGAGAGAGAAAACCGACCAGGAACATTAAAGCGCAAGTGACCACTGTGCTTTTTTCAATCGGGCTCAACAGAAGTTGTAACCACAAAGTACAAATGAAAGGAAAGGCAAGTGATAAATAAAAATAGTTTAAATGCTATTTCAGTTTTGGATAATATTTCATATCTTATTTCCACATTTTATACTATAATTAAATGAATCTTTGGCTCTCTTAGGTAACAACTACTGTTTGCTCTCTTGAAGACTAATGAAGACCTGCTTGTTCTCTTGAAAACGTTTTTCTATAAAGAAAAACAGCATAGCAACATTTTTTAATTTCATGCCTTAACTACTGAAACAAATGATACATAATTAAAACCAAAAGAAACCAAGCCAGGGTTTTATTTGCGTGGATCCTTAACGCTGAGAACAACGCAGTCAGACTTGGTTCATCACAGAGATCCTTTCTCAGTTTAACCTCTCTCCCAGCGGGAGAGTCCAGCGGTTTGATGAGTGTGATTAGAGATGCAGGAACAGTTCCATTTAGATCAGTGGGACATCTCCAGTTGATGTAGAACTAAGCACATACAGAAATGTTTGCGGAAAAAGGCCTTCCATCTGAAAGGCTTTGTTATACCGGGGAAGAATGAGTGACAAGGGACTGCTACAGAGTTTTGTTGTCCCCTCTCTGCTGTCCTTTATGATGAAGTCTGAAAGCCAGAAAAGACCACCATGGCCCACACCAGATATAGAACATCACCGGTCGGTACTGATACATCATTAAAACCAAAAGAAGCCAAGCTAGATTTTCATTTTCCCTAACATTTACACTGAAAATATATGGTGAGCTTTACTTTATCACAGAGGCTGATTTCAATGACAAAACCAAACCTTTTAAAAGTTACCCTGTCTTTTACCGAAGACTGCAGCAGCAGCCAACTTCCTCCCCACCTCATAATAATCTCCTGAAGTTGTATTATCCTCATTGCTGTAAAGGGGTCATTTTATCACCTTTGAAAGGTCCAACTTCCAACTGCTGCACACAGGGGCCATGACACTAGTTACACATGCTCACACTGTGCTGACTTTCTTACTCACAGCTCAACTGTGGGAGTCTCCAGGGCATTTCACCAGCTTCTTCACACAGTGGAGAGAGTCACTGCACAGCATGTTCTCCTGTGATTTTCTGGAAAAAAAACAAAAAGGGATGGGGTAGATATGGTTAACTTCCTGCCAGGAGCATCCTCCTCTCTGGGTGCTTGAAGAGAACTCTGAGAAGCAGAAGCCAGTACGGCCACGCTGGTTGCCATGCTCTGAGGTAGGGCCAGTGCTTTCCTCTCAGTTTGCAAACCAAAAATAATGTTGATCCAATGTTGCCCCATAGCATTTACTTCATAAATATTCAACAGTTGTTAATTACAAGAAAAAACGGAGCTGCTGGCTTGGGGGTGGGTGCCAAGACTTTACTAACCTGGTGCTTTTCCCCCATGAAGGCAGTAAAGCGGACTAAGTGCCTCTGGCTGAATGCATGAAAAAGCAAAGAGGTTTTCAGAGTTGTTCAAGGTAGGTTCTATTTTTCATAAAATGTTTAATTTAACAGTGACCTAGTTTTACAACAGCTTTCAGTGTCTTGGCTTTTCTTATCTCCTGTGTCTTAGCCTACATCATTAGAACAACAGAGCAATAGGCTTTACAGACTTTGTTAAAGCAAACTAAATACGACTTTAGCTGGTGGATTAATTCTTCTCTTGTATTTTGTTTCAGGCAGTCGCCATGGCATGGTTTCTTTGTAGTTTTAAGGAGGTTTTAGCACATCTTTTATGTCACATATTGTAGATTTTTTTAAAAATGTCAGCTCAAAGCCCTTGCTTATTTCATGGTACATTTTTGAGTATCAAGCTGTAGCAGCAGTCTCGAATTCCTCAGATTTTTTACAGAAGGATCCTTTGTTTTGTAAACATTCAATTAAGTGTATGGAATCGTTGGCTAGATTGACTACCAAATTTGGAATTTTACAAACAGTACAGACTCATGCTAGCATTCAGCGGGAGCAAGTTGTGGGGTACTGCTAATTTTGCCTACCTTACTTCACCTGCCTGGAGCTTCAGGAGGAAAGTTATTTTCCGTCTTGTCAATGCAACAAGTAACTGGCAGGTCAAGTGATGTTCACTCTTTCTTTTGCTGTGCGCTACATACGGTACTCTCAGCTACCGTTTCATGGTAGCCCTTCCCTGATTCCCTGCTTGTCTTTATGAAAGTAGGCTTTAAAAACCACTAATGCTGTACTGTGCGCTAAGTTCCACATAGATTCAGCAGAAAAAAGTAATTAAAAAAAAACCTGTTGATTTCAGCCATGCAGGCATAAAATAAATTAGGTCTGTAGAAAGATGCCTCTTCCCTCCACCTCCATCTCAGGCACTTGCAGAAAATTTTATCATTGGAGAGTCAAGTATGGGGGAGCCTAGCTCCACTGAGTCCTTCCTGCATTCACATCCTTCTATGGAGGGAAAGCCAGAGTAGGAGACGCCACCACAACTGCCAGGTTTACAGGAATTCAAGTGCTTTCTCTACAAGGAGAATTCTCCCATGGGGATATCTGCTCCCAAGAGGCTTTCGTTGATCCACATTACGTGTTTTTTTTTTGCAGAAATTGAATTAGGCTGAAGAACGCAGGTGATGTACACTGGCAGCTTCTGAGCCTTAAGTTAAACAGCATCAAGCCAAACGTATACCTCTACATCAACAAGGATCACGCAAGCTAAAAAAAAGACAACTTAATAGGAACCATTCAGAGGCAGCGTGTGCCGGGCCTTGCTGAGCTTCACTAAATTCCTCCTTTTGTGCAAAGGGATTTCAGCTGTCTTGGAAAACATGAAATTTGTGTCAGCTCTAATGCTGCTTAAATTTCGCATGACTCCTGACAAAATTCTCAGTGACTTGTTAGCATCAGGGAAAAAAACCCACGGTGGTGAAATTCAGGCATGGAGGAACTCATGCCTTGGACATAGGGAAATCACAAACCCAAAAGTGCTGAGAATAATTTTTTTTTGTATAAAGCTGGAAAGATCAGAATGGCATTAGTTATGGTCCCTCTGTTCATTTTTACCAGTAAAGAACACTGTGGAAAAGCAAAATTCACAATCTTTGCAAATGCACCTGGGACAGTCTAGAAGACCTTGTTTGCTGGAAGTATTAAACACAGGTTTGTGTAAAAAGCTTTGCCTCACACTGTCTCTTCTGGAGTCCCAAAATGGACCAAGAGCAATACAAATAATCAGCAGGGGACACAGTTTCCTCAATATTCTGGTTCTTGCTCAAGCATTTTCTTTCTCTCCTGCCTTGGTAATCACACCCTTGAACAAATCAGAGGACTTGCTGAGTGTGGAGATTGGCAGTCTCGTTCTTTCCTGTCCTAAAGGTGGGTCTTTAGAGGGGATGTTAGCTTTTTCTGTCTTTAGCAGGTAAGAATCTGCTTAAGATCTCTCCACCACTTCTTTCAGTTCACCAGAAGATCAGTTCCTTAATATCTAACAATGTTTCTTCTTTTCTGTCCTTTAGTCAAGAACAGTCTTCTGTCCAGGCTCCATCAACCTGATCAGAACTTGTAAAATTTTAATGGACCAGGTAAGGCCTCCACTTCTGCCACACTGGGTGTCCAAGCATTATGAAAGCTCACTGCCCTAAGTGGCAGAAACAGGTAAACTTCCATAGTTTCCATGCTTTCTCCAGTCAGTCTGTACCTGCCGGACTGGAAAAGGTGCAGAAGGAATACTTATTCTGAATAAATCACAACATCCTTGGCTATTTTCTTCTGCAATACTGCAGAAGTTTCCTGTGGACTTTTTTCTGGTTGAAATAGGTTTTATGATGATTAATTACATAAGCTGTGATGGGAGCTGCTGTGCAGTGGGAATGAGGAGCCCGAAGTGTGGAGGAAGGCATGAAATGTGTTTAAAAAACCCCTTAAAACTAGCAAAATACAGCATGTGCCTTTCATAGCCCTGATCATGCTGTTTGTATGCTAAATCCCTCTCTCACTGCTATTTATCTATGTCTTATTAAACTATGCAGTTGTCACAGCAGAAACTATATCATCTCCTGCTTTTGAAAAAGCATTTAACATATGGAAGAAACCGCAAACATCGCCATAAAACATGTTTCTTTTCTGTACTTGCATGATTTATAGTACCCACCAACACAGTTCAAGTATTGAAACGCATGTCTATGTGCCTGTGTATCTATATATATACACTTTGTGTACACACACATTTTTATATATAAAATCTTTTTTCTAATAGTTACAAAAAGTTTGCAGGGTGTTGATGATTTGTCTAAATCCCATGGTGCCATTTCTCTCTCTTTGGCTAATTTATGTAGCTAAACATCACAGTGCTTTTTCTGGTTTTGGCAGGGGAGTTTAACATTTGACATTTGCTACTGGTGAATAATCAGATACTCAATTTTGTTACTCTTTTTTTTTTTTTCTAACATTAACAGCAGTAAAGCCTGAGCAGTCAAACATTTCTACAATTTGACTAAGAAAAGTCCCTAAAACTCACTTTCAAATGCAAGTGACTATTACTGGATTAATTTTCAGCTATTGTTCCAGCTCGCCTGCTGCTGAGAAAGCACTGCACATGGAGGAGATCTGGCTGAGCAGGGGTCAGTTGTGCAGCACTCACTAGAATGAGTGGGAGGTGGGATGCAGGACTCAAAACCCAGATATTAGCCTAGGAAACCTGATTTCCCTAGGCTCTCACTAGATACAGTGGGTAGAGACAACTGGAGGTTCAAGACTGGAGCATAACCTCAGATGCTCAGAAAAGAGCCAGAAAGAATCTTGCTCTGTGCTGAGCACAAGACGACGATAAGAAGGTTTGCCTCACTGGACTGCAGTCAGCCTTCCCTAGCTTTGTGAACCCCCCCTTGCCTACAAAGCCAGGAACCCACATGCCAGTTTTGCACATCTCAGCAGAGTGAAATATGAGATTGATCCCAGGGCTCAGTTCTGGTCTCATCTTCCACCTCTTCGGCCAGAAGAACTCCACTGGCAGCTCTCTCCTTGAAACACTCCTTACTTCAACCCTCAGCCTGCTGAGCTGTGGCAATAAAGAGACTGATACAGCTCAATTAAATTAAAACACATTTCAAACTGTTCTGCTCTGTTAAACTAGAACGTGAGAACACCACACTTGCACAATGCATAATTCAAAATAATGCATAGGGCCTATTTTAAAAAGCAGGAGTTTAATTATTTAATTTTTTCTCATTAAGAAAGAAACTGCTTCAGATCTGCATCACTATTAACAACTCCACAAATCTTTAAAAGATGTAATACATGTCATGTCAGGATCTCAAAGAGCAATAAACGCTAATGAAACAGTGAGTCCTCAGATCCACTTGCAAGTAAATAACTATGGCAGGTATGGTTGAAATTCTGCCATTCTTCAACTGCTTGGGCTGAAATGTTTCATTTTATGGACTGGAACAAGGCTGGCTTCGTATTTTCTATTTTTTTTTATGTTTCAGCAAAACCAGTTTAATTCACTCCGAGGAGATTTGAGGAAAAAAGGCTTTTGCCCATGTTAAATATATTCTTATAATTGAATATGCCCATGTTTTGAGGCTATTGTTAAAAATGTATCAGGGAGATGGGCCTTGGTGACAAGGATATGCCGTTCTGTGAAAATCTGCCCAAATTTTGACAAGTTACAAAGTCTGAAATTTTCAACTTGTTCCCGCTTACATTCTTAGAGATTGAAGGCTAAATTTCCCAGAAGCTGTTTGCAGTGATGCATATTCAGAATAGTGTAGTTAATTTTAACTAAACATGTAAATTACTCGGGTAGGGTGGGGGGTGGTTGTGGTGTTCTGCTTCTTATTATCAAATTGCAGCACAGAAGGGGACTGAAAATCACTGAGTCTGTCCCACTGCTCAGGGTAGACTCAGCTCTTCCCAAGTTACTCCTGACAAGTCCTTAAAGACATTCAGTGCTAGAGACGCCAGAGACACTCCAGGCAATTCAGTCTAACGTTTAGCGAACCACTGTCTGTACAAAGTTTCATCCTAATGTTGAAGATGAATCTCTCTTGTTAAAACTGGAGCCTATTGTTTCTTGTCCTCCATCATGGACACAGAAAGCAGATTATCACTATTCTCTGCAGAATGTCACGTTTTTTAAGACTTTCACACATTTTTCTGTATCAGATTAGACAGCATCCATTTTCTTTCCGTACAGCTTGTTTTTTCAATGCCTCACCGTGCTGATTGCCTTCCTCTGGACCATCTCCAGCTGCTCCACATTTTTATTGTGTCCACAAATGTACACACCTCTCTGACACCTCACCGGTGCCAAACAGAGCACCCTGCACCTCCACAGACAGCCCAGGGCGGCCTCCTCCTTTTTTTGCACGGGCGTTATTGCCTCCCATTCAATTTGTGGTCTAGGAATATATTCCTGCTAAATATTTTCCCACAGATTTGCTGTGACAACAGTTCTTTGCTGTCCTGTGTTTCTGCAGCTCCTTGCTCCTGTCTAAATCTAGCTGTTATTCATATTGAATGCTACCCACATTTTTCAGATCGTATCTGCAATTTATCAAGATCTCTGAATTTTAATCCTGGCTTCTAATGTACTTGCAGTCTCTTGCTGCTTGAAATTATCTGTAAATTTAATAATGATTCTCTTTGTGTCATCATCTGGCTCATTAATGAATTTAATGAATACTACCAGACCTAGAGCAATCCTCTGTGGAACTTCATGCAACTCCTCCTCACATTTTGAGGATGAAATATCTATAACTGCTGTTTGAGCATGGTCTGGCTAATGCAACTCAGCATCACATTTTCAGCACAAATATTTACAAGTTCAAAATTTACCTTCTGCAAAACAGTTGTTTAAAATTCCTTTTTTTTTTTTTTCCTTTTGCCAGGAAATTCTTTTGTTAAGTATTAATGGAACTCAGACTTCAAAGGGGATTGAGCAGAGGTGAAGCAAATTTCATGTTTCATTCAAATACTTAAATATCTTGAGGTGCACTTTTACTAGCATTTAGAAAAGGTAGTCACTCTTTAGGTATTGCCTGGCTCTCATTTCCTCCTTTCCAAAAAGTTTTCTCAGATTTTAGCTCAGCAGCTGATGGCAATAACACACAAGAAAGCATAAATATTGGAACATGGAGAAAGGAAGCCCTTAATACTGCACTGGACCACTTCACTTTGAGTAAAAACTTTGTATTTGCAGTGACTTAGAGACCTTATGCTACAGTTTTCCTCCTTTGAACCCCATATTCTGCAAAAGAGTAATACCCTCCATGACAGTTAGAACATATTTAGAAAAGGCCCACAGATCAGCTCATGTGGTTGTGAGCTATAGTCTACCCACACATGCTAAAAAAGACAGAACTCTTCTCACTCTGTTATAATCAGCTGGTCCTCCTCATCCTTTCAGAACACAAAGTAAAATCTCCCTTCCTAGATGCTCAACTATTCAGTTTTTGGAGCGTTCAGGAAAAGTATTTCCACTGTCTCTAGCTCTCCAGCACGCTGTGTATACCTTACTTCTGCATGTCTGATAGGTGGACTTCCCAAACTGGAAGGAAAGGAAAGATATTTTCTAAGGAAAATATCACGAATCAAAAGTGTAGCAACCACCTTTGGAGATCTAGCCTAGCTGGGAGTTCACATGTCACCTTGAAATGACAGCCAAGTTTCTGTTCTTTATTAGATCTCATGCTTTTGTTTTGCTTTGTAGCTCTGAAAGCTCTCAGTGAAGATGAAACTTTGACCATCCTGTCCACATCTGCATGGAGCTGCATGTTCACCCAGTGCAACCCCCGGGGATGTAGCCTCCAACAACCAGTCCTGCTCACCAGTCCACCGGGATGAGGAGCGCAAATTCGATATACAACTGATCTAAAACAGGTACCCGCTGCCAGAATGCTCTCTCCTCACCCAGGTCCTAGCCACACATTCCAGATCAATCTAGTGGCCAAGTGACTACAGGACAGGTCAATTTGGCTAGCAGATCTGATGGAAAACAAAGGCAACAAATGAAGATGGAGCTGGAACTCCATCAAAGGCAAGACTGCCTTTGAAAAAGGCTACTAGTTTTTAGCTCATTTTAGATGCAGCGCAAACTGTTACCTCTGCCTTCTCTCTGCATATTTATCTCCTTCTGACCCTCCAGCCTCCACACATAAGCCCCTGCCTACAGGTTTTAAGTCGTCTGTTCTTAATTATTTTCAGCAGTTTTCATTTTTAATCTACAGTTTGAAATCCTGTGCTCCCTGACAAAACCCGGCTCTTCTTCCCAGGCTTCCCTGGCGGTGCATCTTTTTAAAAACAGACACACTTCTTTGGTCTTTGCTAGACCAATATGTACATTAATCTTCCAGTCAATTTCACAGTAATTTGGATTATCAGAAATTAATTCCGAACAAAGCTAAAAATACTCTGCTCATTCTCCAGCTCAGCCTTGAAGGACTGTTTTATCTGATGGGGATGGTGCACAGACCCAGGTAGTAGGACTGCTCTCCTACACGTAGTGGCTGGTTCACCTTATGACCTCTGCTGGGCAAAAATGTAGGTCCTCCTCTAAGACAATGTCCCAGACTTCCTCTGTAGTCACTGGGAGGGCCAAGTAATTCACCTATTTTAGATACAGATTTGACAATGGGATGTGTTGCCCTCTGGAGCTGGCACCAGCTCTTCTTTCTTTGGGGAGGGCCTGGACAACCAGCTCAGGCCAGCTGTTACAGCATGAGAGCTGGGGGAAAAGAAACTCAGATAATGGATTTTAGGTAGAAGAGACCTCTTTCTGCAAAGCACTCTGAGCTCTCATGGAAGTGTTGGACAAACCACTAGCCTTCAGGATTGTTTCCTAAATCTGAGGAGAAATGGACCATTTAAAAAAGTGGATTGAACCATGGCTCACTTAATTCCTAGGGGCTTAATGCTTCTTTTTTGACAATTAATGACCTATCCTGTTACATATTTTTAAAGGAAAAAAGGTAAAAATTACAAAGGAAAATGCAAAAATATCCTAATATTGCATCATCCTAATAGATGTCAAGTAGGAGATCTCAAGAAATCCAAAGTTTCTAGCTTTGCAGCCACTATTAAAATGAGATCATGAGACCAGCAGTTCAATGCATAACAGCTTTCATGCACAGCAACACAAACTACTACACTAGGAAAAAATAGAACTGGCTTCAAAGATACTTTTTGCATACAGCATTGCCTGCAGGGACAGCAGGCTCTGTCTGTCAGTAATATGAAACAATTTTTCTCTGTGACTGACCCTGCAAATGAAAATTTTCAGTGCCTGTACACTGCATTGCTATCTACAACTGCAGGACTGTCAGGAGAAACTCCTGAGAAGGAAACTGATAGCTGCAAAGAAAACATGAGAGACGAAAAAAAAAAGTGAGAGAGATTAATCAAAAACCCCTTTTTTATCTTCCTGACCCTTTCACTTGCTGCCTTGGTCATCCTGTCATGGTCGTGATATAATCCACTATAGGGAAGTATCTTCCTAGTTTTCACCTGATTGTCTTAAAGCCGTTTTTTTCACCCACTGAAGCAATAAAATCCTGGGTACACACCAGCATTTTAAAAAAGCTTCCTATGCAGGTATTCAAGTTTTAGCTGTTTTAGTTTAAGAAGAAAACTTTAGCAAAATTTTAAAAGATTGCCTTAACAGGGAGCTTCAAATAGCTGGAGATTATCTGGTTTTAATATATCAGCTAGATCCATCTTCACATTGGAAGCATTTTTGCCCCAAGACAGATTAAGTTTCTAAGCCTTAGGCAGGGAAGAATACCATGGGGGGGCGTATAGAGGCCATGGGAACGTCCTGTAGTCCTAAGAAGCCCATTTTCTGTCCCACAACTATATTTACATAGAGAACATTTCTACAGTAACTGCTGAAAAATATCCAGAGCCAGTGAAAAAGAATGGAGAGTAAAATCCTCTTTTCAGAAGTGTTGTGCCATCTGGTTTTTACTGTACATGTAAATACTACCCTTTTACAAAAATTCCCCAGTGCATCACAGATTTTACTCATTCTCTTCATCCTTCAGTGCTTCTGCCTTAATTTTAACAGGTACTGCAGATTCTGAGAATACATATATGTTGGCTATCAGCACCTTGCATTTTACCCAACCTCATTATTAAGAAGAAAATTGCAATGTCCCCTTTGTTAGAAGGGCACTTCCTTTTTTAAACCTGTGCTTTCTCAGACCTGGGACATTGCATGTCCCTATTTACTACAATTAAGTCTCTGGAAATAATTTTGTGTTCCAACAGGATTCTTATTTCTCATTCTCTCTTTATTTGGGAAGCAAATGCAATGCTGTTCGCAGTACTTTTTTCCTACCTTTTATTTTTGGAAAGCATGGAGTTCTGTTCTTAATTAGTTCTCTTAATTGAAGCTCAGTCTGAAGGGCACCATTCATTCCTTTTCTACTGCCATGAATCATCTGCTCTCCTCAGATGTTACTCTGTCCACACGTCCCCCCTCCACTACTCCCCATCACCAGGGTCAGCTCTGGCCCTCCATACCCGTACAGAAGCTATTTCTCTTTGCCTACATGGCGTGTCAGGACTTCAGACAGACCACAGGAGGGTAGCCCAGCTTGGTCCTTCACTTCTGTTCATCACAGACCATAATGAATGTGGGAAAGCTCATATAAAAGGGGATCCCTGAACACTTCTGTTTTTTGCTGTCTACATACAGTACCCAGTTTTCCAACCAGCTCTCCTATTCTCATACTTGCCACGTCTGTGGCGCCCATATCCCATAAGTTATTTCTTCCATAATGTCAACATGGAATTATGCATTTCTCTGAAAACAAAAAAGGAGACTTGCATGATGTTTACAGGAAAACAGCTAACTCTGCTGATGACACAACAACAGTATGTGTCTGGCACCAGAAACACTTACACATTCATTTTCTTTACTGTCCAGAAGTTGTAACAGCATTCCTAAACACAGATTTGGGTCTAACTTTGCAGAATTCACATTCTGAATTCAGGATACATAGTTCATATATGAACTATGGCTCATAAATACAGAGTACGTAAACACAGTTCATAAACACAGAATTCATAGCTCATATTGCCCCCACCAAATTACTACCTTCTGTCTGCAGTGCTCAGCTGTACAGAACAATCCTTGTTATTCTTGTTTTCATTGGTGCCATCAATTCCTCAGGACTCAGGGAACATAAAATAATACTGGGATGCGTAAGAGAGAAAAAAATGGAGCGTGAGAAGCTCTCATTAAACATTTATATTATCAGACATAGACTGACTGGGACTGGGGGCTGTTATGACAGGCATTTTTTTAACAGAGGTAAACAATTTTCACTTTGCCTTGATTACAGCCTGTGTCCGAAGACAGGCTCTCCTGCTCTCCCAGGCACACAAGCCCGAGCGTGCCCAGCACAGCTGCCTTGTCTGCCCTGAACAGGGGAGATGGACTTTACACTGCAATTTGGACAAAAGTAGTAACTCAGTCTCCAAAGTCTTTGGAGGTCTGGCTACCCAGCTACAAACAGTACCGTGTGGGCATGTCCAGAACACACACACAGATAAATTTAAACCTCTTGTCTTCCCAGAGTATAAACTAAACCCTTACAGTGTATATCCCTTTTCAGGATATAAGCAAGTCAATATATTCTCTCCTACCACCAATCCTTCCTCTCCCCTTGCTTTTGACAGAAAAATACCTGGATTGTAATCTGAGATGACATGTTGTTACAAATGAGGGTTATAAGGGAATTCAGCCAAAGAAAATCTCAAAGACTACTTTCCTGTAATAAGAACGGAAAAAGAAGGGGTAGCAAAATTCTCAAACAACCCTTTTATCATTTTCTCCCTTCCCATCTACTGGAAAAGTGCTTTTATCTGTACAGAAATGGGAATGGAGAAATGACTCCAAACCCCATCATGCAGGAGGACTCTCTGTGAACCACGGTGAATTTTATGCTCTGCAGCACAGTGTACAAGTCAGTAAAAAGTACCTGAAATCCTGTAGAATTGTAGTTTGGGCATTCAGTTTTGGTTCAGTTCAGAGCTGCTTCTTGTCCAAGACTCTTTTCTGGCAGGAATGGAGAACCTCTGCATATAGCCTCAGCTCTCATTAGTTACCAAAAGAGTACTTCTGGGATGTACTGATTTTTGAATGCTGCCTGGGCTATGAGGCCCATGAGGGGACAGCCACTGGGACATCTCAAGTTGATAAAATGCTAGAGATGAAGATCCTGTCCTGGAGAGCAGCAGCCTCTCAGCCTCTGTGGAAAGGTGAGTGCAACCACAGGCAGCATCTGCCAAGCTGATCCTCCTCTCCTGTCTCTGTCTGTAGAGAGCTGCTCACTGAAGCACACCCTAAAGCAAAAAGTCAATAATTAGAAAAACCCCAAACCTCTCATGTGTTGTCACAGCTAAGTTGGAATTGGGACTTGAAGCCTCCCAAACTCTTGGCATCCTGTGAATAATAAGAGAAGGGAAAATCTTTCAGCAGTCTTCATATTACCCAACACATCTTCCAAGGCTTTCAAGGAGGATGGATCCTGATACAACCTTGCTTTTCATAGCATCATTTGCGGTCATGCAGTTACTTAACTGCCTCAAGGAAAGCAACTGAGACTGTGTAAGTGATTGCTGGTTTTGAATTCCACAATACTCCCGAAGAACATTTCATGTAAAGGATTTCCATAGGTTAGTTCTGAAATGGATAAAACTAACCCCTTCTCTCTCTCTTTTTTTTTTTTTTTTCATTTGTTTTTCTCCCTTTTCTTTCAGCATTCCCCCGTTACTGCACTCAGGAAGCTTGCACAGGATCCGCATGTACTTTCTCTGTATTACTTAACATTGTGCAAACCGTATACGCTGTAACTCATCTTCTCACTAAAATATGCAGGCTTCACCTTCTCCACCTGTTCTCATATGGAAATCTTGCCATTCTCCAAATTATTTTATTACCTGCTTTGAGGCCATTCTATGTTTCATGTATTTTTCTCATGGGTAGTCAGAACTGAGGGCTGCATCCTGGGAGGAGGTATTTTTCCAGAGGCAGATGTATTTGCTATTCTTAGCTCTCCCAGGAGCAGTGGCTGTATATTTTCTGCTAGTTCATATTCCAAAATTCTTTCAGAACATGATTTTTCTCTCTGGTTCCCAACTCCTGGCTTCCCGGCCCCAGTGGAAGTTTTCCCTATCAGGTATGGGGAGAAGCCCAGGTGCAGCTAAGACACGGCCACAAGGAAAAGGGACTTCAGAGCCAGGAGCAGCGGTGCCACATCACCTCCTCACTTTGCTGTAGCTCCTCCAGAGATGCCACAGCCCTGGGACATTGGCCAAAACAGCACTTACCTTGCAGAGACTGGCAAACCCCACACAGTTCCTGACCTAATGGGGAACATCAGCAGCTCCGCCTGCCAAAATGCAACGTGCACGTTTGCGGCTGGTGATACGAGCCTGCGCCCACTACAGAAACCAAACCTCTGCGGCCCAAATACTGCAAACCAGCATGGGGCTCTTCCCATCTAAAGGGAAGGGTTTTAAATGGTTGTTAATTGCAGAAATACACTGGCAGTGTCCCCATTAACCATTTTGGGGATGGGGGAATGCCATCCCAACTCCCAAACTCCCAAAAATGCCGTAATCAACTGTTTCTGAGACTAATTCCCTGCTTTTTATCTCAACAGGAAAAGAAGTTTTCTCTTCTTGATATGATTAGGTGAACATTCTGGTTTGTAATGTCACAGAAAGATACGTCTTATGATGAAATTTTAGCCTCCCATACTGTGCTAGGCTTATGGGGAAACACATTTTTAAAAGAACATTTCACAGTTTTCTTCCATAACAGGTGGGAATACTTCTTTAGTACTTCAAGTAGCTGGGAAGAAGAAAACCCTACCCCTCTTTTCTTCTCAGGGCCCCCAGTTGCCTCCAAAAATGGTAAATATAAACCCATCAGAAATAACGATCCATTTTCTAACATGATGTATTACTTCTAAGGAAAGACCCAGTTATCTTTCCTTTGGATTTATTTGGAGATTAATTAAACATAGCATGTATCAGAGGTTACATCTCTGAGCATCTTTGTTATCACTCTAATAGAGAAGCTAAAAACTAGAATACACATGTGTTACTGTTCTGCTCGTTCTTTGACAACATATTGTAAAATAGAGTCTCAGGGAGAGCAGTAGGACCTAAAAGATGGGATAGTTTTTCCCAAGGTTCAGGCTTCTTAGAGGAGCTTGCAAAAGCTGTCTCACTGTACTCCCTTCCAGCAGACAGGCTGGGAACCTGCCATCAGTCTTACTCTTGCTCTAGACTCAGCACTGCTTTGACATTTTGCGAAACTTTGAGCTGAAAGAAACTAAAATTGCTTTTTTGCTTGCTAAAGGAGATGCATCAACAGTACGTTGTCATAGTAAACTAAGGTTGAGAAATGGCTGTATTCTTATCTTGCAGACATCATTTGTCTTGAATATATTTCCATCTTCTTGAAGTGCAAGGATGCACTTTAAAACACAGAGCAAGAGTAAAAACATAAGCAACAAGGAATGCCATAAAATGACCTGATTAAAAAATGAACATCTTAACACAGCTTCAGTCGAAGCAGAGAACAACCCCATGGCCCGAAGAAATGCAGCAGCAGCAGCTGAGAGGCAACCATGGCACTCGGCTGAATCAGTGTGTGACAGCTGGCTGAGGAAATACAATTTGATAACCCTGCTGATATGCACCATCTTGCCCAATTGAAAAGCTCATTAACCCCAAAAGGAAATAGAATCATAGAATGGTTAGAGCTGGAAGGGACCTTAAAGATCATCTAGTTCTAATCAACCCTCAAAGGGAAGGGACACCTTCCACTAGACCAGGTTGCTCAAAGCCCCATGCAACCTAGCTTTGAACACTTCCAGGGATGGGGCATCCACAGCTTCTCTGGGCAACCTGTTCCAGTGCCTCACCACCCTCAGAGCAAAAAATTTCTTCCAAACATCTAAAATATATCTACCCTTTTTCAGTTTAAAACTGTTATGCCTCATCCTATTGCTACACTCACTGATAAAAAGTCCCTCTCACATTTCCTGTAAGCCCTGTTTAAGGGGGAAGGTTGCTATAAGGTCTCCCTGGAGCCTTCTCTTCTCCAGGATGAACAACCCCAACTCTCTCAGCCTGTCCTCACAGGAGAGGTGCTCCAGCCCTCTTGATCATCTTCACGGCCCTCTGCTGGACTCACTTCAACAGGTCCAAGTCCTTCTTATGTTGGGGGCCCCAGAGCTGTACTCCAGTGTACTCCAGGTGGGGTCTCAAGAGGATGGAGTAAAGGGGCAGAATCACCTCCCTCAACTTGCTGGCCACACTTCTTTTGATGCAGCCCAGAATGCGGTTGGTTTTCTGAGCTGCCAGCACACATTGCTGGCTAATGTTGAGCTTCTCATCCACTAACACCCTCAAGTCCTTCTCCTCTGCAGTTTTTAAATAGCTGCAGCTTTTTAGTTTACTCAAAACGTACATGTCAGAGCAGTGACTCGATTTGTTTGATTTTCACTCAGCTGTCAAGGAAGACACAAGCACAGACAATTGTTATGGTTGGTAACTACTAATTTTGATTTGTGCAAAGACATAAAAATCTGTACTCCGGGGAAATGTCTTTGCCCTTGACTGTTGCTAGTGGTCGGAGCTGTGGGGTCTTATCCCACTGGCAGCACCTCAGCCCCGTGAAATGTGGCACTTCCCAGGCACAGCAGGCACACCCAGTGCAACAGCTCTCCAGACCCCGTCTCTCTCCGCAGCCTCCCACGCTGACAGAGCTCTGTAAGGAACGTGGTGGCCAACTTTTTAAATGTCAACCTTATGCAAGGTGAGCTTGGTGCCACACGGCACTGCGTAGAGTGGGGAGCGCTGAGGTCACCAGTGGTTTTGGCCACCTCTGTTAAAAACAGAACTGATAATTTAGACAGTCCTGTTTTTCCTTCTAACTTGGTTTTAATAGCTGAATCCCTTCAGAACATAATTCATGTTTATATATCCACTTATGACAGCATATTAGTCAGTTCCTCAGAAAACCATGAAGCTTTTTGCCTCTGTGTATTGTAACCCAAGATTCACAGCTATTAGATTCACCTAGAAATTCAGAAGTTGCCAATATGCGAATTGTAATTTAATAAAGAAAGAACAAAAGACGGACAAATTAATTCAGATAGAGTAAGAAATGATCCAATCCTTTTCTGAAGTATTTAAAATAACGCATGTAGAAGTAGGAATGTCTGAGTCAATCCCTCTTTAATTAGTTTCCACCCCATTCAGTCTGACCTGCTATATCTACTTTATTCCATGGAAAAATCCCCATGACCCTGCAGTGTAGATGGATTGTGCTTTTAACTGTACACTGCACGCTTTAGACTCCACGGATGGTGTAAAGCACTGCAGTTCTGGCTCTGTGTTTGGGGATCCTGTTATCTTCAGGAATCCAAATTACTAGAAGTAACAATTTGAGCACTGGATCACAGAAAACATGTAGAAAAAAATTAAATAGATCTTGGAGTGTCTGTCCTGAATAAGAGATGGAAATGTGCAAGGAAGAATGCACATAGAGCTGCCTTTTGGTTTTTTCTTAACCTGAAGTCACTGTGCACGCCATGATGTCAGAAAATGCTCTACCCTTGCTAATATTTGTTTCTCTGTTAAGTTTTCTTGGTAGCATATGACAATATCAACATTGCAAGCCAGATCCTCTGTTTCCCTATTCTAGCTTTACAATGAGTTGATCTATGCCTGCTTCCAGTTTAGGATCGCTCATCATGTCTTCACTACCTTCAAATATAAGTAATATGCTCCAAGTTGTGTTTTTAAGGTATGTAACTGACTGGTCAGTGCTTATTGGAGAGGGTTGTATTTACTTTCAAAGGTGCCACCTTTGCTTTTCCCCATAGTATAGTTTGACAGTTCAGTATTGTGGTTTCCAGTTGTTTTCACTGTGGTGAACATCAGGAGGTCTGGGTGATTTTTCTCTTCTTGGCAACAGTGAACAGAGCCTCCTCCAAAAGCTGCAGGACATGGATGCACAGGGATTGGTTTGGACAATTTCAACAGATTTTTAGGTAAGTTTGTGCCATGAACCTGACTCAGTTTCCTTACGCATTCCTCTCCAAGTTTCCTTCTGGATTTCATTTCCCCAAGTCACTCATAATTGTCACTTGAATGCAAATCATGAATAAGGTATTTGAGGGCAAAATCCACGGTCTCACAGTACTGGAGATCCAAAGGTCAGCTGGACTAGTGATGGCATCAAATGGGACCAGTATAGTAATATACTAATTCTTTACACTGCAATAAAAAGCCAAACTCTTTTCCCTACAAAAACCAGGCCAGAGTGTGGGAGGTGGGGGCTTGGAGAGAGAAAGAGAGTGGGAGAGAGATTAAACTGCCTCTGGTATTCGATGCCTGTAGATGACAGCTTCAAAAATATTTCTAGGGATATACTTGGCAGGCGCTTGCCTGTGATTTCCTTCTTGATACATGTAAACAGCAAAAGCACACAAACAGCCTCTTATTAAAAGACATATAATTATCTTAATTTTCAAACATGTACAAAGATGGTTTACAAGCTGGCTAAGGCACAGCTCCCATTACTGCCCCTTCCTCCTCCCAACCTGCCCTTCCAGCAGCTGGTACTCACCAAGCAGAAAGGCAAGACTTGGGGCCAGGCCATTTGGCAGGACAAACCGAATTGGTTTGTGTTCCCCCTGGTCCTTTCACACCACCTGCCATCCCACGGTTTCAGACAGGGTCCTCAGGTCCTGGGAGAACTAGGGGCTGTGTTCCCACTCCTTTTTAAAGAGGTGTGAGTGCCTTTGTACTCCAAAATCCTCTGAAAATCCTGCAGTCACAGACCCACAAAGAAATATAAACCAAGTGACAATTTCTTCCAGTGCACAGAGACAGTTTGTCTCTGGGTTTGAAATCTAATTCCCCAGGAGAAAAATATTAGGCTATAAAGAAGAGCATAGTTAGATGAACTGAAGATTCAAAAGCAGGAAAAGAAAATGACGAGAGGGAAGGATGGAAAGAACAGAAACAGGGAGACAAAGAGAAGAAGGGGGAGGTATCAAAAGGGGAAGAGTAGGAATAAAAGATGGAAAGGACTGTTACACTGTCTTTCGGTTGCTGTCTACTTGACTCCTAAACCTTTTTCCCAATTTTTTGTTTTTTCTTTGCCTGTCAACAAAACTTTTACAGGCAATCGAGGGAGAAGGAATATCTGAGGCAGAATGCATGCAACCGACTAGTGCCAGCTCTGAGGACCTGTGCTGGCTGTGCAGGAGCTGTGCGCGGTCACCCCTCCTTCTGATCTCTGCTGGACACCCAGCTCACGATGCTGGGGGGAGCAAAAGGCGGGCTGAGGGTAAGGGGAGAGAAGGAGGAGTAGCAGAGGAAGGGGATAGAGAGGTAGCACAGGGCTACGGAAGGAGGTCCTGGCACGGGGGAAGGTAGTCAAGCAGATGAAAAGCATAGATGAAAAGGCTTGTTGGCCTGGCCATGCTGCAGTAGCTCCAGGCTGGCTGAGGAAGCTCTTCAGCAATGTATGACAGAGATTCGCTGCTGGCCAAGCTGCTGTTGCTAGTTCCAACTTTATCTGGGGATAAAGAACAAAGGCAGGAGAGGAGGGGAAGGAAGGAAGCAGGGAGCTGCCTCCTGCCACCTTCTAACATCAAATGGCCACATGACTTCAGCCTGGGAACCCTTTGAAGTGTGATTGATCCTCATAAGCTACTAAAGTGGCCAAAACCTTTCTATTTAAAACAAAAAAAGTTACATCAAACTAATGTCACCATCAGTAATGCAAAGCCATAACCTCAGCTGAAGCCAAGCCCTGCTGAATCCAGCAGAAGGATACGCACAGCTCTATGGAGGGGGTGGGAAGGAGGACTGTGGTGCCCCTTCATGACTTTTCTCCTGATCCCAAGGATTTCCAGTGTGTCATGAGCCTTGCCAATCATTTGAAACGTAGTCAGCTCTGGGTCACCTCTAAAACCAAAAGTCAACCTCACTACACTTCTTAAACTCCTTGGGGTACACACATGTTCAGTAGGGTGGGGATCTCAGGTAGGATTGATTACCAGTCTGGATATTGATTGAACTTTTTTCATTGACCTGACATATTACTGCCACACAAACAAATGCCATACACTTGTAAACAGGCTGAACTGAATTATAAACTAAACAAAATAGAAATGACTGTCATACAGTGAACTCTCAGATATATGTGCAAAAGTACCATTGCAATTAAAGTGTGAGATAGTAACTCAGAAAGTAGACTGATACGTAATGCGTTCACTGAATTAACTAACCTCCTAGCTACATAAATGAATGGTAATTATAGGTATCATGAAACAGAGTCACACAGTGTAACTGCACTGTAATTATATTTGCTGTATTAAAGTGTGACCCTGGTATTACAATGAGAAATGAGATGAAAAGAAGAAGAAAAATCCCAGCTCGGGATCCAAGCAGGTGGAACAAAGCCACAATGATACCTATTGAGCTGCTTTCACTGCCTCACCATCTCCCTGCCAAAGGTATGTTCCACACATCTCTGGAGTGACAGTGCTGGTGGGTATATCGGTACCGGAATTACACGCACACTGCTCTGCTTTAGTATCATCCCTGGAATCACTACTCTGTGCCATTACCAGCGACAGGCCAATTCCATACCAGGAGCAAACTGTCAGCTGCACAAATTCTGTATTGTCCCTGCAGTATATTTAGTTCTAGCAGGCTTAATGTTCAACGCACATATACTGGGCCAGTGCCAACACATTCTCCTCCTCCTGGTCCTTTCTGCCTAAAGCTAAAGAACTGGAAGGAGGTGAGAATGTTTTTGTTGGGTTTATGGTTGTTGGGTTTTTATATACTGCTTCTGCAGTGGCAAAGCTTGCTGATTAGCTCTGTGACCTTTCCAGTGCCCACTCAGCTCAGAAGAGGCATGGGAAACACTCTAGTACACACTGAGAAAGAGAGAGCAAGCTGGGAAGAAAGCAAGCATGGGAAAGTAGCCCCCAAAGAAAAGAGCTAGGATGGAAGAAGGAAATGAAAGGAATCTGGTCAGAAGAGCAACAGATACATCACAACATGACTTACAGATGCTCCTTCTTAAAAACACACATTTCCGATCACAGGCTTGGCATGCTTTGTCTTTATTCCCAAACCTGGAAGAAAGAAAACCTGGTTGAATGTGTGTAACACTGCCATCCAGTGCTGCCAGCGTGCCCCAGGCTGCAGCCCCACCTCTGCGCCCTGACCTATCCCACCCCAAAGAAAGGCCACCTTCCTAGCAGGGCCCCGTTATCACCCTCTTTAGGGCAATCTCCCCAGCTGTATTCCCTCACCCCTGGAAGGCCTGGCAGGGCTCTAGCCTACAGGGTGCAGAGAGGACTGGAGGGCACAGCTGTCCTCAGTCACTAGGACACCTGGAGCAACGTAAACCACAGCATCTCATAAGGTGAACCCATCCACATATTTTCTCCCCTGTTCTCCAGTTTTTTAACAGCTCTAGAAGGAAGTATTTTTATATGCTAAATGCAATGACAATTAGTTGCCTGCTCTTGGGCTTGAGAACTGGTATGGTAACTGTTATCCTCCTTCCTGGAAGGCGGACATTGTTGTTCTGCCCACAAGAGAGACAGGAGTCCCACCAGGCATGAGGATGCTGGTTAGGTTTTGCTCTAACAGTCACCATAGTTAAATTTGGTGAGAGGCAGATCTCCTGTGTTTTAAAAAAAATGAAATGTTTCATCTCCCTCAAGCAGCCAAAAGGATATTCTTAGACATTTTTCAGTCTTGCCCCAATTTTTTTTTTGAACTGGCTAAAACCATCAGACTAATACTTCAAGAGCCTTTTCAAGACCTCCGTCATGATAAATACAATAGGTTGATTAATAAAACACCAAATAACTTACATGCAAAAGCCTCAACATATGCTTTGTTGAAGGACAGTCTTTGTCCTTCTCTTACTTCAAAGCAGAGCATTTCTTTTTTGTGAGCTACAAGCAAGTCTCTCCCAGGCCAGCTCGCTCCCTTTTGGAAAGGAAGTTTTCTTCTGGACCCATTTATCAGCCTTCATCAGAGAGATATCTGGAACTTTTTCACTACAAACTAAATTGATAAATTTGCTACTGAATAATTACAAAAATAGCTCCCTTCAACTGAACAGCAGCAGAATGGACTGCATGCAATGAATCACAAAAATAGATCTGTTGGCTTTTGAACATGCTTCAGCAAGAAAAGTGCAGCTGAATTTGATAAAATACAGTCACTTTCTCTGCTGACTTGCATAGTCAGGAGAAACTCTGCCTTTCAAATCAGGTGAGTTTGAAAGGAAATCTTTGATGCAACACACAGAATAATGTCCTGCATAGCTGAGAGAGTGTAAGCAAATAAACAAATGCTTCTTCTTTACTGAAACTATATTTAGTTAATATTGAATGGATGACTTGAAAAATTAATGTAAGGGTTGATAGTGTAGACTGTAGTTTTATTCTTGATCTGCACAGATACATCATTATTAATTAAAGCAGATACTGTACCTGCTGGAGCCAAGTAGATAGCACATAGTATTTTCCATTTCTTTATCCTTAAGGTTTTTATTCAAATTTCTGGAATATGCAGAGTAGTAACACTGTTTCTGAAATAATAAAAAAAAATCTAACTACTTATTGATGTAACTAGAAGATACAATAATTATTATTTTTACCTAGGAAAGCAAACCCGAAAAGTTTGGTGTCAGTTGCATGCTGTTTCTGGGCATTAGTTTTGCCTTACTCCGTGGAACAATGCTGAATTCCAGAAATCTTTCAGGTGAAAGATTTCAATCTGAAGCTAGCAGAAAGGGGTCTATTTTCAGCCTTCCCTCAGCCTCCAATATTTTTCTGATCTATTTATGTAGCTTGCACCTGCTCTGACAATCTTCAACCATTATTTCCCATTTCTGGTAATTAGAAGGACCTCTTTTTTGGTGTTCTACAGCAAGGGAGCACAGCACTGAGCATCACCTGTGATGTCCTTCCAGCACCAACCTCATCTTGAACACATGGGCTATGCTTTCTGTGCTTCATCAGCCCCAGCCACTTTCAGAGGAGGTTAATAAATGCCAGAATGAAAAGGCTGCTATGAGAATTATGTGCAGTCCCTTAGAAAAAACATTATGTTTTTCAAATGCAGTTCACCGCTAGCAGCATGCCAGAGGATTGTTGTCCTAGTTTTCCTAGTTTCCAACTTGGAAGAGCATCTCCACTTGGGCACAGTAACCTCTGACACTTCGTAACTACAAAAAAAGCAACATGGAATAACTGCAGATCTTCAATACAAACATGTATGGTGTGGAGTAATGACAAGGTGAAAATCCTCACTCACACAGAGCTCACCTTTAAGGACTGAAATGGAGACTGGTGCGCATTTGTATAGGAGAAGGTCACTGGTCCCTGTTAGTATCAGCTTATTATGGCACTGCTGTCAGTGTGGGCCGTGAAACCTGCTGGCTCCTTTCCACCATCACTGGCTTCTTTATCCCTGCTGGCAAACCTGATAGAGAAATATCTTATCTAAAAAGTGAAGGTGGGCCCCTCTGTTTTTAGGTTCCCAACATCAGTGCCTAGGCAGGACGTGATTAACAGAAGCAGCACCTCTCCAAAAAATCAGCTGTGTGAACCATCTCAGCTGGGCAACAAGTGGTCAGAGGTCCCAAAGGCTGACCTTAGATAAAGGTCAAGTTGAGCATTTGCCCAGGACAACATACGTTCATGAGGGAGAGAAACTCAAGGCTCACAGCAGCAGGAGGGTGCTGGTCCAGTGGCAGGACCACTTCCCAGGCAGCAGGACACAAAGACCAAAGAAGCTCCCGTTGAACTCTGACTGCTCGTCCTGCTCTGCCCATCTTTGCACCTCTGCTGGATAAATCAGCTGAATATTATTTCTATACCACAGCAAAGCCAAGCCTTGTCCTGAGAGACCTTGTGCCAGCCCTGATCATGGGTATCTCTAGTGGGAACTAACTGCTTTAGCCCCCTTTTCATAAAAAATTATCTCAAATCTAAATTTTGGACCTCAGCCAACTGGGGGGCCCTCCAAATGTATCATAAAAATTACTCTTTCATGTATATGTTTTTTGCCATCCTCCAAAGAGCATTGGTTGCTCTTCCCACCACTCTCAGTTCCCAGTATAGCACTATATTCCAGAGTTATCTCCTGCAAGAATGTAGGCTTTCATCCTCCAACTTCATATTACCCCTTAAAGTCTTTTGGTGCCAGAAATGCTCCTAGTTCAATAATGCAATTACAATGAAAGACACTGGAATAAAGGAAAACAACTAAGTTTCTGTGAAGCGGGATCAATTTGCAGCAAATTTATATATTTCAACTACATGCAGCGTTTATCCTGTCTCCAGACCCAGAGTCATAGAGGGTCATGATACAAAGTCCTGTTCATTTCCATCAGTCAGTTCTCTGAGGTCCAGGGGAGGAATGTTAAACACAGTGCATCCTGGAGGACTTTGTCACATGCATTTCAAAATTAAACACTCTTCAGCTATTGAATGAGAACTCTGACAGACTGAAGAAGAGCACTGAGGGGAATTTTAAGCTTCACTTTGCTCAGACAGTTAATATAATACAACGCTGGTTCCCCAATGCCTCCCATCCTGCATAGTTATGCAGGCTAAATCTACAGAGAGATTTTTCCTTCATTCAAAATGCAAATCCTCAGAGCCCCCTTTCCAGCTCTCGCCTAACTTTGGAGCTGGCTGAATCCCTGTGACACCTAAGATCCCCAGTAAAGCTCTCTAATTGCTTAAATTTCTGCCTCTGGGCCTGCCCAAACATACTCAAGTCCTGACAGCACTGAATAACTCAATATTTCAGCCCTACAGGGATTCACAGATTAGGCATTACTCTTCTAGGAGCTGTATCTGCTAACTGGGATCCCATAGGAATGTCAACAACCCAGAGCTAGCACAGACCATAGCTGCAGGAAGGGGATGGTGGGGTGGTATAAACTGCCACTGATATAATAAGGAAGAGGGAGGGAGAAAGAGGGGCAAAGTATTTCCAAAGAGCTGGTTGTGGTGTGTTTCTGTCACTCCTGGACTTACCAACAAATCTTACAGAAGGAGGATTTCACTGGGCCAGCCACCTGGGTAATTGATGCCTTGGATGAATGAAGGGAGGTGCCCCATCATTCAAAATTAAACATGTGGCTCCTGCTCCTTTCTTGGCATTTGCTGCTGGCCATCTCAGAGGGTCTCTGACTCTGCATGGCAGCTTTTGTAGCTCTAATTAGGCACCTAAATATCCACCTAGCCAGGTCATTCATTTCACTGGGCATCAGGGCACTAAGAACTAAGCACTGAAACACTAAAATCAAGTTCTCTGAACAGCTTGGCCTCTACTTTGCAAGCAAACTTTGCCTGGGAATCCCATTTTTCCACTCACATGATAAAAAGCTTGCAAAATAGCCAATTAGCGCTCTGGACTTAATTATGCATATGCATTAGTAATGGGAGTAATTGCACTATCTTAGTCACATTGCACAGCGTACTTACTTGAAATCAAGCTGAAGAAATACCACTGGCAGCTACAAGAAGACAGACCAAATAAGAGGACAGCAGGTGCAATAAGGCTACAAGATAATCATCTCACCCACTCTGGTAATTAATGGCCACAACTCTCACCAAGCAAATCACAATTCTCCCCACCACCCTTCTGATGAAGGGTTACTATCAGATTGCAATGGCCCTGCAACACGTCCTCTTGTATGAAAGCTAAAGAGCTGCAGGAGAAAGTTTGTCTCCCTACTGTATATTCACTAGAAGTCTCAAACTACCTGACTGTTTCCCTGGAGCTACCTATAGAATATGGGTATGCACTGGGTATTCATGGTCTTACGCCGAAATAACCTAGGGCCCGTGCCTGCACTGGTAGTACTGTGCTGCTGTGCAAAAGAAAAAAACAAATGTGCAGGGAAAAATTCCTCCTTATCCACCTAGAAGTCCCGGAACACAACCCTCATGCCGCACTAAGCCCAGCAACATGTTACTGAGGGCAATACGGGACCCCAGCCAGCTGTTCACTCAGAAAATTATTTAAGTTGAACTGAATACATGAGGCAAACCAGAAGTGTTCCCCATGGGCACTGTGTAGCGTTACAAAGTACTGAAGGCGGTTTGTGTGTGTGACTAGCACAGGCTTTGAAAAGGAAGCTCAATTTAGTCTGAATTTGTGCAAAAACATCCTTTTTTTTCCCTCCTCGGTGCAAACACTTGCTAAGGCACAGCACTCTCCATAGAATGCGGTTTTCCCTGTTTTGCTGTCAAACCCTCCTGGTCCTCTGTGGTGTCTCCCAGAACAGTCGGCACTGCCACCCTGTTTCAAAATATTCACTTACCTCCCACGTCCTTCTCCTTTCTGAAGGCCTGCAGGTGTTTTCATCTTCTTTGACACCATGCCAGCTTTTGATTCCTTGATCCCAGCAGTAGCCTTGGAGGTCTCCAAATGCACTCAGTGTCCTCCACGCTCACCTTCCTCCTGTCTATGATTTTATAATTAGTAACTAGGAAAATAGCAAATAATGGAAATTTGGCACAGTTATCCTGTCATTTGCCTTCATCAGATATAGTCAAGTTTAAAGATCCATAACAAATTACTGAAGAAATATGTTTTCAGATGACACAAAAATACCACAGAGAGGGATGTGTAATGGCACTTGGGAATAGAATCATAGAATGGTTAGAGTTGGAAGGGACCTTAAAGATCATCGAGCTCCAACCCCCCTGCCATGAAAAAAGCAGACCCTAGACTCCTGAAATGACAATGCTACTGTCAACTTGAGGTTTTATTTAAAATGATAAGTGAAATAGCAAAATTTTAGGAGTTGAATTTCATGCAGTATTGACAACAAAGAAGAGAAATTCTTGGGCAGGTCACAACCCTCTGTGCCAACATGATCAAAGTTAGCTGTTTGCTGGCCAAAGGGAAGCATGGTTTTGGAGCATGTACATACAAGCATTGGTGTATAAACACCAAACCTTTTGATAAAAATGGCATGTCTGTCACAAAGCATAGAGGTAGGTCTCATGAAGTGAGGTGCTGATGGTAAGGATTGCCTGACCTATGGAGCTAAGAGCATGTAGGGGAAATAGTACCAGTTCTAAGGATAGCAAGCAGATCACATGCTTCAGCTGCAGGGTGTGTTGTGTACGGGTGACAGGGTAATAAAATGACTTGACAGAAGCTGTTTAATGCAAAAAGGTTTTACTATCTGATTCTCCATCATCTTTCATGTTATTCTGACATTTGTATTGGCAAAGAGTTCAAACTGAGTGCATAACATGACCTCTGTCTCCAGTGAGGGGAAAACTCTGAATAGGTACGTATGTGCTCAAAACCTGTTTTCCATAAGTGTAAGCAAATATAAAGATTACATAACAAAGAAGAGTCAACGCATTTGTGTATGGAGTTTGAGTGAGCGACACCAACCCAAGAACAAAAAAAGATCAAAGTACCAGTCTGCATACACACATGCTAACTGGGAAAAACATGTCACATTTATACTCAACAAACCTTTGAGAGCTGTGTATTTCAAGTAAAATGGTATGCTACTGGATAAAACATGCTCCTGTCACTTTTTCCTTCTATCTGTCCTGTAAAGCCAGAACAGCCGTAAGATTATTTGTCTGCATCATCAACTTAAACACCTTTGGCCAAGACACTGGGACTAACAGGGGGGATTTTTGAAGAGTACAAAATCTGTTCTCCATTTATTTAAAAAACATCCCTACAACCATAAGTGTGGAATGAGATAACGCCATTCAGCAAACTGACAGATCGCGCAGAGTCTGGCATTTCTCTTTGGGCCTTAAAGCAGAGACAAAAAAATGCTTACACAACCCAAGATCTAAATAATGGAAGGCACTTTCAGTGCACTTAATTAAAGCATTGAGGTCGTTATCTGCCAGCGTACACACATCACGATAGGAAATATGGTCCTTCTTTCAAAGCTCCCAAATTATACAGAACAAAAATGCATTCTTTCTTCCTCCTTCCCTCTCCTCCATTCTAACCTTTGCTGCAAAGATTTCTTCTTCTTCTGAGAAAAAAACCATCTATTTCAGCATCCATTTTAAAATATTTATGGGTGAATTTAGCATTCTTCACTATTCTTTAGTGTTCCAGCTTCCCCCATTGTTTTACCAATGCACATTAATCCTGATTGGTGAAGACTAGGAAAATGTGGGTTTTCTTTTTTTTTTTTAACCTTGCTCAAATCAGTGTGATGCAAACAGTGTCCATAGTCAGTGAAGCCTGTAATTCTTTACCAGCACAAGGAGCAAACACTGCAAGGATTTGCTGACCTGCAGGAATCCCCAGCTGAAACAGTGGTAAACTTCTGCTGCTGCCCTTGGCGACCATGAAGAGGGCAAATATACATACGTATACATGTGTATATACATACACGCACACATATATATGCATGCACACACAGAGTAAAAGGAGTGAGACAGGTGAATTTGTAAAGTGATGGCTCTCCCTTCAGAGAATTACCTGAATAGCAAAACCACCATGGGAGAGCTCCATAAAACTGAAGGCACTGCTGGCTGGAGGGACAAAGCTGGTGGAGTCCATTCTGAAGCAAGTTTACTGCAGAAATAAGAAGCCACCATCCAAGAGCAAGGCGACATGTGGGATGAAATGGCAGAGCAGAGATGGGCAGAGCAAGCACATGCTGCCCGCAAACCGGTTCCCTGCATCCCCCTACTGAACTTGTTCCTGATATTTAAGAGCTGAAACTGCTGTTGCCAGTGCTGGAAAGAGAGCAGAGCCTGCTCCCAGGGAGCCGGGAGAAGATAACTGCCCTTTGGGACTGCAGGGCCAAGCAGTGTGTGGAAGGAAAAAAGGTCCAACCATCCTTTTCCAGTTCAGGGAACACCTGTGAGCTTTCCTAAGAGGTGACCTAAAGATAATTTATTCTGCATTACACTTCTATTAAGCATTAGTGCCCTAATTAAAATGATTCACAGTCCTTTTTTAGTTTTGTTTCTGTGTTATCCCAGCTGGTGGTGGCAAATAGGATGAAGGAGGGATTTTAATGCCCCTTCATATGTCTGACAAGAGACAGCTTATCTGCCCTAGCCTACTCCAAGGGTCCTGTCCAGCTTTCAGTTCTGCTGCCACTGCTGGAACATCAAACGCCCTTGGTTTTCAGGACCAGATCCTCTTTCCAGGATGGAAAAGATGACAAAGGACAAAGGGAACTTTTTCCCTCTCAGCAGCTCCAGCCCGCAGGCACTGAGCTGCTGCACAGTCAGCCCCGAGGCCGGCATTGCTCCCCAAGGGGCTGCAGGCAGGTAGCAAATACTAAATCACCCTAAGAATATCAGACCTTGGAAACTATGGGCCTGATACTAATGTGACATCTCAGAATGAAGAATTTCAGGTTTTCCTCTACATGAAAACAAAATTCAAGACCTAGATCTTGACCCCTAAGGGAGCCCAGAATTCTTTGCATAACTTTTGCAACCTACATCATTACTACAGTGAGAAAACCCAATGGCATCATAGGTTTTATCAGCTATTTCAAAGCTCCGTATTTTGCCTCAGATTGCTGAAGTGCTCTTTCAGCACTTTACTGAACTATTGAGTGGCTGATTTATAGTTTGACCTCAAAACCAGTCCAGATTTCAAATGAGTTTCAAACAAATTTCAGGCAGATCAAAACCATATATGTCTTGGAAATGGCTGCTCACAACTTCCCAGAACAAATCCCTGGGGCTTTCTACAGCTTTTATCCAAACAGTGGGCAAATACTGCAATTGTTTGATGTAGAACCTCTGGTACTCACCCTCCACCACTCCTTCAACAAATAACCTTGAAATACAGTTTTCAGAATGTATCCAGAAAGATTATAAATATAAAAGATAGCAAATATACTAAGATGAAGTACTAACTGAAGTCCAAAGCCTAAGGATATTTAATATAACAGCAAAATCAGTAACACTCATATAAAATAAACTAGGTGAAAGAGCAAAGAAATAATTATACAAAAGAGACGAGAGTAAAACAGAAAGGCTGGGAAGAGGAAAGCTAGTGTGAAGTTTAAGACCTCTGCAGGACTCAGTTTGCATTGTGTCCCAGGATCTATGTTCAGATGGAGCAATGTGCACATCTTGCTCTGTCTACAAGAAGCAGTAAAAGCTCTGCTGACACCCTGCAGTCAGCTGCCATATCTATTTTGGGGCTCAGCGCAAACAGACTTTGTGAAGGAGCAACGAGGAAGGGAGCAAGAATAAAGACTATCACCTCCAAAATCTACATACATTCAAGTGGGAGTTTCTGCAGTAACAACAGGAGCAATAAAAATCCCAACAGAAGTCCTGTCAGTTCTTCTTACAAGTGTCCTTTAACCTGGTTCTCCATTCCACCTCCTCCTTACCCAGGCAACATTTAGTAATAATCTGTTAGTGGTGGATCACAAAAGATCCTCACAGAGAATTTTCCATGCAGGAGAAACACCTGCTGATAGTGCAGATTCATTGGGGATCATCCCTGTTCCTACAGGGAGCTCTGCTGAAACAACAAAATCAACAGGAAGACCCTGTGGATGACCTAGCTTACATGTAAGAAATCAGCAGTGCCCATCATTGTCAAGATTGCTCAGGAAAATTCAGCGTGAACAGGATAGTTGCCAGTATTAAGAAGATGAGTTGTGCCCATGAACTGCAGTGAACGGCATCTCTAACTGCCTTCTGGTATCTTTATTAAGAAGTTACTCTGAGTGACCATATTCAGGAAAGAATTTTAAGATTTTCATGACACAAATAAGCAACAGCAACATGAGCTGTGGAATGGGTAATAACTTATTCCGTAGATCATGATCATCTCCTGTCTTTTATAGCCACAGCAGAGTGTCTGTTACCAAGAGAAAGCAAAAAAAATATCTATTTGAGTCACAGGGCAATGACTTATTTTGCTACAGCGGTCGGCTTGGAATTACAATGAACGTAGAGCATAAATTATGATAGCTAGTATGTGCCATTTCCCCCATATTTTTAGCAAGCACCATTTCCATCAATTTTCTTGGCCTTATAGGGGAATCTTTTGGGTCACTCATTACATAAGATGATGTCTTCCACTTCTCTGAGAAGCGCAAAGGTGGCCAGTAGATAACAAGTGCATATCACAGCTTAAACTCTTGCATAAAGGAATTTCATACTAACTCTGAAGAGAGGATAAAACCAGCGTATGTTCTAAACATTTCTGAGGGCTCCCAAGTGATGGCACACTAGTCAGAAGTGAGCCAGTGCCACACACCTGGGAGTCCCTGCGATGGAGCTGTAGCAGCTGCTGGTCCAGCAGAACCAGGTGTGTGCATGGGGACACCTCCGCGTGACAGTGCCCGGCTCTCCTGGCTGCGTTAGGGAGAGCCACCAGGATGTCTCTGAGCTGGTTTAATTCAGAGCAAATAATCTCAATTCCGGAACAGGGATGGGGTTGCAAGAGTATGCCTTAATCCATCCCTCTCCATTCCTGGGGAGGACATGCAAATGTGAAACGATTCCCTCGTTTAGCCAGCAGGAAGTAAAATGTTCTAAAGCTGCTCACCATGGCCCAGGCTGCCAGGGACCTGCATTAGCCACTGGCTCTGGCAAACGCTGTAGTTCCCCCTCTAGAGGGAGAGAACCCTGCCAGGGTTTTTTGGAAGTCTTTCTGGTTTCTACAGTTATTGGATCATGTCATGAATAGGTCTGCATTTATTGTCAGACTTGTGATGTCTTCAGCCCTCTTCGTGAACACAAGCCCTTTTGTTGCCTTTCCAAAAAGCAGAGCTGCTCAGCAAGAAAATTACCGGGAAGGCTTCCGTAAGTGCTTCTAGTCCTGGGGAAACGGTAGCGAGCAGTCTAATAAAGAAATTTCACAGAAACTTTCTAGTAACTTTGTTGCACTAACCACACACTACCAGGGTTATTTGCAGTAATTCCACCACGCTATAAGCCATCTCACCAGAATAGCCTGGATTTTCTGCTGCCTGTCACTACCTGATACAAGGCTCAGCTGTTCTACCCTTATTCTGCTTGCCACATTGCTCTGGAGGTAGGCAACGGACACAGCAGAGACAGGGAGGGCATTAACACTGCAGAAGTCCCTGAGAAAGCAGATTGGGAGCTATATTTATTAATTTCTCTGCTACAGTAATACATATAAACATAAATCTGACTTACTGTCAGTGGACAAACGCTGTATGCCCAGTCTGCCAGCAAAACATGAAACCCCCTAAACAGGAGAGAGCAAAGAGGTTCTGGAGCTGCACATGGGCATAAGCTGCAAATTGGCAGCGGCTTCCCCTGACATCCATCCCCCTTCAAAGGGGCTGCTGCCAGTCCTGCAGCTCAACATCAGCACAGGGGGAAAGTGGGCTGCTGAAACACCACCATATCTAGCCCACAGCACACAAGATAATATGAAGAGACTGAAGCAGTATGGAAATTCTACACATATAAAATGTTAATGAAACACAGTTTGCTTTTGCAAAAAATAAAAAAAAAACCCACCTGAGACATTGGAGAATTACATTAACTCCCTTAAGATTCACTTAATATGTATGTTACAGCAGAGACAGAGACTTACTATTAAGTACAAGCCATTTACTAAGGTTTTTTTTATATTATTGTAATTTCCTTTTTTAAACGGCTTTGCTTTATTGGAAAACTTTCCTATTAAAGTTGATTGTTATGAGTCGTTCTTCTCGTGTAGAAAAAGATAGTCAAATATGCAAGGCAAGAGGATTACAATGCCCCTAAGCTAAACACATGCTGAAAGTGCTTTGGTGGATGGCCAAAGCATTAACCAATTTATTGGGACTGAGCCTTGAGCGCAGGAATACTTCCCATCCATCCTTAGGGGGAGCTCACCCACAAATTTCTGCGACAGTGTCTGCAACCCAGTTCAAAGTTCTCAAACAGCAAGAGGTGCCAAGGTTAAGATTACAAAACTGATTCATGCTTAGGTCTTCAGGAAACCAACACATCCTTAAAAAACAAACAATACCAGCATCAAAACGCTTCATTTAGCAGCGATGATCAAAAGGAAACTTTGCCTTGGTTGGTGTTTTTTCCTTCAGCATGGACTAATCCTGTAAGAATTCTTTTCTAAAACTGGCAGGTGGATATGGATTCGGTTTCATCTGATGGATGCTGCAATTTTTTTACCCCCTGTAAAAGCGTATCGTACATTAGTTAGCCCGCTGGTGCTCCCAAAGTGGAAGAGGGTGATGAAGAAACTGGGAATTGAGAGCTGAGGTCATCTTGTGGTTTTTACTACTCTCCCATCTTGCTAGTACTACATGCCACCCTGCTGCATCTCCCACTTCCATCTCCAGATATAGGGAAAAGACGGCTGAAATTAGGAAGGAGTCTACTGGAAGAGCCAAAGACTGGCAGCAGTGCCCACCACGACCAACCTAGGGCCTCCCCAGGGGCAGCCAAACTGAGAATGACAACTCAAAGAGACTCCAATGCTTGTTAAACCTTCAGACCTTTTCCCATTAGTTGTTCAAGCAGGACAGTGCAGCACAGGCTAATGGACTGGACTGCTCCTGTAACAGGGCGGTTTTGCTATACCACACCGTTCACGCTGAATTTATCTGTAAACTCTGGGTTGGTCTCTGCTATATAGCAACTGTTTCACACATACATAAGCACACAACTCACTAAAAATAGGTACAGAATTAAGTCAATACTATCACACCGTAGTCAAAACCATGATTTGGCAGCATGTGGCACAACTCCCTTGCCAATTTCAGCAGCTGGGGCAGGGAGTTGGGGTGGACTCTGCTCTGCTGACCTGCACACATGGTTACAAGTCCTATTCCAATCTGCCTAATGACAAGAACTTAATACGCACAGAAGGAAAAAAACCACTAAATGTGATTGTGTCGTTTCAATGAGCCTAATTAGCTAATAAAGGTCAGTCTCATTAGAAGCTCTTCAGGGAAGGATCCACTGAAAGAAATTAAACAGCAAAAGAATTTTAACAAGCTGTCCTCCCTCGCCTGCACCAGACACTTCAAGGAGGACTCGATGAGAAACTAAATTTCTTGAAAAAGTAATGAAGGAAGGTATTGACAGACAGACATTTTGTGACAATGAAAATGCACCTCTTAACTGTCAGAAGATCATTCAACATTATGGGGAGGGGCTCTGCTTACTCTCTGCACAGGAGATACTGGCCGCCCTGGGTCCAAAAAGCCAGCTTGGCTCTGACTACACCTCCTATTTGCTCCTCTACTTCCCAGCAGACAGAATCCCGTGTCCCTCCCTGTCCTGGGCAGCTGAGATCCTACACAGCACCCTGACATGCCATTTCTTTTAGTTTCAGCATATTTTGCCTCCTTCAGCTACAGGTTACTAAGAGTTGTTATCATCTACTCATGGATCTGCCATCCTACTGCTAGGATAACTCCATTCATATATTCATTTACTCCAGTAAAGACCACTCATGTCTACCTCCTACTTCCCTCCCCGGGAAAATCTACCTCCAGAAATCATAATGTGTCTCAGTAGAAAAATGAGCAACCAAGTTACATCAAATATTTTTTCAAAGCATAGAATGGATCTTTGCCATGGCCTCCACTTTGATCACCCCAGCTAAAGAAATGCTATTAGCTTTTTCTCTGTTCCGAAATAGCTTAGACCAAATCTGTAGGTGGATTGGATTTCCTCCCATGTTGCCAGAACTTCATACAGCATAAAAAGGATAGGGAACAGGTCAGGCCATTTTGGAACCTGGAAGTTTGAAGGACTGATAGCTCTCTGGCTTGCACTGGACACTGAAGGCAGTGGTGAAAGAAGAGAAAATGATTCTCCGATTTTTCCATTGCTAGGCCAGAAGAATCCAGCAGCAGCACTCCTGAAGTTTAAGTATTTTTCTAGTTCCAGACGTTCTCTCATCTTCTGTGGTCCTTCTGCCACAGCAGACCCCAGAAAGATGGGGGGTTAGAAAAATGATGGGGAGACAGTTGTTGCTTTGGACCCAGAACATACACTGGTGTTAATGAAGACTCACAGCACCTCAGCGACTTTGACACCTATACCTTTTTAATGAGACATGAAGATATTTCTTAGCTAAGCCACACTGACGGGCTCCTGTAGGCAGAGCTTTACCACATCTTCTTGTTTGAGACCAGAGAAATTTGACGTAGTCCTCAAAGAGACAACCATCTCACTGGGGCTGGACTGATGCAGAGATAGATTTTCCACATTAACAGTTATAGGAACAGATTCACTGTATTGGCCTGTGCGTCCCACAGACATGTACTGCAGGTCCCTACAGGAGGTACAGGCACCTTTCAGCAAAGCAGAGTAGTAAATGTGTAGGAAGGCTGTGAGTTCAGGGGCTCCTCACTTCCATTGGAGACCAAAGTAAAAGTATAGGCTTTCCCCGACAGGGTGGTTGTCCCTCCCATAGCTAGATCTGCTTCAGCAGAAAGGTCTGGAAGAAGAGACGACTGGTCCCAGAGACCTATACATAATAGATGCATAGCTGCTACCCAGACAAAGAAAGGGATAAGGGGAGTGCCATTTCTTTAACAACAATGTAGATGAACTTCCTTACCATCAATCGTGCAGTGCTCAGCAGGCACTGGGGGTCCTGAGTCGCGCTTTTGTGTTTCTCTGCTGGACACCTTTCCCGTGGGATGGAGCTGGTGGTGGCTGAGGCATCATTTGCTCCCATTGGGCTCTTCTCTAGGTGCTTCATGCAGCTCCAGGGGAAATAAAAAAAAAAAGAAATTTTAAAAACCTCCTGAGCATCCTTTAAATGCTGCTGTCCGTGACAGAACGCATGTGGGGGTGTCTTCTTCCCCTACTGTGGAAAGAAGAATTATGTTTTGAATTTGTTCATTCTTTTGAAGTAATCACAACAAAGATGAAGAAAACACATTCAAATTGATTTTTCTTATGTAGTCAACATTTTAAAGCATTCCCTGCAATCTTTTGCCTGAAGTGGACAAGAAGTGGAGGAAACAGGGTTATCAAACAAACAAATGAAGCAAACCCCCTGCATTCAGATGTTTAAACTGTTTCCTGTCAAAATGCTTTGATTTTCTTTGTTTAGTTTATTTTTTAATTTGTTATTAAAATAAAAATTTAACATCACCCCTCCCCCCCACATATTCACCTCAATAGCCAAATTTTACAGAAAATTATTTGGATTAAACTATCTTGACTAGCTCTTTTTATAGCCATGGAGCCCCTTCTGATTGATGTTCTACCTTAGTGCTACAGCACTGAGTTACTGTTGTCACAGGGCTTGCAAAGTCAACATTTGGGAAGACTCGGGCTTTTATATTTGCTTGTTTGTTTTTAAAGACAGAGTTTAAGGGAGTTTGAGGCCCTGAAGTGGCCCCTTCGCTCCCGATTAAGCGATACCTGTTCATGGAGACTGTTTTTCCCACTGTTGTTTTTTTTTTTATACAGAGACATTTGTTAGCCTTTTTTTCTGGCAATATTCAGCTTTGTCTCTAGCTGGCCAAAAGCAGCTCTTATTCAGTGTTGCCTCGACCCTTTCCCGTCTGGTTTCTTTGTGATTTTTGGACACAACCTTTCTGGGCAGGGATGCGCAGCCAGCAGGCATTAAGCAGGGAGGGGCTCCACCCAGCGGGCGCCAGCAGCAGGCACCACACAGGCTTCCTTGGCAGAAAAGCAGAGAAAACCCAAAATAGTGAAGAAGGAGTTTGAGTGAAGGATGCGCATCCCCTTCTCTCAGTGGCGAAGATCAGATCCCATCACATCCCATCTTCCAGCTGCTCCAGCTCCAAGTGCTGTGATGCAGTTGGGAAATGAGATCCGAACGCAGAGAAAAGCTGTACCCAGCGTGGTTTGTTACCCGAAATGCTGAAGCTGGATGCTGTTTTGTTGCATGGATTCTGCCCTAGCCAGCTAAGGAAAGCCGGGGTCCCCGGGCTGACACCAGTGGGTCAAGAGCTCCGGTTGGCCAGCCCATCTGGGAGCATGTGGGGCACATAGTCCTGGCAAGGGAATGATGGAGCCAAAAGTAGCAGAGTGCAAACGTATTTCTGCTAGTCAGACCCCATGAAACCTGTCTGTGAATATTAGTAGTCCTTAATTTTAATTTTAGTAGTCCAGTATATTAAAGCTTGCGTTGAACACACACCCCCCCAAAGCATAACCATAATATAACGATAGACGAGGGCCAGGAAAAAACACTTCTGCCCATGCCCTGGCCCTTCCTTCTTATGCACTTAGCACCGGGCACAGGCAGGCAGGCTGTTGTATCAGTCGGTACAAGTGGCTCTGCGGGAGGACGGTGAGAAGCCCAGGCAGAAGGGCTCCTGCTCTGCTGACTCAGCCGGGCAGGCAGTCCTGGCCAGTCTCGTTAACGTCAGCTCTGAAACGTTAACAACCAAGTCCCTTTGGGGGAGGATAAGAACCCAAAGGAGGGACAAGGCCAGAGGATATTCAGTTTACAGAAATACTTTAAGGTTGAAGCAAAGTACGGTACTATCTTTGAAGGAAGTGAACTCAGACAATAACCCACTGAACACTAGAGGCTACTGAAAAAATAGTTGTAGAGCTGGATTTCTGCCTATCCCTTTCTGCAAAGGGACAAACCTACAGGAGATCAAAAAAGTGTGTTGTGATACAAGCGGCCCTGGATGGAAAGGGCTGTGCCCCTCACATAAACTGGCCAGTTAAGACTTGACCCTCAGATGTACTTTGCAGGAGACTAGAACGGCTCCAGGCCACCCTGTGCCAAAACATCTCTTCGTTCATGAGCTAATTCTTGTATTTTTAGGCAAGAGTCTGCAACATTACTCTGTTTCCTGTGATAGAGCATAGTGCTGTTACTATTATTATTTGACAGCTTTATACTGCAATGGCTGCGAGAGCATCAGGAAAGTTCATCTGAGTTGTACAAGGTGCTGCACAGATTTATAGTCGACAGTGCTCCCTTGAAGCATCTCCAGTGCCTTACAGCACAGGCAGAACAAGGCCCTGTAGCAGGTGGTTCAGTTTGGGGTTTAAAAAACCACGTCAGGTACTATTCTCTGCTGACCAGAAATCAAGATCAGAGCTCTTTGTCGCCTTCCTCCCTCAGGTTTCTGTGCATGGAAAGCCTGGCAACATCGGGCAACTTCTCTGTTTACACTGTTATTCCCACTCCTGTCCCCCAGGCTGCTAGGAACATGCTGAATATCACACTGCAGGGAACTGGGGGAGCACTGGAGGCTGGGATCACCTGGGGTTAGGCTTTCACCTTGGACAGGCTTCTCACCCCTGAGAAGACCTGGGCCAGGGAAGGAAGGTAACCGGTCAGGAAACCAGCCCATAGCGTGCCTTCACTACAGCATTGAAACAAGCTTTTAAGAAGTTGCCTCCCTCCATTCACATCAAGTTTTAACAGTGCTTCCAACCTGGGCTAGATGGCACGGTGTGGACCACACATTCAAGATAACTGTTAGTTTTGCATAATTAAGAATCTACTCACCTTGACAATGAGGATGGACATGAAACACATTGATTTCAGCCCTACAGCACTAGACTTTATGAAACTGCTCTGCAGCTACTGCCTAGATGAATAAATGGTTGTAGAAAGGTAAGAAGATTCCCAATTGCAATTGCCCACACACGTTCTCTGCTCTGTGTTACCATACAGTATTGGCCATGCACTGCCTGCAAAGTGTTTGTGGGACTGATGAGCCTTTTCAGCCTGGCTTCAAATGCTGAGAACTCTGTGGGGCAGAGGAATGCAATCTGTCAGAGGTGGCCAAAGAATCCATTTTGGTCCAAAGGATGAGCCCAGCCGGATGATGAGATTATGTGTGACAAGCTGTCCTCTTGAGTGCCAATGTGATCTCTGGACCAGCCTTGTGAACTGCATCACTTTTGGCCTCCTGACAGGTCCTTTGGTTCCTCATGGTGCAATTAATGGGGTCCCTGAGAATATCAGCTAGGGAACCTGAAATAACTTGCATCGGCTGATCATTTGTCTTTCTCTTTAGAGAGACCTTCAGTGTTTGATTACCCTGCGTCGTCCTTGCTGGACTGCAGCATTTGCACACATTACATAGGATAAGGAACAACCTCCTATCATCCAGCAGCAGTGATGTGTCATCTGGCAGCAAAGTGCTGCGGCTGTTGGGAAGACCGGCAGGACTCTGCGTGAGTTGCTGCTGTTAAGTTACTGCACTGTCTCTTTCCTACCAACATTAGCAGGACTTTGTGGACATGCATTTTCTCACTAGGCATTGACTGCAAGAATTGGATTCTCAAGACTTGTCTTACAAGCAGAAAGATAATGAGGATGAAAGAAGCAAAGTTCATCAGGTAAAGACACTAGCTTGGCAGTCTGCCTGTTGGTATTCGCTCACCTTCATTCTGAAGGTAGGAGTTGAGTCAGTTTTTGGTAGTACCTCCAGCTTTTCTGACCCACATTTCCTTTCAGCAGAAGCGAGACAGGCACAGGAGAAGGATGAGCTTCCAGCAGCAGGGAAATGCATTTTTGTCTCTGATGCTTCCTGCTTGTTTCTGGGAAGAGTAGCGTGTACTACATGCAAGCCCGTTACTAAATCCTGCATCTCAGCTTTGCTCCACTTGCCCTGGGGGAACGGTTGAGATAGACTGCTCTTCAGACAAATCTGTAAGGGACAAATTCTTCACCCCACATCAAGCAGCTTGTTCTTTTTCAGCTCACTCAACTGAATACAGCTTCAGCTCTGAGCCTGCTGTAGGAAAAACGCTGAAAGAATTTGATAGTGATGGCATCTAGCATACACAGGAGGAAGAATGGGCTGGCCTTCAGGACTTTACTGGGGCACAGGCCTACAGATACACCTCCTCCTGTTGTCCTTTCTTCTTAATTAATGTGCTCGCTGTAGCTGTGATGTCATGGTCCCAGGCAGCAGTAGCTGCCCCACACTGCGCTTGGATGCTCACTGGGTCCAGTGAGCTGCCAGCTGCCCCTAGGAAACACCCTCCTACATGTGGCAAAAGCTCTGTTTTATAAACCCTACGAGCAAACCAAGTTTCCTGCTGTTCATAAAGGGACAATACATTCCAGCATTGCTTTCATGCTTACATAACTTTGCTGGTAGTTTCAAAAAGCAGTAAGCAGTTTTCTTCTAGCTGAGGAACATTTGCAGCAGCAATTTTACAGACAATGCTTATAGGTTAAAGTGGCCCCACCACCACCTTCATCCCAAGAAACTTCATCCCAAGAAACACTAAGGCACAGGCAGGGCACCTTATGTGTCTGCTGCTGCTCTAAGATTAGCAACCACATCCATTAGCCCATAACAGTGGATGTAAAAAGCAGGAACTGCACATTTCTTATCATTTGACAGCTGATTCCACCCGCTGAGAAGAAGCTCTGCTGTCTACAGCCTTGATTCAGCACAGCAGGAGAGAAATGGCCTATGACAACCGCACTACACATCTAAAACACTTTACAACCATAAAAAGGTAGGAGGAGAAACAAGGACTGAGCAGAGCTGCCACTTACAAAAAGTTAAAGGAGCATTCTGAAGAAGAGAGTGGGTTTTGCAGGACCAGGATGTGCAATTCTTCTCATCTCCAGCCTGCATCTCTGGAAGATGTGACACAAGAGCAGAACAGGGAAATCATGCAATAAGACCATTATATGCTTTGTTTTACCAGGGAACTTCTGCCAAAGTACCAGCATGCTTTTTTCTTTATCATGACAGCTATGTAATATTAATAGCATTTACAGGCTGAGAAAGACACAGTTAGCCCTCAGAAAAACAGCTGCAAAACCAAAGATAAATCAGCCCTGATTTCTTAAAGAAACAAATTGCAACTTTTATGCTTGACGTAACATGTGGACACATAGATTAAAAAATATAATTGTAAGCAATAGGATCTTTTTCCCAGCAGACAGCACTCAGGCCCACAAAGGAGAAGAGTTTATTACAATACCCTGGGCTTCAATGCAGCCCCCAAGTGTGGGGCTGCCCCAGCTCTTTCCATGGGGCTAGCAGTAACACTGTTCCAGTCCAATGTTTTTCATTAGCAGAACGCACTGATCCTACAGAAGTTTTTTTACAAGCAGATGTCAAAACACTTCACAAAGGGAAGCTCCTGTGCCCATTCTCCTCACTGGGAACCTGAGACAGAGATATGAAACAACTTGCGCAAGATTATTCCCCTCAAAATGACCACAATGCTGGGGAAAAAAAAAAGCACAACCTCCAGAACAACTGCCTGTCCCTGCATCCAAGAGGCCAAGCTTTTCACCTAACTGCAACACAGAGGGGTTGCGTCCAGCTCTGCAGGTAGAAGAGCGGAGAGATACTAGTATTTTCCTTGCCCATTAGGAACAAACGGTCTCCTGGACTCTAAAAATTTATTTTGGGGAAGGGAGATTATTGGAAACCATCTCAAGAGCATCCGGTTCAATGCCATCAGCACAACCTTGAGGAGCTCAGGGTTTTGCCCTTCGATTTTAACACACATTTAGATAAGACCACCACAAACGAGGGGAGTTGTTCAGCCAGCATCTGCTCTTCACACAGGGACTGAGGAGAAAGTGAGTGACAGTAGCAGAGGGGGAACCAAATAAAGCAACCAGCCAAAGGGAGAGGGGCTGTGCGTAAAGCGAAGGCAGCGACAGGAGATGAAGGAACCGCGGCCTGGCAGGAGAGAGGCCCTGGCTCTACTGGAGAGTCCTGGGCCTCCTGTCAGCACCTCACACCTCGGCCCTGCCTGGCCTACAGATGGCAGGGCAGATGTGGTCGGGGCGAACTGGGCTACCAGCGATGACTTCCCGGCTAGGGGGGCTTCTCCGAGGGCTGGGGTTGGGGCCCGGTGCGGGATAGCGGGGCCGGGCAGCTGGACCCAGTGCGGGGCCCGGCCGCCGCCGCCGCCTCCGGGCGCCTGCTGGGGCCGGCGCGCGCTGCGATTGGCGACCGACGCCAGCAGAGGGCGCTCGCGCCCTTCCCGCCCGCTCGCGCCCCTTCCCTGAGGGCTCAAAGCGCGGCCCGGCCGGATTCCCTGAGGGAAAGCTGGGACGACGCTCCTCCCTGCCCCCGCGCCTCTCTGCGAAACGCTCAACCCGGGGACTGAGCCGAGGAAACCTTGCCCGAGGGTGCGCAGGGCTGACCTGAGGGGAGGCCATGATCCCGGAGGCAGCAGGCTGCGACTGTGGCCCCCTCAGGGGCGGGGGCGGCTCCGCTCCACTCATTGCCAGGCTCCGGGTCGCCTGACCCTGGATCTCACGGCTTTACTCCTTCCGGGCTGCAGCACTTCACACGGAATACAGCCCGTCGTGCAGGTAGAGACCCTTTGCCTGAGGCAAAGTCCTACAGGCCTGTTATCGCTGACCAAACTGACCATGCCACCTACTGAATCATAGGACCAGTGTAGGAACCTCCCTCCTTTTACTCTCATTTTACTTCATGGGCAGGAGAAGAAAGCTCTCCACATGGTTTATGAGGTCATTTCTCCTCTGCAGCTCCACACGTCTTCTCCACCGGGCATCTCCATGCCACTGGCTTGAGATGCTCTCTGACCCACGGCGAGAGGAACCTCTCCCATCTGCCACCAAAGGGTTGTCAGGCACAGGGAGGAAAGGCCTGCTCACCCCATCCAGCAGGGAGTCTGCTTCCTAGTAAAACATCCCACGTCTCTCACAGGTAAGTTTACATGGGAATGCAGACCCAGACTGCTGATTGCCTGTGACAGGTAAGAGGACAGTGCACCTCGCAAGGCCAGCTAGAAAAGCCATCAGAGGTGTCTGAAACCTTAAGGAGACTGAATTGGCCACAACTGGAAGTAGCTTGTTTTAGAGCAGCGGGCCCACTTAAAAACAGCATCTGTGAGATATGGTAGATGTGTTCTGGTCTAAGTATGGGAACTGTGCTTATGCAGAAGACCCATAGAGAGACCTGGACTGATTTCTTGTGGTCAAAGTCAAAGATCTTGTGTTCAGTGGACTTTGGCTAGAAGAAGCCCTAGATGAGCTGCCATGGGAATGGAGAGCACGTGACACCCTGTGTGTTGGTCCAGAGTGCCCTGTGCCACCTCTCCAGCTGAGGACAAACACAGAAAAGCTTGCATTTCTAACAGTTCCTACTGCCGCCTAAACCCTCAATACACAAAAATTCCTGGGCAAAGGTCAGGCATTTCTCAGGTGTTAAGTTTTTCATTTTTCCAATGGATTTTGTTTTCAGACTATGGTCAGAAAAACATGCTAAAGACAAGGCTAGTGTTTTGTGGCTCCTGCCCACCTTCCCCTTCGTCGTTACAGAAGTTGGTGTTCTCAACCATGTCTGATCAATCCCTCCTACTGCATCAAGCTACCGTCCAGCTGCCTGGCAGGCCGCAATCTGCTCCTCTTCTCCTAGTTCCTTTCTGCCACTGAAGGCACACAACGTCACAATCTGACAGCTATGTAAGCTGCCAAAATCCTACCCAATGTGAGCCCACACATCCTGAATTCAGTGCAGATCTTCCTATTAGCTTCAGCCGGCATGGACCAGAAACCCTCTCTGCTGCTGGAAGTCCTTTAAAAGTCAAGGCCCGTTTCCCCCCATCCAAGCAGCTCCCAGACATCACAAGGACCCATCCCAGAACCTGCTTGGTAACTGCAGTGATCACAGAGTTAAACACGAGCAGCCTTGTGGCATTCAGAAAGCCACTTGGACCAAGCAATTTCCAAGAGCATTAAGTACATCTGAAGAAATCATAGAACTGACAGTAGAAGTGGTTAGGTCCAAATTATTATATGAGGCCAAACAGTTTAGTAAAAGAGTCCTGAAGCCATGTTACTGGCTCTATCTTGGCAATAGCTTACCACTCTCTTCTGCCTTATTAAAAACACAGAGGAAAGCCGCCATACACATTTTTATCATTGTCTCTCAATAAACAAAGTACCTGACACAGCAAGAAGAAACCTCTCCAAGGAGACCAAACAGTCCTGAAGCACATTTTGGAAACAGCTGTCAGACTTCATGAATAAAAAGAAAATTACAAAGTGCATTAGAGTATCCCCGTGTCAGCTAATACCCTTCTAAGGGTTTCTAGCTTTATCACAGACATCAGACACACAAAAGATCTTATTAGGCCTAGCTTATCCTTGGGGAACACAGTAGGATTAGTCTCTGTAGATAAGTGCAAGTGCTTTGTTTTACCTAGGCAAGAGAGATTTGCAACTGATTCTTATCTGCAGGGTCCTAAGGACAGGCATGCTGAAGAGTGGAGCTGGGCAAGTGCTCCTCTCCTCCTGTCCAGAGCTTTACACCGTTACTGCATGCCCAAAGAGAAAACAGTTCCTTGCTGATCAACTGTTGTTTGACTTGATTATACTTTTCCTATACCTACCTGGTATCAGTCACATCCTTTTTTCACCATCAGCTAGCAATGTTCATCACTGCTTCCCCTCTCTCTGCAACAGAAGCTGTCCATAACACATGCTGGGATCTGGCTAGGTCAAGGGGTTGTGAATAGCCACAATGCGCTTGCTCAGAGCAGTGACATCCACAAGAAAGGGAAATACTCTGAAGAGCTAATCCAGGCATTGATCTCTACTTCCAGCCAAAAGTGGGGCTGAAAACTGGCTTGGTGCTTGTCAGAGCACTGCGAGGCCTTAAACAGGGTGAGGTGTTAACAGGGGCTCCCAGGACATCACACCAGCTAGGGACTCTTTGTGTCCTTCAACACACACCCTGACCTATTTTTCTGCATGCTGTCCTGTCCTTCATTCCAGGGATTAGTTGCAGGTCCTTTCCCCATGACAGCTCTGTGTGCCCCAAACCTGCCTTCGTCCCATCCTGTTTCCTTTCATTGGGTTTTCCAACTTCTCCAAGTGCAGTGCAGGATTTGATAATCCTCCCTTTTTTGGGGGTCTCTCCTTCCAACTTACCTGTGAGATGTTAGGGTTCCCATTCCTTTCCCCATCGTAGGAGCTCTGGGAACACACATCCCTGCACTGCTCCCATGTCCAGTGGTTCTGTTCCCAACTTTTTCCCCATACACATCGTCCCTCCAAGTGTCTGAAAACAAAGCAAGACTGTTCAATAGATTAAGGTGTTCTCTGGGAGCAATAGAAGCAGGTGGATGATGGAGGCTGGACTTCACTGTGAAGAAGGTGGTTGAGGTCCCTATTTGTGCTGCAAAAGCCAGCACAAGCCTTTTCAGATCTACAGCTCTCTGTTAATCAAGCATCCTCATGTGTGGGCTGTAAGCAATTCTGCTGTCAGTCTTTTTCATTGCCATTGGTTCCGCTTTTGACTGCAATATTCACTGAAACAGCAAAGGATAAAAAGGACCCTAAATGACAGTCATGAGGTTCCAAATTCCCATACCTGACTCAATGCATATTTTAAGCCAAATGAAAGAGATCTAACAAGAAAAACTGGGAGAAAATACACATTAAGCTAATAGTCCGGTAGTAAGGATGCTTCCCTGGGAGATGCAATACCAAATCCCCTTAGAGAAAGGAGCTGATGAAGCAGAGTCTTTCAGCATCCTGGACAAACTCTATACCTACTGGGCTGTTTGGGGGAAGGGAGGTAGTTCCGGCACTTCTACCCCCTCGCTCCCTTTCCACCTCCCACCTTGTCTTCTTGCTGGAAACTCCATTAGAGGTCTTTGAAGCAGTCAAAATGCATACAAGTGACTGGATGTCCTGATGAAGCAAGGTTCTTCCCTAAAGGTTCTCTAGGAATACTAGGAATATAAACTCTCATAGGATAAGGAGTGGGTGAATGATTAAAGGGTGGGAAACAAAAGGTTGAAATAAACAGCATCTTTCACAATGGAGGAGTTCACCAAGGCAGCTTCAGAGGGATGAGTGTTGAAGGCTGTGATGTTTGGTGGATTTGGCACATTACCTGGCAAATGAGTGGGTAATAAATGTGACAAACCTCCTGGTGGCATGAGGATGTGCTGAGTAAAAGCAGAAGGGTTATCTGCAAAGAGCTGAAAAACAACCATATGTTACCAAGTGACAAGGTGAGAAAACAGCAGAAAAACTGCAACCTAGAAATTCAAACTAATGGACATGGGAAAAGCAGTGCTGACTTCATTACATCAAGATGGGCTCAAGCTGATGCTTAGAAATGACATCAGCTTAGTTTATGTTCAGTTAATAACTGAATATGTTATTTGCGTTTCTGTTATATCTCAATATTATTCTTTTTAACTGATAAAATTTCCTGTTTTGTAGTACTGTTTCCGGTTCCACTCAAACAGACATAGGTCAAACATGTAAATAATCAAATTTTAAAAAGAAATACATCACCGATCATTTTCTGACATATAAATGTGGATATCAGAAATGTGACCTGTTAAAATACATATAGCAATCTGTATTTCAGTAATTAATTTTTCCCTGATTAAGAAAATATACTGTAATTGCAACGCAAAGGGTCATGTTTAGTTGCAACCCATCATGCTACACTGAGAATCAATGCATCTTACTTCAGCAAAACATCTGAAAAGTCCAAGCACAGGACAGAATGAAAAAATAACCTTCTATAATGGATTTCTGTGCGTCCAACGGCAATTACGTGCAGACGCTTAAGCTTCATTTAAGTCACCCTCCTGGTTTATTTCTCACTGCAACATAACCAACCCAGAAACGTTCCTCCAAATCTGTCAGAACAGGGTGCAACTAAAATACAAGCCAGAGCCAAACTGCAGCCGCTGGTGGATTTGCAGGGAACGACCCCCCGCCATGGATGAGAGCTTGCCCAGAGACAGTAAGCCCCCCCCTTGGCTCATCACTGCTCACCAGGGAGAGGGGCACCCGGCCTCCCCAGTGTCCCCGTCCCAGCGGGAGCCCAGCGGGCTGGCTCTGAAGCACAGGACCTCTCAACGCTACCTCAGGCCATGGTGTGAGGACCCGTATCCCACCCGTGGCAAAGTCCAGCAGGCTCCTGGGCTTGCTGCTCTCTGGGCACCTCACCTGCTCAGCCCCTTTGGGAGATCCCACTTGGACTCTGTTAGCCCTATTGTGGCTTTTAGAACTCTGGGGCTGTTTTCTTGCTTTCTAACCTTTTTTCAAGTCTCCCTATAGTCTCCAAAAAGGACTCAAGTTCTGCTTTCTTCTCTGACACAAAGAGACGCTCTTCTGAAAGCACAGCCCTTCCCTTCAAGGCTCCTGTTTTGAGCTGATCCTGGCTACAAAGCCCACAAATACAAAGCTTTGTAAGGGGAAACTTTGTCATTCACTGTCACACAGAGACAGAGGTGAAGTCCAGGAGCCAGCAGAAATTCAGCATTTCACCCACTTTGGTGCTTTGTGAAACCAATACAGCTTTTACCCACGAGTTTAGACACTGCCAACTGAGCTTCTGAAGTCTGCCCTGTATAAAACCACTCAAATGTAGTAAATTTTAAAACAGACTAGACTGCAAGTGGACAGTTTGCCTTAACACCTCCACTCCCAAAAGAAAACAAACTTCACGAAGCGGAAGCAAAATTTTCTCTGTTTTCCCAAAGGCATGCTCCAAGACTACTCTGTCACTTCTCACTTGGGACACTGCAGTAACTGCAGCTGTAACACACAGTAACCCTGTGCTTACGTGCAGGGTTTCACTCTGCCTCTCCCTTTTCTCTTGCAGCGAAATGGTCACAGTCTCCCAGAGAGCAGCCCTGGTTTTTCCTGTTCGGCTGGCCACTAGGCTGCTGGGAAAACACCTCCTGGGCTCTTGTCCAGGCTGGCTGTCACTCCTTTATTGACTCTTATATGAAGAACTTGTCTGCCTTTTCTTGACCTCAGAGGGGGATGGGGATGTTTTTGCCTGCCAGGACCTTTCTGTGAGGCACTTCCCATCATTTCTGCCCGTTCCAGCCACAAAGATGACATGATGCCAGTAGCACGCCCAACCCACTACATGCTGATTCTGCTGAGTCTGTTCTATGTATGCTGAGATATGACCCATATTTTGACTGTCTAATAAAGATGGCTCAGTTAAAAACCAAATCTAAAAACTACAGGGACATCAGGGCAAACAAATCAGAGCTGTGGAACTAATGCTAGTTTCAGTGTTGGTTTTTTCATGGAAGCCTTGAAATCAAAGGCAAGGGAAACTCATGTTTTCTATGCCGTAGGTGTAACCTCATCAAACTTCTCATCAAGAAGAGGAGATGATTTCTTGCTTTGAGCCTTGACAGCAGAATATGGTGCAGCTCTCAGATGTTTGCTCTCCATTAGGGGTTTCCAGGTCATCTTGAAAACTTCACACGTGCAATATTCTCCAGTTCCAACAGTCCTAAGTATGGCAAAACTCAGGCAAGCATCAACATTAAAATGCAAATACTCAGTAGGCAAAAAGCCTGTTCTATATCATACTCCCTGCCCCTTCTTTTTCCCCAGGCTGCATGTTGAGCATGAGCTGAGAAAGGATATAAAGCAAGAAAGGTCATAAAACAATCTGCCAGTCAATAATACTATTGGGACTTGCAGATTGTGGTGACTGACGGGTCTACCGGTGGGAAGCAACCACAACGAGGAATCTTAAGAAAAAAAAGTGCTGCAAAGAATGTTAGAAGCAAATAGATGCGCATTTATCTTATCCCACCATTAGCATCAAATGTGATGGGTCAGGGAGGAAACGAGACCGAAATCCCCCCAAACTGCCATCCGTGCCGTGGCCGCAGGAGAAGCTGGCGCAGCAGAGCTGGGCTCGGCTGAAGCCCCAGAGCCATGAGGCGCCAGGCGAGCACATCCCGGTTGTTTCTGCTGCGTGTGGGCAGACACACCCCAGGCGTTATCCCTGGCACATCGCTCTTCGGGCGTGACACAGCCTGTTCCTTCCATACAGATAAGTTATCAGCTGAGCCTCCCAGCTCCAGTTAAGCCAACTCGATTTTGGGTGCGAGATGCAAAGAAGATGCAAATGTCCCTCGACCCCGTTGACAAAAATCAAGTGAGCATTAAGCTCTTTTGTTCAGCCAAGCGCTTCACTTGCTTGACTCGGTCTGGCCTTTCAGCTCAGCTGCAGGGAGTCACAGCTTCCCTGCCAGGATCAGCGCAGCAGTTGCTCTCGCTGCACCGGCTCCCGGGTGCAGAACAGCAGCCACCAGGCAAAATGGGCCAACTCTGCTGGAAGAGAAGTGCAGGAGGAAGCAAGAGGAAAGAACAGGAATGAAGTTTAAACCAGCACCAGGACAAGTCCCTGCTTTTTTGCTCCCATGCCAGGAAACTTCTTTTTACTTACTAGCTGTTGGCATTTGCCACCATCACAACATGAGGTTAGGACACCCCATTCAGGCCTAGTCCTTGAACACATCCTAATTTCAGTCTGAGTTTTTGTCTCCGTTGGCGGCCAAGAGCATTGCTGGCCTGGCAGCTGTGCCTCCCCACCTGGCAGCACACACCTCCTGCTTGCAGGCAATGCAGAGGGGAGCAGAACCAGGGGGGCTCAATCTAGGCCGTGATTAAAGCATGGATAAGTGGTACTGAGTATAGAAATGAGAAATTTCTAGGAGAAAAAAACCCCAAACCAAAAATCCCCAACAAACCAGAACTGTACTGCGGGAACTTGATTAGTGGAACAAGCCAAGCACACACCAAGCCGCAGGGCCTCCTTCCTGCCAGACTCAACAGAGGGAAAGCAAATGTGGGTGCTCTGCTGCCGGCCCAAGGCAGGAGACAGCCTGCAGGCTTTCAAGGAGGGTACAGACTCCATCATGAGCTCTTGGAGGAACACAAGCAAAACGTGGCCTGCAACTGCTGCTGAGGTTACACATTTCTATTAATAACCCTAATAAAATGACAACCTTTTTCCTGATGACAGTCATGCATCACCCAGAGAGACCATGCAGTCTCCATCCTCGGATGGTTTTTTTCAAGACCAACTGGATAAAGTCTTGAGCAACCTGGTCTAACCGCAGCGCTGACCCTACTTTGGTTGGAGGTTGGATAATAGACTTCCTGAGGATCATTCCAACCTGAATTACCTTGCGATAGACTGAAAATTCTGCAGCCCCCAGCCCTGTGGTTTGGGCAGGCCATGTAGCTTGCTGCAGCACCCTGGTTTCACTCCCCAAAGGAGCTCCCACTCGAGTTGGCCACATTTTGCTGCACTACAGACAGCCCGGCCCACTTTAGATCAGTCAGACACAAAACAATCTGGGAGAAACACAAGCTGGCTGTGACACACTGAAACCACCTTCTGGAGGGAGACAGGTCCATGCAAGCAAAGAAGCCAGAGAGAGGAACTTCCCTGCAGTGACCTTGCATACCAAGCAGGGCAAAATCCCACCAGGCTCCTCAGCAGCCACCTGGGTCTCCTCACAGCTGAGCATGACACCCTCAGGCTGTGGCAGCAGAAAGTGGGAGTGGGTCTGCCCTTCCCAGACAGTGGCAGCAGCTGGTCTTTACCCCAGCAAGGGGCTGTAGGAAGCTGCCATCAGGCATAACTTGCCTTTGGGAAATAGGGCTCCAACCCCAGACCTTGGCGTCCAGCAGCCTGACACACAAACTCCTCAGCCTTGCTCCCCTCACACCCAGCTGAAGCCTTCTGCTAGGGGAAGGGGCTTTTACTGCAGAGCTCTGAAGGAAGTATTTCTACAAGCCTTCCCCCCCTGCCCAGCGTTGCCTCAAACAGCACAGCAAGGGATCTCCTCACCACAGCTAGTATCAGGAAGAGGTGAAGGCATCTGTACAAGCCTCAACATCTCACTGCCCAGCTCCTGTCCATTAGCAACCACCTCAGCAAAGCCCATGTCCCCACTCCAGCTGTGGCGGTGGGACAATTTTGGATGCTGTACCAGCTGGTCAACAGCAACTGCCTCTGTTCCCCTGCTGTCTTGCAGCAAAGCAAGTTGCTCACATACAGGACTAACACCATTCTGAAGTGTCTGTGAGGAGACAGCTGACTGCTTTAAAACAGGATTTGTTAACCATCTACCCAAGAGAACGCGCTAGGAGATGAGAGAAGAATTATGTAAAGGTTTTAAAAGCAGACAAGACAACCCTCCCGAGTTGTGCCTGGCTCATGGGGACCTTTCCCACAAAAGATAAAAAACATAGATAAGGAATACAAATCTGTTTCTAGGAATGTAAAACATCCGTTTTTTGGGAGAAATGGGTAAAACTGGAAGGCAGACCCTGCTACCTGCACTCCTCCCACAGCCACCCACCTTCTGCTCAGGCCAGTAACCACTCAGGCTGTGAGGAGATGCCTGCAAGTCAGATCTCGCCCTGGTCTAGGCTGACCTAGCAGTGGGTATGGTGGAGCGTGGGAACCTCTAGCATGAATTCATTATGAGCGTGGGCAGGGTAGCTCCTTGACCTGCAGGAAACTTTGTGCTTCAACTCAATTACCAGTATCCAGTTACGGATGGTAAGACAGCATCTATTTTTCTCTCCAAGATTCAACCCCTATTTTTCAATCAGATGCTTCTATTTGCTCTTGCTGCTTCAGAGCTCTGTTGCCCGAGTACTTAACTGCTGGAAAAAGACAGATTTTCTTTCCCCAAGTGCCTTTTAAAGATCCATTCAGTGAACCTAGAAGATGCTTTCCTGCAGACAGACCTAATTCCACGTTTTTGAGCTATGCAGGATGGTGATCCACCCGGCCAAGAAAAGCTCAATTCAAAACATGTCTAAGGTCATCTCCCAAGTCAAAGGAGGAGATCTGGAAAACAAACCAAAACTAACTCCTATTATTTCCTGCTCACAGGTTTGGCTCTGGGATGCTGAAAGCTATGCTTGCTTTTAGGCAAGTTTGATCTAGATCAGCTTCTATTTTTCCTGGTAAATGATAAAACCCCACTACCCCTCCTTTACCATATCAGCCTGGTGAAGCTCAGAGCCACTGTTAAAGGTAGCAAAACCTTGTAAATGGGGGAAGAAAATACATTTGTGCAGTAATACAAGTAAAAAGACACTGGATGAAGGGCGTGTATACATACCAAGTAATGACCTTCAAAGGGATAAAAAGTAGAAATCTGATAGAGAATGGAACTCTTCTATCACCAAGCACTGAGAAATGTGGTACAAGAAGAAAGCAGAAAGAAACGGACACTCTGGAAAGTCTTAAAACATCAAACCCAACAAAATCAGAAGAAAATGGTTTAGAAGAGCCTTTAAAATGAGTTTTATTGTCAGAATTTTACAAGTAGCCTTCAGTGGCATCATACAAGAAGAACTCTGTTGCAAAACTCTAATAAATAGTCTGCCCCAAGTCCCAAAATATTTTTTGAAATAAAATAAAAACCAAACTTAAAAATAAAAGAGAATAAAAGCAAGACTTCAGGATGCTCAGAGATGTTAGCAATATTTCCCATTTACAAATAATATCAGGCATTATATAAATCTCCTTCATACAAGTCATTAAAAAACCCAAGACATTCTAAACCTTTACAAAAGCACTCCAGAAATAGTTCCAAAGAGATCCATTTCCATGACAAAACATTAGAGAAGAACTCCATGGGGATTAGCATCACAAATGAAGTTTGAGGTTGAAGTGTAGTGTGTACTTGTGTGGAGCAAGATTAAAGAGCATGAAAAAAGGATTTGAGAAGAGCGTGGAAGTTTCTGTGACAAGACTGTGCCTGATGATTTTAATCTGTCTATGTGAGAATGCGGTAAAGGGGAGGGAGTGGATGCTCTTGAAATTAACCCCCAAATATACTGCACATTATGCAAGGCAGGATTTATTAAGGTAGCGACTGTATCCTCAGAAGGGAGTAGAAGAGTTTTCTCAGCACACTGCACAGTTCAATGCCCGTGCAGACTGCAGTGCTTAAAACTCATCTTCTGACACCTACTAGGTATTTTCTGGAGAGGTAACACGTTGTGGCAAGTTAACTGTTCCTTCAAAGAACAAGAAATTAACTTTCCTGACATGAGGCAGTTCGGGAAATCTCATGCTAGACAGTTTCACTGGGGACTGGGGATTTCAGAGCTCCAGTCCTATCCCAGTACTTCAAAAAATACACTTCTCTAATTCACCTTCACATATTCCTCTGTCTACCATAGTAAAAGATTTATAAGACCTCTCATGTAATAAAAACACAAGGTGAATAAACACATCTCAAATCTGTTGTGATTTGAGAAGTCCAGAGAAATGGAATGAGAGGGCGGGTGCATGGAGATGGTTTAATGTGGCTTTTCATGGAAGCAGTTCAGGGGAAAGAAATCTTAATCTCTTTACAACTTCAGCCTAAGTCTTCTGCACATATGCAAGTACCAGATTCCCCGGGAAGGGAAGGGGACTATAGTGAAGCGGTACAGCAACAGGACTCACTCTCTCTCAGCCTGCCTGATACAGCACGGACCGCAGCATGCCTAGTTTTGCTGTTTGTAAAGTTACTTGCAGCCGTTGTTTCCACAGGAAACAAAGGCCACCAGAAATGCTAATGCAATAGATGTGTGATAATATGCCTCACCCATGGCTCCCGTCTCTAGTCTCTCTCCAAATGTTATGATGCTGGTTGTACTGTACCATACACTATGGACACGTGTTCTCTGTAATGTATGGGAAGGTAGCACTAGCAATCGAGCGCAATTTGCTAAGGAGACACCTAAAACATTGCATTACATCCCCTTGTCTGTGGCATACTTCAGAAAACAATGTAAGAAGAGCAGTAAAATAAACATTTCTTTCTAATTTTCTAGATGTCATAATATTTGCCAAAGCTGCAAGGAAAAGCAGATTACCTGAAACAGAGAGAAAGGAGTTAATGGAAAGAGAGGCAGATGGAACAGCAAGCCTGATCCCGCCTCCAAATCATTTTGTACATAACAGATAAAGAGACAATGTGCAAAAAATAGACATTCACATTTTAGCAGTTAAACTTTTATTTTACCTTTTTAAAATTATTTACTTTGTTTTTTTCTACAAAAGGCAGACATTGATTGTTGATCTGCAATTGTTCTGAGTGCGCGCAGAGATGCAAAAAAGGGTTATTGGAGGATGGAGGACAGAGAAGTGCTCTGACTATACTTTCACATGTCATGATTAAGGTGGCATTAAAGCTTAAGTCCCAGTAATAATATTCATAGCAGACAGTTTCCTTCCCCGCACACTGTTCTCAGTTCATATCAATTGTGTTGAAAACCCATTCGGTGAATTTCTTCAGTTTCTCAGTTGCATTCTGGGATTCCTCCTGTAACCTCAAGTTGTCTTCCCGCAAATGTTGCACTTCAGCCTGAAGACTGGCCTTGTCCTCTTTTTCCTTAGGCATGAGCAAAAATACAGATCTTAGTGGAAATTTTAGGTCACGGTTCCTACCTACATGGAGAGGCAAGAATCTCTCAAGAGAGCTTGAGTCTCATTCCTTTTAAGGGTTTTATGTGCAGTAACACATGGGTTTATATCTAAGGGACATTTGTGACATTTCATTGCTCACTTTTTGCTTGAATGAGCAGGATTTCTCTGTATTAAATTCTAATACAGAAGCTGGCTCCTCAAGTGGTAAAATAAAAATTGGGCATGCCCTGCTCTGTATGTGCAAAATGTATGTACAACTGCTGATGGTTAACTGAATAAGGGATAGGAGATATTCCTGCAAATACTTCCCAAGCTAGAAGACTTTTTATCTGAACACAGCAGATCCTTCTTGGACCAAAGGAGACAGTAACACAATACAGGAAGTTTCCACAGTAGAAGTTGTACGCTTAGATAATACTTTCACTTTTCAACATCAGCAGGATATATTTGCACAGACTAGCTTCAAGCCTTTTGTAGTGTCACCTGAATTAGGAGTGGAGGTCTCTGAATCACTCTCCTAACTTAAGTAGAGGAATCAGATGCCTACAAATTTAGACACTCCACCCTAACCTTGACAATAATTAGAAGAATGGCCTCAGAAAAGGAGTAAAGAAATGTCTTTTTCTTATACAAGGATGAGACAGTCATGGGCTCGGGCACGGCAAAACAGGATTACACAGTTATTAGCATCACCTATCAGCACTAAATACGGCTTACAGATTTTCTGTAGGTGAAATGTTTACCTTCCTTAAATCCTCTTGCAGCATCTTCAGCAAACCTTCCAGTTGGTCCACTTTAGAGGCGAGAGTTGGAGGAGATTCTTTACTGTTGAAAGCAGGAAACAAGACTAGGTTATTGATATGACTTACTGTCTTCACATAGGGCAGCCAACAGCCTCGACTATACCAAGTGGCTTTATGTGGGTATGCACTAAGAATTCACAAAAAGAACAAAAAGAACCTGACAAAGAGTACACGGAACACATGCAGCACATTAATCAACAGAACAAATTTAACTCATGATTAATTGGAGTCATCCCATCACTTGACTTCTCTCTACTTCTACTCAGTACGTGTGCCTTGAATTACCATTGCTTCGGACACATTCAGGAACATCTCAGACAAGAACGAACCTGCAAAAAGGTTCAACTATACTTACAATTCTTCTGTTTTCACTTCCCACCACCATCTTCATGAGAACTTACGAAGAGTTCTGTGAAGTCTGATGATGGCTTACAAATAAAGATAATCCTACTCTTTTTCTCGGTTTGTAGCTGAGGAAGCCTGCAGATCTGGTGTACTGACTTACCCTGTGTAAGGCTTTATCTGTGCAGTAAGCTGGTCCTCAGCCTGATCACTACTGGAGGCAGCGCTCACAGGTCTGTGATTTTCATCAGCAGCAGCAAAGAATGAAGCTCGCTGAACTGAGAAAGCGAACACACAGAGAGGAACAATGGCAGCAGAAATGATTATCTGTTCATACACAGCACAACTGCTACACTGCAGGGTCTCAGAGAAATCTAAGAAGTCTGTCTCAAGCAAGGTAAGACGATGATATGACAGACCAATATCCACTTGACAGAAGCAAGCTGACATTGCAAGTGTTTGCTCCACTGTGTGGGATTCAAGAAGCAAGTACTAGCTGTGGCACAGCAGCGCATGCTCACGCAGACCATGCTTCACCCTCTGGCTAAGCAGCTCTCCAGGAGGGAGATACTACAGACTGCAAAGCACAGACACCCCAGCAGCGTTCGCAGTGTCCACCCAAGGCCAGTTCCAAGAGAGGCGAGAAGCCAAGCTGGAACAAGACCTGTGCAGAACTTCCTGGGTACAATTGCATGACACTACTCGGTAACTCAGTAACTATATTTAGGTTCCTTCTCTCCATAAAGGAACCCTTTATCTTGAGGAAAGAAAAGCTCACTGTACACAATTCACACGTGGAAAGTAAAATGACCAATGTAATTTTTCAGTACCCAGAATTTTTTCCTTATGCCTCAAATGGTTTCAGATTGAAATGTGAAACCTCTTTGCTGCCTTGTGTCTATACTTTTTTGTCCTGTAACTGCTCAGATGTTTTAACACATCTCTGAATCACTATCACGTGTTGTGACTGTAAACTACCCACTGCCCCCACTTCTGGAGATTCCCAGCATAAACAGTAACATAAACACTTTTTAGTTTAATAAACTCTCCCTCGGCAGCTGCTGGTCTCTTGCTGGAAATAGAACAGTATTGTCTTTTTCTGCTTGGTAAATTTTTATTCTGTGCTTTCAACAAAGCTAAAATTAATATGCTTTCGTATTTGATGGAATTTTCTGGCTCCTCTCTTTTTTTTCCTTTGAATGAAAATACAGAAGGTTGGTGCAGCTCAGGGATCCAGGCAGCTTTTGTTTCAGCTGGCTGCAAATACCACTATTTGTAACTTCGGGGGCATGTGCTGAAGACACCAACCAATGATGTAGAACAGAGGTGTCCAGGATCACAAATCAGAATTTAGGCTGCTTGGTGCTTGTCAATCCCTACTGGCACCTGGCAGAGACCAGAGACTGGGATTATATTGACAGCTGTTCCCTCTCCAAGTCCAATCTGAGTATAACAGCCGTGAGACGAAGGTGCCAGCCCCGCACCATCACCCCAGCTTTTCCTCATCTGAGCTGTTGCGTTCATTACCTTCAGCACGCTGACTCTGCTCACACTTCTAGACAGAAACACAAGTGAGTCTGGGGCCTACCCAAGTGAGGGATTCAGGTTAATGAGGACAGTCAAATAGGTGTAACAAAAAAAAAAAAAGGATCTTTTAAACAGACATTGCCAACCACAGTGAAATGTATTAAAACCTGGGTTTGATCCCTACGAAAAAACCGTCACTACAAATTCATCTCCTCTTGAGGACTAACACTTAACTTTGAATACTCTTTCCCAAGACTGCACGGCAGCAATGAGACATGCTGATCCTACAAGTCCTATGGCAACAGAGCAGAGCACACACGTACGTCTTCAACACCAGCTTAGACATGCACTGTCTTTATGATGTATATGGCTACTACCAGAGAACAGCCAAGACAGCAAGTTACTTCACAGCCTTCTCCAGCCGTGCAGAATAACATCTAAAAGATTCAGGATCAGCAAAAACACTTCCATGAAGGTGGGACAGCATTTAAAAAGAGATTAGGAAAAGGCACTTCTGTTTAATGCACCTAGAAGACTTTTCCCTCAGATTATAGTAACTGTAAGGTAAACTCCCTTTGCGCTGAAGTGTATTTAATTTTAAATTCAAATACATCCAGGTAGCTTACAGTTCTTTTCCATTTACTAAGTGTCAAGGAGATGGAAAGCACCATAGGATGAAAGGGCCCTGAGGCACAAGTGTATGTATTCAGGGTATGCACGGGGAAGAATGGCAATGGAAAAGGATACACAACAAGGCATATTTCCCAAATTACCTTGGCAGTGCCCTTCAGCTGCACCGCACAAACTTCTTGCTAGTGCAGTAAGCAAGCCATGCTTAGCGTGCTCCTATGCTTTCCCCCTGTTATGTGACTTGACTTTTGCACATTCGTACCAGATGTCTTTCCACCCTAGCTGTGATGTCTGCAACTGCTCTGCATGAAGTGAAAAGTAGCCAGTTTCACAGAGATTTGGCTCAGAAGGATTCCAGTATGAAGAAATGGTATCCGAGTATTACATACAAAGTTTTAGGCTGTTAAGAATTGAGTTGCTACTTCAAACGAGCTTAAGCTTCAGACTAAGTAGAAACAGTAACAGCGAAAGTCAATATTAAAACAAAACAAAAATAAAACCCCCACTCCTTAATGAAGCATGCACAAAGATCAGCTTTTCTAAGTATTATATTCTGAAAACTTACCTTCAAAGGCTTTGGCAGCATCTACCAAGTTTGACCAGTCCAGATCAGAGGCAGAATCAGGCAATGGCATAAGACCAGGGTCTGGCATGGGCTGCCGTCTTTGTTCCTGGATATCTGTGAGGGAGCTGTCTGAGGCAGAAAACTCTCCTAGAGTAACGCAGAACAAATTATCTTATAAACTCCATTAAAAAAACCCAACCAACCAAACAAATTTCCTTCCTAATACTAAATGCATCCCTATTTTTAATTTTTCTGGGATAGCACTTTTGGAACCAGAACTCAGTAGAATGTTTGATCAACTGTAGTTGACCCAATAGAGCATGTTACAAGGCAGTTTTCTGAATCTGCTTCTCACCAGGACATTCAGCTCTTTTCTGGCCTGCCTGAATCCCTGCAGCTTAGCATTTCAAAAGCCAAGCTCTGCCTTTCCCCAGCACTGGGACTCTTTCTACCCAACAATTCCTGCCTCTGCACAAGCTGAAAATACTGTGAGGCAGGCTCTGCAGCTTCTACACTCCCTGGCACCTAGTTGCTCCTGTAAAAATACAAAATTGTAGGGGTTTTTTCCTCCTTTCTTTACAATCTCATAAACCAATGGGAGCAGACTTAGGCCTACCAAGATGAATCAGAACAAGAAAACCCTTAAAATGACTTCCAAAGCATTGCACATTTCAGCAGTTTCGTGAAACCTTTACTGAAAAATAGTACTCACACCCACCCATTAACTGGTACATGGCCTGCTATGGAATAAACACTGGCAAGCTTGAAAGAAGGACACAAAGCCTTGTAATTTTTGTGCAAACTGATGCCTAGCAAAGTGAGACACTTGAATTCTTGTCACCAATTAGGGGAAGACCAAACGCGTGAACCAACAATTGTTTACTTTATTTCAGTTTACTAGCTGCACAATCAAAAAATGTGCAATGCCTCGTCAGTCAGCACACGTGTAAGCTCAGAAGTGGCAACAACTCGCTTCCCCGTGCCCTCTGTCAGGGTGTAAAGTTTTGAAAAATTTGTAGGTGGTATTAGAAGCCCCAGAGCTGTGGGGGTGAGGAGATGGACTGAGCACCTGGGAGGAAGCTGCAGAGAAGCAGTGTATAGTAAAGAGTCCATTTGGACCAGAGAGAAGAGACAGTGTGGCGGGCAGGATACAAGCCATTGGAAGACAAATGCCACTACCTGTGCTGCCTATTTTTTATATTTCTAACTTTAATAACTAATATAACTTTCTAATAACTTCAGCTAAATAATATTGCTGCCTGGGAAACAATGACTAGAAATGCTACACTGCATTCGCTTAAAATTTTTTTTCTGTCTCTGCATGCTTGCTTTTTATAAATATAAGTTCAGCTCAGTATTAACACTGACGGTTCTTGTATTATCTCCCCAAAAGAGGGCAGATATTTGGGGACTTCTTAACCTGAAAATATAATTAGTGAAAAGATACACAGAATTAGAAGAAAAACCTAACCATTTGAAAAATTACCTGTTTTAAAAATGTGAGTCGGATTTTTAAGACAGGTAAGTAAGTAAGAATGTTTTTAGCTCTTTGTTTTCCCTCTTCAACACAAATGAAGGTGCTCTGGAATGGCTGTTCTTTGTTATTAAGATCTTTGAATTAAAATAATTTTGAATAGCTGGAAGTAAACAAATACTTGTGATATTAAACAGCCACCACTACCTAATCCTTCTCTCAGCAAAGGCAAGTGTGTGTGAGGGACGATTTGCATGCCACTGAAATAGCTGGTCCTATCATCACACAGGTCCTACATTTTGTAGGCAACAGAAAAATCTTATTTTGTTGACAAATGGAGAAAGCTTATAAGCTAGGAGGAGCAATCGGTTTGGTGTGGAAAAGAATGTAACAGCGAAAGGAGGTTTGGTGGTTTTCTTTTGGAAAAATACAGGCATCCAAACAAAAAGAGATGAAGTGATGCTTTCCACTTCCACTCAGATGGCATCATTAATCTTCTGCCCCCAAGCCCTCAGAAGCCAAAGCCACCAGCCAGTTAGAAGGGTAACCAAGTCTGCAAAGCTATTTTAGTATGTATAAAAAACAGAAGCGAAGAGATCTCAGTTTCCTAACTCTTATGCAAGTAACATGTCATATAGAAACAACAGCTCACGAAAATGTCAGGTTCAACACTGAAAACCGATGCCTGGTGATCACAGGCAGATGAAAGGAACTGAAAATAGATGTCTTCAGCAGCCTTCACTGTCAAATGTTTCTTGTGTACCTAAATACAGACCCACTATAGTGAGTTGAAGTTATTGATAGCCTTGTGTTTTCTTGAGACATATTAAAACATGAATAAATCAGAGCAGATATGTACTTCTTCAGAAAACATTGCAGAATCCTACACTGTGAGATCTGGCTCTATTTCTGGAAAACACATTTAGTACACATTTAGTTATGAGGTACAGCAGGAACCTGTGAAAATTCCCTTTCTCACCAACTGAGACATTCACATGCAGCAACACACAACCTATCAGATAATCCTACTGCAACTTTTCAGTTAACTAATGGGGGAAAGCTGAGTGTCTTCTTGACAGCAGTTTCCCAAGTAACTTTTTCTTGTTAGATCTCTATGTGTGATTAAAATAAGTAACTTGAGTCCTGTAAAATGAATAGGGCAAGGGAGCGAATCTAAAAACTGTTGGTGCAATAAAAGCTGTATCTGGTATAGCTGTACCTCCAAATGTCCACTGGTATTTATCCACTTCTATATCATTATTTTCCTAGTAGTATTTTGTTCCCATAATCCCACACTAAAGGAACTGACACTTGAAGTTGTCACTGGTGGAGAACCAGGCATACATTATTTGCCCATTGGTCCAACCGGTCCAGTTGACTCCTGAAAGAAACAGTGAAAACTTACAACCAACGAGGCAAGTTTTTGTGCTCCCTCCACCAGGTAACTGCATGACCACTCATGCAATCTTATACCCACTGAAGTGAGGAAAAACTATATTCCCGTCCTATTTTATATCTTCAGACATTTGACTTGACTCCTCATTTTAGCAAAATCAAGATGGAAGTATTAATTGCTGTAACAAACACTTTCCCTTAACGTCATTCACAAAGGATTCCTTTCAAAGTAGAAAAATGGGAAATACACTTACCATGTAGCGATTTCATTCCCAAAGTATATGATGGTCTCCGTAACGGCAGCGACTTTGGGAGAGAAGGGTACGTGCTGGTGAACAGGACATCGTTTGGCATGGCTTGGTCCAAGAGCGAGGCCCGTGAGGTGAAGAAGTGGTCTCTTTGACCACTGTAAATACTCTCATCTGACAAAGTCCTTTGCAAGGCACGCCTTGTGGTAGGAGTGCTGGGAAAGGGAGACTGACAGGACAGAGTGTGTGACTATACATTCATAAAAACAAATAAAAAGAAATAAGAAAAAAACAATCAATAAAGAAACTTTTGAAGGCTATGTTGAAATAGTTTTTTAAACATTTTTGGTTTTTATCTAAGAAAGCAAGTGTTAACACAGTATTTTTTCAGAGTGGATCGAGAAAAGAACTAAAGGAATCTGCTTTCCAGATTATACCTAGGTAACATATATAGGTCTTTTTTAGCCACTCTTACATTCTACTTTTTAAATACTCTTCAGATTTCTCCTGAAGTGGAAATCTCAAGCAGCCCTCATGGATTCTAGAGCTGACATGTAGCAGAAATAATGCTTACAGAAACAGCCTGAATGCTGCATAAACCAGAGCTCTCCCTCGTGCCTGGGGGAGGCTGCCTTCCTGCAGGCAGAGCACCAGCAAATGCCAACTAATTAAAAGTCTCATATTACTGAACAACTAGGAACGCCCACCACCGCTTTGATTCTTCAGAAGGATTTGAATCAAAATTAAGTAAGTAGCCCCATGAGTAAGAAAACTTGTGTCTTACCCTCAACATCACCACAGCTTCCTCTGTGCTCCACAGAGGAGAAGGGGATGCTGTGGGCAGCTGGGAATTACGTACTCTCTGGCCAGGGCCAGGGAGCTGCTATCAGAGAACACATAACCATTCCCATCAGCAGAGACACTGATTTTCATGAAACCTGTTGCAACGTAACTATCTCCAAGACATAACATTTCTTTACGGTTTGGTTGAAATTTGGTCTAAAGGCCTTCATGGAGAAGTGGCAAACAGAAAGGAAGACCTCACCACCCTCATTTGCTCTGGAAGCAAGTTTAAACAAAAAGGAGATAATATGATTTCCAGAAAAAGTGACTGATCATTATAAAGAGTTGCTGATTTGCACATAAAAATAGTTCTCTCTTCTCACAGAGGTAAACAGACAGCTCTCTGTTCCTGTGATCAAAATCCCACACTACAAGGTGGGAGAAGAGTGTAGAGGAGTGTCACTTGAAGACAGTCTGATTGTTTTTTTTCCCCCAAAACATTACAAATTTTAATATAAAAAGGCTGCTGCATGTTTTGGTTTTATGATTAAGGATCGATCAGAAACAATTAAGATTACTTCCAAAAAACTGCTATCATCAAAAGACAAGGAGGGAAAGAGAAGCCACGTCCCACACCAACTTTCCGTTATATCAGCTCCTCCCTTCCGTGTTGCCTCCCTCAAGACATGCCCGTCACAGAATGAACCTTGCACACGGAGTGAACACCAGAGAAATGACAACTTCTGGTACACAGTTGTCACTATTATACACTGAGGATCAAGCTGCTTTTTCCTGAAATCTAAAAGCTCAATCAGCAGGTTCATATTATGATCCAGTGAAATCTCCCAGTACTTGTCCTGAGGCAAAGGAAAAGAAAGAGCTGCCAAGTCAAGCAGCATTTACTCGAGGTTGGTATAGTTCACTTAGTCTTTAAGAACTAGGAGCTGGAACCACCAGTTAATATCAGACATTGAGGTTAAGAGGTTGCACAGATATAAGCATCTGGTGCAAACGGAACAGAGGCAACATGAGTAGGAACTGTCTTCTGGTAGCAGAGCAGAGGGAAGAGAAAAAGCAGGGTGACTTCTCTGAGGAGATATAATGCGTAATTAGTAGGTAAGGAAGGCTTGGAAGATAATAAAGACGCACAAGACACACAAAATCACAGCCTAGAACAAATTCTACTAGCAAACAAAGCCTTTGGCAGCCAACAGACAGGAAGGAGGATGATTTTTGGTCATTGTACAGTAAGATAATGAAGGACATTATCATTCTCTTTTTTTTAAACTGTCAAATTTATGCCATAAGAGAACTTTTTTTGTAAGATGAAATACAAATCATGCAGAAATTACAGTTACTTTTAAAATGGAGAAAATTTAATTTATTGGTGTGATAGAATGTTATTAACTTGCTGAAATTTATCAAAAGTGTAACCTGAGTTAACGTATTTGTTCCAGTCACCAGGAAATAAAGATCAGGGTAAGAATTGACTCTCAGCCCCCCAAAGCAGAAAAACAAAAAACCTGGGGATATACACACTTTTCATGGTCTTTAGGTGACCTCTAAATACAATGGAGTTTTTTGGAATGAGAACAATCCCTTTGCTCAAAGCAACGAAGAGGAGATGCTTGCATCGCCCATGTCCCACTCCCTCAGAACTACCACAAACCTAACAAAAAGATATCTTGCCATTGGCAAAGGTTTTTTTTTCCTCCATCCTCAAAGGTAACATCTGAAATAATCTGTTTGGAACCTCGCACTTACAAGTTTTAACAAGCCACTTTGGGTTTTTACAAGCAAAGAAAGAAGTTGCAGCTCTCTCTCCTGCATGGTTGCTGTGGAAACCACTGGGGCTCTGGGTGATGAGCCAGAGCTGTTAAGCACTGACTGAACATGGAGACTTCAGAAAGCAAGAAGGTTTCCTCAAAATGATGGATTTTTAGAATTAATATGTCCACTTTTGTGTTATTATACACATTTTTGAAACACATCAGGAAATGTTTTCTACTATATAATCTGTATAAGTATTTGCTTAACTTTAGGGAGCATTCTTGGTCCTTGTGTAATAACAGGATTCAAACCAGTCACTGTCTAATGATGCAATCAGAGAAAAACAATTCAAATGCCTAAGACAACACTACAGGATTTTCCAGGAGCCAGCAGTTGTAGATGTTCTTTGCAAGTTGGCATACCGGTCTCCTTAAATTTGCGCACAAAACTGTAATAATATTTCAGTGACTGCAATAATGAAATTGTTCTCCAAATGTATTTCTCTAGTAGGTAAGTCTGTGATAAACAGATAACCTTTTGTCCAGGATGAAAATTCAGGGAATGCCTTGCCTTGGACTCTATTTTCCTGTTAGGGGTGAGAATAGAAAAAATCCTGTCTGAGAAACTCTTGAGTCCAATGCAAAGTCCAACCAAGTAAGCTCTGCATGAACAAACGCTTCAGCTTTGACTGCTTTGAAAGCACTCAGCATTTTCTTCTACAGCCTTCATCCTTTTCCAAACTGGGAAGCATTTGCTGCGTTATGGGCAGCAACAGACTCAATCATCACATTCTTACAAAGTGTAACTTTACATGTTTCTATTTTGTAACAACAGGACTATGACTTGGATCAGAAGAGGACCTGTGCATTGCTCTTCGCGTTCTCAGATTTCAGAGTGACAAGAGATAGCCAGATGACACACTCTTTAACATACCTTAAAATTCTTCTGAGATTCGGGTGTTGGGCTTTCAAGATCTATCAATTTCTTCAGGTCTTCTTCAACAGTTGACTTGGATGCTCGTTTGGGTGATGCTCGTAGATCTCTTGCTGAAGCCCGCAGCCGAGGGTGGGCCATTTCATTGCCATCACTCTGGTGACGTCTTAAATGAAATGGAACAGACACATTCAGGTCTCAAAGCCCTGGGGCAGGAGGCATGAATGAAACAGGAATTATAGCACCCTCAAGATTTTCAAAGGCAAATCCTAGGTAGGGGGCATGGAGGAGGGAAGGAGTTTCGCTAATACAGCAGAGCCTCATCTTAATGAATACCTGTTGAAGCAATAAACTTGTTTAAAAACATCACCTAGCAATACACTTAAAGGTTATCATAATATATTTTCCCAATAAAGGAGTGAATCTTTGAAAATACTGTATAGTATGTACAAAATGAAAACAATATAGGTGTCCTCAATGAGCCCCAAAGCAGCAAATCACTACATTTCTTTAATCTTTTAACTGGCTTTTTGTAATGCAGTTATCACAAAGTTTCACCATCTCCATTTGACAGCCAGTTATTGGTATCATCTAGGGATACTGTGCCAGACCCAGTAAAAGTCAAGAAGGGTTGAATAAATTACTTTGAAATGGGCTTTCTGAACCACTTTCTTTCCAAGCCATACTAGACTTAAAGGAATAATATTTTCACTAGTAAGCTGTTTCTCAATTTCTCTTCCAAAAGAGCTGGTATCAAACTGTAACGCAGAGAGATCTTGGCTTGCTTTAAGCCAGTTTGACTGGATACTGGCAAGAGGCTTCACAAGGCACACGGAGTGCCCCGGAGCTCACACACAGGACGCACAGTACAACTACAGGGATGAGACACTTAAGACAACTCAGGCTCTACATTAAAAGGATTTTTAATATTTACTCAAATAGCATTGGAGTCACCTTTAAGAAGTCCCAAGGAAAGGTAAGTTTTAATAGGACTGAAATCCATACAGCTCTCTAGATACGATAAAACAAGTATTTTACAAGTTAAAAGGGAATGAGATTAGCTAAATATCCAATATTTAAGCCTAACTGCAGAACTCTAGATTAGAGATTAAGTTCTACAGAAGACTAAGCATCCTATTAAGACAGTCTTGAGCTCTTCTATACATAGAAGTGTCACAGGTCTCAATGCTTCTTTACAATAAAATCACCAAACAAGAGAACCAAAAGAGTCTTACTTTCTTGAATCCATAAACCCCACTGAGTTTATTGTCCCTTCTGGCTTTTTCCATCCGATCAGATACTTGCTGGTAGCACCCTGGCGAGGGTAGAAAGTCCTAGGACCAGATGAGGAGGAAGAAGAGGAGGAGAAAGAAGGTGCGAGCTGGGGAGAAGTAGCAGAATGAAGCTCTTCTTTAGGTGAGCTCCTGGCACTGGTGAAAACAACCGGGCTGGCAGAGTGTCGTGAGCTCATGGTACTAGGAAAAAAACATAACAAAGACAAAATTTTCCTCAAGTGTGCATATATGCAGCTTGTTTAACTATTTTTGTAAAGCAGAACTTGGGGCACAAGATGATATTTGTATCAATAGTGGGCAGAGCAGCACAACCAGTTTGCTCTTTTTACAGGCCTTCCATCAATGTTTCATTAAAAATGTCTCACAAAGTAATGAAAAATTTTGTAAGCAACTACTAACGATGGCAATATACCACTGTCCCCTCGTTCCCCTTCACAAATGGGAAATCTAGGGTTCACGGTCATTAGGCAGCTTAAAAGTTACACAAGTGATTGTAGCTGAATTAGCAAAAAAGAACCAAAGCCCAATTTGTTGCCGGAATTCCTGGCTGTGGAAGAAAACATATTTTGAAGGAACATAAGCAACAAGAAACATCTCTTTAAGACCCCAGAACAAACCAAAAAAGAAACCCATACACCTTTCAAAAGAGGCCTTCCTGGATTGCCTGAAAAGCAGTTACCATTTGCAAAAAAAAAGACTCTTAAATTAAGAAGTCTGAGCAGGTCTCAAACATATACCCCAATTTGGACAGAAGAAAGAGTTGGGAAGGCCAACTGCAGGTTCTTGTTGGAAGACGAAGGCGCCTTTAGATGGGAGCTACTCTTCAGTTATGCTAATACTCAAATCTGATGGAACTTGCATACTATCAGGAGCACTAGGGCTTAAGACAGTATTTACTATAACAACCTTAAAAGGTCAGGCATCTCTAAGTAGAGCTACAGGAAAACTTAAGTGTACAGCCTTAGCACTGAAATAGCATTTTATATTTGGAGACCAGTTTTCTATCAGCTCTCTACACAGCTTAGCCACATTTTCATCCTTGTATCAAGCACTGCAAGGAAGGAATTTGAAACAGATGGCCCCATGGTAAAGAACAGTTTCTGACTGAAAAATAAAAATTAGCTGGAAGGCTGAATAAAGTCACTTTTCTTTCTTAGCTTAACAAAAAACTCTTTACCACTCTTGTCATATCTTGATAAAACAATGCATTTTCACCTCTCTTACCAAACAGTGCTTTCTGTTTCTCTTACCGAAACAGAAAAAAGAAATTAAGGTTAAATTTATGTTACCACCAGGGAAAATAATCTCACCTATGTTTAGCCTTACAGAAGTCAGCTACCTAATCTATGCCACTTGTCTGGCTCCTGATGGAGTCAATGGAGAAATATCCTTAGGAGGCGATTCTCCTCATCTGAAGTTATTCTCCACAGGGAGGATTAATGCTTTGATTCCTTTCTCTGCACTGACAACAGATGGAGTCAAAAAAGTCACCTTTAACGATGTTTCATTTTCATATGGCCCAAGTTAAGCACCACGAGTCCCAACAGTTAAGTGCTGTGGATTTAATGAGGAGTCTGAGTGGACTGTCGTCTTCCCACCTCACACAGCGCTGGCTGCTGCAGCCCAAGCTCCCACCTGATGTACGTGGGGATGGCTGTAAAGTCCCTCACATCAGGGGCAAGATGCGCCTCCCCGTATATATGCAAATCAAGTGACAGTAATACAGATTTTCTATTACAGAATTATTTTTCTTCTTCCCTCCACTTGTACATCTGAAAGGCCTCCACAAAAGATGGCAAATTGGGAAAATATAGGAAAGAGATTTTCCTGTCTATTTGGTGCTGCACATCACAGTGTTCGTATTTGTAACGGATATAAGCAAACATAATTTATGGCAAGATGGCAGAGAAAAATAAGAGCTGGGGGAGAGGCAGTAAATTTCTCTTAATTCCCCCTTTTTGTTTTTCAATACTGAAAAAACTCCTACACATGCTGAGTAAACCAGCCCATCTGTGAGGCGTCACCACCAAATTAAACCACCAAGATTTAGAGAAGATGCACATCATTAAAGAAAATATATGGGGCTGTATTTTTTCATTTGTACCCCCTTCTAAGTAATCAGTCTTTTGCTGATTCTGATCACATTTCAGAATTCTTTAATCCATCGGGTAGTTCTCAAGGCAGCGCTAATTATAAGAAAACATTTCTTGATAAGAACCACTAGCAACTCCTCGACAGGATGGTAGTGTTGATCCTTAATATTACTAGGCAAAGAGGGTAAAAAATGATGTTCAGTATGCTCTACATAAAATCTATACATAAAATGAATATATATATATAAAAATAATTACATTATATATAATATTGTGTATACACGCTGTATATTTTAAGTATTATTACTTTAATATTTATTATAATATGTATAACGTAATATATGCCAAGAGCAGCCTGGCAAACAAGCAAGAAAATTAGCATACAGTTTTAAATACACTCTTCTTTAAAGTGTTCTGCATATTTTGAGCTGTGGTTTTCCAATATAGTATTTTGGGAGGATATTCTGCTTCAGGAACTGCACAGACCTGTGGGTATGACTGAAGCTTTTCACCCTACAGGTAAACACGGGCAGGCCATAGGGTACGACACACTTGTTAATGGAGAGCATATTTGGAGAGTACAAGGCTTTGGATAAAGTCTAGAAAAACTAACTCAGAGCTGGGGCACCGAGTATCTCAAAATTATTAGAAGTAACAAAAAAGATACTTGTCTAGAAATATCCATGATTTTCCTTTTAGTTTTGGTAAGAGTACCATGTAGTTTAGGTGGAAATGAAAGTTTGATTTTATTTTTTTTCCTAGGAAATTCATGCCATCAGCGCATATGGCTTCATTTAATGACATTCAGCTATAATGATTCTGTATAATTACTGGCCTACATAATGCATTTCTCCTGGGATGCTATGAGAAATCTGCACAATCATCAGGAAGGACTTTGGAATGGGGGTGGAGAAGAAAAATAAAACCCAGCCAGAAGCTCTGCTGTAAAAGTTAATCACTATAATTTACATTTTGCCACCAATTCTCAGGTACAAGTTCTTTTATGCACCATCAAATGATCTGAACACTAATTATCGCTCCTGTCTTCTACAGACACAAACACTCTAATTTGTGGTTATTTTCTTTTCTTTTGTCACTGAGTTCTTTTTATGGCCAAGTTCCTTTTCTTCTTGCTCAGAAATCCGACTCTAAAGACATTACAGACATTGTGGCATCCACAGGCAAAAGGTAAAAAAGTGAGAAGCAACAAAGGATAACAATTTAGGAACTGATAAACACACCAATTACGCTGTTCATTTCTCACGAAAAATAGCCCGTTCAGAATCATCCTTTAGCCTCCCCTCCTGCACCTCCGTGAAGAGGCAGCTGTGGTTACAGCTTGGAAGGGCCAGTTCAAGAAGCCCCCAGCTCCAGGCTGTTGTTCCTCCGCAGAAGGAGCTATGGGAGAGTTGGGAGCAAAGAGCTGGAACCAGGGTCTCCCCGGCTCAGCGCCGCTGTTCAGTGGGCAACCACCAACCCAGGATGCCATGAGAAACAAAATGAAAGCTTTTTCGCCCAGACTGCGTGTGCCTTTGCTTTATTGTGAGGCATCAAACACATGTTCTAGCCTTCAAAAATAAGAAATAATAAAGAAGGAACACGAGTCAGTCTGTTTTTTCTCCACCAAGATACACGATGAGGGTGCCAGGATCGCAGGATTTCTCAAGTATCACACCCCACGTGTTCTACAAATGACTGCTACTCCTCTTTGCAAAGAGCTGTATTTTTAACATCTGATTTTAAAACGAAACTGGAAAAAAAACTCCAACTGTTTTCTCTAGCATAAAGCCTAGGGAACCTTTATCTGGAAATTTCAGTAAGAGCCCCCCAAAACCATGTAAGAGACTCATTAGAATCATTTCAGTATCATCACATAAATTAATCCCAACCAACCAGAGAAAATACCATGTTTGCAGACACAATGCTAGCACATAATAATGAGACAGCATCCTAGACTTAAGTTCGCAATGCAAGTTGCAAACTATATCTATGGAAGACCAAGATGAGAACTGTCAGGATGTGCCTGCCTTGTAAAAATACGTTTCTTTCTATTAAATTTTCTCAGCTTTTCTACTGACCTAACCCTATTTGGTGTTCAGAGAAGAGGAAACCAAAACCTCAGACATACAAAGATGCCATTCCCATTAGGCACACCTTTATAATAAACTTTCTTCCTAGAATTATATCTGTGTTTTCCAGGCTTCTTCGAGTCACTTCTGAAAAAATCCTTCCAAATGGAAATGCTTTTTTAAGGGACAACTTTACTGCAATCAGCATCTTGAACATGAACCTCACATTTAATGCTACTGGCAGTTTCATTCAGAGAATTATCACAGGGCATGTGGGAAATTCTAACGAATGTTAAAAAAATGCATATAAACATTCTTGTTTTAAAAGGTGTAAAACTTCAGATAACCACTATATAGATTTCTACCTTCAAAAAAGGGGCACACGCTAACATTGCCCAAAATCTAAGTAAATCCCTCCGCACAGCTTTTTCTACAGACGTGCTCGAGTCCTTCACACATGCACTGCTACTGGAAACACCAAGCTCAAAGACCTGGGTGGGATTTACACCAACTTGAATATGAGCTTTAGTGCCAAAAATGGCCAACCACGAGAGCCAGAAAAACAGAGCGGGACCAGCATTAATAGATTATCTAGTCAAAATTACCATGACAAAGTACATGGAGAGCATTCACTACATTACAGTCTCTATGACAACCCCCTATTTGCAGCTACTGTATGAGGAGTTGTTAAACTGTCTGATAAACATCTAGCCTTGCATAGATGTAGCTTTCCTCAAAACGATTAACAAAATTTGCTTCAGACTTACAGCCTGTAGGTATTTTAGCTGCGCACTCAAAACAGACATGCCTTAAGAACAAAAATGCAACAGTCAGGCTCCACAAGGCCAACAAATTATGATGATCACACATCTTCCTTGCAAGAGCTGTGGTTTTTTCCCTTGTTGCTAATGTGACACAATATGAGTATTTTTCAAAAAGCGCACTGAATACTTCATGGGAAATGGGTTAGGAAAATGGCCTCTCATATTTTCTGCCTCTAGCAGCTCTGATTAACTTGTAAAGTGGGTATCTTCCATCTGAGGTGTTCAAGAACATTACACACGTTCTCAGTATTGCCAATTTTACAAGTGGCAAAGCTGAGGGAGAAAGGGAAGGTGACTGTAATGTGTCACACCGACAAGCTGGCAGCAAAATGAGATTAAAATCTACACGCTAGGACTCCCAAGTAAGTTGCTCTCCGCCTTGATCATCCTGTCTGCAAGCAGCTTTCTAAACAAAAAGACTAGGAAAAAAATGGAAAACATCTGAAACATACTGAAAAAGAACCTCATGTTAAACACACATATTGAATATTATGTGCATTAATAAACTGGAGCGATCTCCTTTCTGGTCCATATATGAACTGCAGTTTTTGCAAGATACTCCTTATAAACACATCAGACACGTGGCTGTCTTACGTTGGTTCAGTAGCAGCGGTACGGAATACGCTCTCAAAGACATTCTTCAGTGTCATAAGCAGTGGCAGATGCAAAGACAAAAGGTGGTCTTAATTTTCAAGCATTCCGCACAGTGAGATTGTGCAAAGCACTGGTTAACATAAGCAGAAACCACTCTTCAACATCCACTTCTCACCGTTGATAAGCCAGAGAGTGAGAATAGGAAAATGAGCGTGGGTCAATCTCATAAGAGGTGAAAATTACCTTGTATGTGAGACGGCGTCACTGAGACTGTAAGCGCTGTTCTCCCTCGTTAGAGGATTGGAGGCTGGTTGGCTCTTGCTGTGAATATCCAGGCTCAGTGAAGACTCGGTCTTGCGGTCCATGTGGCTCTCTTTTTCCAGTGTCCTGTCTGCAATGGAGACCACCTCGCTGGAGCTGTGCCACAGGGGCGCCACCTTCTCCTTCGTCAGCCCCGTGCGGGGAGAGGTTGCTGCTCCCAGGGAGGCCGTGCTGCCATGGCTGGGTCCGTAGGAAGTGGTGTCAATGCCACTGTCAGCTGAAGTCCCCTGAAGGTAGTTGTAGCTGTTCAGCTCCGATTCGGTGCGCTCCCCGCTGTCGTACCACTTCTCATCGCTGTGAGCACTGGAGGCGTTGCTGGAGAGGGTATTACTGCTGGAATGGCTGGAGTAGTGGCTGTCAGACTAGAGAGGAAACAACAATCCAAAAACCCCCCACATTTAAAGGTTTATTTCAGAATTATGGAGGAAATAAACAATTACAAAAGTCAGCACTACACAAAACGAGCTCTTCTACCTTGAGGAGAGGAATAAACTCTAAACATGTGCTCTGTTCTGGGTGCACATAAAAAGCTTTCATATGGATATGGAAGCCGTGCCTTAAGTACTCAAGGAAAGCCAGAGTTGTGTTTTGTCCCAAAATACTTTGCAGTGTTCTGCTCAGCCCCATCCAATGAAATTGGCTGAGCTGTGTAGACTTTGACTTGGTTTATAACTACTATAATTTAAAAAATTCTGATTTTAAAACTCCAACATTTTACAACATGAAACATAACTAATCCACAGAAGGTGCATGTTTTATTTTAACAATCCGATTGCCTATCAAATGGTTAAAGCTGGGCAAAATGACCACTGCTCTTCCTGCGCCTTTGTAGTAGGGTGTATTTGCTCCTCAGCAGGAGTGTTCTTTGCAAATCACCACTGAAATGCCATTTAACTAATCTGAAACTGTTTTTCCAAAAGGCACAATTGCAAAAAAGGAAGCTTTAATGTACTGCTTTGAAATTGTCCCATTAGGGCACACCAACTCCTGGCTGTTTTGTGTGTTCTGTCCTTGGTCACGGCCAACTGTTATGAAGAAACTGCATGTCCTCAATTCCATGGCGGGCATTGGTGGAATGTCCCATTATGGGAAGAATTTCTTGCCACACACTCATCATTGCTTAGTAGCTCAACTCCCTTTGGGGTATTTATATCCATCTGAATTCCTTAATTTTGGTTTCCATCTACAGAATTTATCTACGTTCTGATCATCTATATAATGAGAACCGAAGCAGTTTTCCAGTAGACAATGGACTTGTTTGGTGACCAGATGGGCCAGGAATTAAGGGAAGGATGGAGGAAACCTAGAACCACCCTTCCTATTGTCTCCTCTTGGGAGTTTTACCAAACAGACATGGGCAGAGGTCCCAGCCAAGTGTAAAAGATGAGATGGCTTCCGTTTTCACTGGAAAAAGAGGGAAAATAGAAAATGGATGTATACAGAGAGCATTTCTCATTATAAAAGAGCAAGAACTGACAGAAAACAGGCGAAATATTAAGATAAGCTGGAGTCCTAGTTCTCTGCAATTAAAGTTACTGCTCTTCATTAGGAACTGCATCGCTCTCCCCCATCCATCTGGCTACATAATAAAGATTTACTTTTAACGACGACTAAACAAGAAGAAAGCAAGCATTAATAATTCCAGCGCTGCACTTTGCATGCAAGCTAATGAGTTCTATATTACATCATTATACGGTCAAATAAAATCTCATGGAAAACAGGTCAATCTAAATATAAAAACTAGTTTGTACTCCTAAGAATACGAAGACAGGTGTGGTGGTGTGGGGTTTTTTTGGTGTGCGTGGGGTTTGTTTTTGTTTTGGTGTTAGGGTTTTTCTTAATAAATAATAGAGATGTGTTGTTAGGAATAAATGACCTAAAAGCAACCCTGCCAATTGTACTGAAAGGAGAATGCTGGTGAGCAGGAGCAAGTAACATGAACCAATTAAAGACTTTCTCACACCTAAATAAATGCAATTAATACTTTCAGTATAATCATGCAACACAACTCCATATTTTAGCTGACTGTATAAATAAATAAAAAACCCAAATGATACATCTTATTGGATAATTTAAAGTTTAAAGGGTGGGGACTTTTTTTTTGAGTCTAGTGACTTAAATTATCTTCAACACATTTTAAATTTATGAACATTATCTATCTCTCTGCTTGTAAATCAAGAAGTGACAGTCTCCAAAGGTGTGAATATCTAACTCTGCAGAGACAGAAAGGCAGAATTTACCACTCAGACACTAAACACAAATAAAACAAAGATTTTTTTTTCAGCAGGATTCCAGCAGACCTTTCAGACAAAGTCTTCCAACACCAGGCAAGGCAGGTTATGGAAAGCAAGTAATAGTTGCAGTAGATAAGGAAAGTGGAGAAAACACAAAACTGACAGCAAGAGAACTATGCTGTTTTAAAGTAGCAGCTTTCTGAGTCTTGCACTATGAAATATATTAGCAAACTTTTAAGTCTCACACGTGAGGCCTATGAATAGCTTTGCAAACTCCCACAAATCCTCTACTTACCACAAGGCAACAGACAAAATGTTGCTGCTCAACCGGCAACAAAACTTTATTAACTAATAAATATTTCAGTAGGCTGTGCTTAGCTTTGTAGGATTCAGAAAATAACAGGTCTGTCTACTGCTTTCTCCACATTTCTGTAAGGATGTTCTGTAAGGATGTAAGGTCTTGAGGATACTTACTTATTTTTTTTAACTGACACTCTAAATATAACTTTGAACAACACTTTCGGCATGAAGAGCTTGTGGAGCAAAAGCAAAACATTAAATAATTTGTTTTTTAGGATAACTTACATGACCCTGCTTATTTGGAGATAAGTGAACCACAGGATCCTGTCTCATCAGTCTTCCACTGGGGCTCTCTCGGAAGGAGGGCAGCACCTTGGACACTGCTGGGAGGTGGCACGTTGGTTCTGCAACACAGCACACAACCAGGTACTGAGGAGCACACGCACTGCAACAAGCTAAGAAAACGTGTCACCCAATTTAACACTGCAATTTTTCCAATACTACCAT
>JAOXJM010000041.1:27745686-27758763 GCA_026413425.1 Tringa solitaria
TTCCAAAAAAAAAAAAAAAAAAAAGCATTTTGTGACAGAAGACGGGTAAGCGAGGGCCCGATTCCTGCCTGGCGTAAATCAGTAAGGCTTCATGAAAAACCAGCAGCCACCATCCTGGCTTTTGTTAGAGCACATAGTACCATGCCCCCACTGTCCAACAGCGCTGTATCAGAGCAACAACAGAATATTCATTTTTACAGTGCATTGACACTGTACCTCTAAATTCATGTTGCCTGTGGACAAGAGATTAAAAAAACCCTGAAGACCTGCATTTCCTTAAATTGTATTCTATGCAAGGCAGTACAATAGCAAAAGTCTACAGTGATCACTTACATGAATACATTTTTTCCAGTACAACTATTATGCATATTTCTTCTCAAAGTTAAAGCGAGTTATTTAAACACCTTCTAACTGAAAAGACAGCAAGAATCTGTTGAAATCACAATGTTCCCTTAAAAATTGATGGCTGTGAATGTGGAAACTGCATAGATGTGTAAAAGGAATACTTATTAAACTAAACCTGACAAAAGTGTATGGAATTCAATTCACGTGTCTTACATGGACACTCACAGGAGTGCTCTTTGCCAGTTAAACTTATTTTTTCCCCAGGAGATAACTATGGAGGTCTAAAGGATGTTCAGCCCCAGCCCATCAGCTAGGTTACTGCCTTCTTGGAGTCCACGGTCAGTATTTTGAAAGAACCTCTCCGAGTTGTGTCTTTTTACATGTATCTTCTCTCCTGTGGTTATCCAATATCCTGCACTGCTAAAAATACTGATTTTAAATAGAATATGTGCTTATGAACAAGTACTTTACAATATGCATGGTAATTAGCAGTGCTTTCCCCAACACAACTACAGTTTGTTCTGCTTGATCTGCAGAACTACCAGCTTTTTAAAAAAACCTATTTTTTTTAGTTTTTTTTTTAATATGGAAAAAAAAGGTTTCATCATGATTCCCCCTGGCAAGTGGCAGCAGGCAGTGCTGGTGCACAAAGAACACAGGTCTTCTGTAGGTAACAATGGGCCAGGAAGGAGCCAGTGTGTGGATTCACTGCACCTAATGCCTTATTTACCTTGAGACAGAGCATCCCAAGTGGAAACGTGCTGATTTGGCATAGAGCCAAGCTTTCACCTAGAGCCACCAGATTGGCAATAAAGTCTCCAGTCAGAGATGCAGCTTCTGACTGTGCCTCTATGAACGCGGGACAATACACGAGAGATAAAATACAGGGATGATACGTCAGGTGCGCATCTCTCAGCTTTTGCCAAGTGCCAGAACCATCTCTTCTACCACACAATTTTTCCTGTTCTTTTTGGCCTTGTTTATTTATTTAGCTAAGGTGGTGATACCTGACATGGTACAACAGAACTTGCCGGCAGCTCCACTCGGTGCCAGCAGCAACACCCAACTGTTGGTCTGCACAAGCAATGCTGAGCAAAAGATCAGCGTTATACGCGCCGTTACCATCACAACAGGATCAAAACATATGCGATTAAAAATCATGTGTCAAAATGAGAACTGCAGATGAGTATAATCACAGCTTTTCGGTGAGAGGTACGGGGGGGAGTTGTGCGGGAGGGATTGACAGATGGCTTCAACAACAAGGCACAGCTCACTGAGGCTGTGAAGGTGTGTGAGCAAAGCACATCTCCAGAACTCCAGGCTGGCATTTGCCTTAAACTCCTGCTCATCTCACTGAACCTTACTCTGTGCTCAACACTAGTCCCTTTATATAGAACAAAAGCTATGATGCAGGAAAATGATGATCTATACCTAAAATAGAAAAATTACAGAATTGTTTAATCTATGGTAGCAAAGTTAGGAAAAAAAAAAAACCAATCTAGCAATCTTGGCCATGGTCATCATGTTGGATTGATGCTGTTTGTAGACAGGACGTTTCATTGGTGTCAATCTCATTGGTATCCACTCAAGTCATAGCTGTAGCAAAAGGTCTATGTGCAGAAACTTCAAATGAAGGCTTAACAATGCAAATTCTCCACAGCCAGCTGTTTTATGTAGTTAATATGTTCCCTCAGCTGACAGCTTAATTGCCAAGTGCAATGAAAATGTATACACTGGTGGAAGGCGGTTACCAAGCTATAGATTTACTTCACTGTTTAAACTTTAATTGCATTTTTTACATTTTGTACATGGTACTTTTATAGCTTCAATGATCAAACAATCAATTTGCATTTATATAGCACCACTTGAAAGGGAGCATCACAAACACTGTAGAAAAACTAAGCAAAAATTAAACTAAGCCAAGCAACTCGGGAGAGCAGGTGAGGTCAAACAAGTCCTCAACGGCAAGACAAAAGAGTAAATGTGTCTACCCAACCTCTTCTAAAAGGGCAGAGTGTTTCAGGGTAAGGTAGATTTAGTCCCACACTCAAATAAAGAACTGAAATCAGTACTTCCTCAGGTGATATGCAGAAATCTCAAGGAAACAGGCTGCAGAAGCCTCCCGTATGCTCCAGACCTAATTATTCATCCTGATGAACAAGGTTAACTTTCCAAGATGCTGAAAACACAGTGCTTAAGAGGGTTCTCTCTCTCTGCACAGAGAGGTATTGCCAAAGTCACCTTGCAGTTAGCACCACTTGCTCGCTGTAAAGAATTAATTACCTACCCATCTGGTCAGCGATACTATCCTCACTTCTTTGCCAGCTGGGTGTGGATTTGCCGCTCCCACCCGTATCGGACTGCGTGTTCTGCCTGTCAATGGAAGCAGGGGATCTACGGCTAATTCCAAACCTGTTGCAACACCCCAAAAAACAAAGCAGATAATGGTTTTAAATATGCATAAAGCTCACATGAGGGCAAAAGAGCACTTTTAAGAAGCTAGTGTCAAACAATAGGGCAGACATAGCACAACTGCTTAAAGGATTTATAATGCTTTTTCATTTAGCTTTTGTGGCAGCTCTCAGGACTCATTTAGCAACTTTAATGCGCAAGATTACAGTACATGTTAATTTATTGAGCACCTTTTATCAAGAACATCTGGATACAATGCATACAAGTCAAAAAAACAGATCAAAACATCCAGAAATAAAATTACTAATTTTCATTTACATACATGTTTACATGGAAACGTGACCAGACTGTTACATGGTTACAGAACATTGACCACAATGAGTAAAACTTAGATGTTTGGATAAAAGCCACATAGGGAAACAAGGTGTGTTTACCGGGAAAAGATACCAAGGATGGATCCTTTGAACCAGGAAAGCACTACCTTAAATTAGTCAACATGAACATTGGAAAGTTTGCTGGGACAATCCTATGGATCTCAGTTACTTTCCTGGGCTCTAAGCAAAAGACTAGTAAGGTCATGCCCTGGGTGATGCAGACAATATGTACAAACAACACAGATTCATTTGGGATAATATTACCTACCAAATATTTTAAATAAGTGTATATAAAATTGACTGTATTGGCTATGGATTCCCAAAACCTGGGGGTTATAAATTATGTAAGTTATTATCTGATCATAGAATAATTTGAGTTGGCTAGTGTAAACCAAACACAGCTGTAGAAAAGCAGTGAGACAAATACACTTATTGCTGTAGAAGAAAACACAGAGCAAAAGGAAAACCATGTTCAATGGACTTTGTTTGTAAACCCTGCCAGATTACTCAGATGGATTTTTGCGAAGTTCAAAGATACAATAAAGTCAATAATCCAATGACAAAGGAGACACACAGCACCTCTGTGCCATGCCCAAGTCTACCTGTCCTATATGCTTAAAAGCCTGTAAGAATTAAATATATAATTCTTTATGACATAAAAATCACAAGGCTCTAAGAATTATAACTGGGTTCAGAATTAGCAGATCAATCATGAAGAATTCGTCAAGAATAATGCATTTCTGAGGCGTTTTATTTTTGATCAGACATACCCTGAAGCGAAAAAAATCCCCAAACTCTACATGCACAGAGTAACAGCCGAAAGAATTACAAGTTGATATATTCTCTATGTATCAAGGAGTTTCCCTAGCTCAAAGTGCCTAACAATTAACAGAAAATAAAATACCCAAACCGTGCTTTCTACTCACTCCACTGGCTACAGACTGCCCCGCTCCACCTCCAGTAGCAGAGGCACCTGCCCAGCTCCCCGAACCAGTGCAATGTGGTTTTCCCATCTGAAAGTTCATGAACTTGTTAACTCAAAAGAACCCACCAAAGAAACATCGTATGACTCAGAACAACAAAATCCTGCTCCCATCCTTACAGACAAGCAGCAGGAACACACCTGTACATGCAGCACAGCTCCAAAATGTCACATTTTGAAATTTGGGGCTTCTAAATTTTACCCAAACGTGACCCTATTTCCCTTTTGTTCACCGCTCCCTGAGTACAGCCAATATACAGTTTGATGAATTAAAAAAAAAAAGTGAATGGATATATTTGCCTTCTGAATGCAAACAATTTACATTGAAATTGCATGAAGTGAATAATGCTGTTCCTCTTCTAGTCACACAGACTAGCCAGGATTTCACTTAATCAAACACCTAAATTAAAGATGATGAATTCAATACCAATTCAACAGATAAATAAAAGGTCCGAACACAACATTTCAAAAGCTGGTTGAATCTTTAAACGCTGATTTGAGGCAATTTTCAAACTTTAGGACTCGTAAAGTATTTTGGAAAGAATATCTTTTCATAATAAAATAACTAGAAGTTGGTATCTAAAAGAAATAGCCCAAGACCCACAAAACCTTGGTGTGATGAAGTTGTGCTGCATCAGTATTTTACTTTCTATGCACTGTCCTCTTACCTAAACCCCATAATGTTCATCTGCATTAAAAGCAGTCAGTTTTGCATTTGGCATATTTCATGATATGGCATCTTTTTTCAAGATCAGAGATACACAAAACCACTATGTTTCCAATTTTATTTCATTAAAATCACTGCTCGTATACAAGAAGAAACTCATTACTTCGGCATTTCTGAATTTCATTTTTACATTCTGCAATCCATTAGTACATGTATGTACCTTCAGGTAAACACAGGATAAGTATCCAAAACACACATACGTACATCAAGACCAATCTGGAAATTCTTGAGGGCAGCAGAGTTTTTGTCTGTACCCAGCTCAGGATCTAGAAGAGGCAGCAGTTACTGCTCTCACTGATGTCTGACAGAGGCCCGACTCACACCCATTGCTTCCAGCCATTTAAGTTTGACAAACTTACCAAATCTGTCACATCATGCAACCAGAAAGAAACGTACAGACAGGTTATGAAGCTGAGGTTTCCTGCGGTGGGAAATCTCAGGGACTGGCACACCTAGAGCACACTGGAGCTTCACCTTGGGAAGCTGACCTTCAGGACATGGTGCCCCCTTGGCTCCTTCTCCAGCCAATCCTTCTCTCCAGCCTCTCAGCAACCGAACGCTACAATCCCTCTCCCCCTTTTTAACAACATACACAGGCTGATTGCCCACCACCTCCACCTGGTACATCGAACACTGCTACAGAGCTGCCCCAAATCTGGTCTCTCGGGCAAATCTCAACAGAAGATTCACATGGAACTGGAATGTTTTTTAGTGATGTGACAGACATTGCTTTGCTTATTGAGGCAAAGGAAGTTTCCTTCATAATTACATTTTTCATGCTTTCCAGCCAGCCTGGTAGAACATGTTTGGAAAGTTCTGAGTAAATACGATTCACGTGTACATACAGACAGTATTGGAGGAAAAAGTGCTGTTCCGGTAATAACAGAACATAATAGTCAAATAATTGGACTTCAATAAGTGATTTTTCTTTTTTTTTCTTAAAGCATCCAATAAGAAACATGCAAAGTTCATGTCTTAATTACTTCCTTCGTTATTCCATTGAAACACTGTTTCCTTGCACCAAATTAAAACTTCAAAACCAGAAAGACAATATATACACAAGGTTTCTAGGACACAGCTCTTTCCTGAACCAAAGAATGCTGTAATGAACATCTGTGGATAATTAACTTAAAAGATGGAAAAGGGCTGGGACGGGCACTGGTGTGCTCTGAGGCAGACTCATAACAAAAAACCCAGCGTGTCTGAAAATCCCTTCCTACTCCAGCAGTTACGGTTGTGACGGTCTGAGGACATATGGCAGCAATACCTTTTTTGTAGAGCAAATGACGTACTTGGAAAAGAGCAGACAAGGTATCGGGAACACAAGCTGCTCTTCAGAATTCCAGGCAACACAAGTGGTGCTGACATGAATGAGCCTGGAATTAGGTGGTGTATAAAGAGGTTAAGTGCTTTTTTCAGCTGCAGAGCTCTGGACATACTTCTGTTTAGTTTCCTTACAGCAAAGTTTAATGGCTTTTGAGCAAATCTCCTAATTGACATTAGGACTTAAGAATGAACTTCAATAATGACCTGGACAAGCCTGATATGCTCATGAATCAAAGCCTTTATGAAGCAGAGGAGAGATGGCCTCTTCAGAAAAACTTAAACTGAGCTGCAAGGAGAAGGACAGGGAGGACAAAGCTTCAGCGCTGTGGAGGAAGAAGCAGCACTAGTTCAAACACATGCTCAGAACAGGACTCTCTGAACTGACACAGAGCAGTTCCCCCTACAGGCACCTGAACAAGCAAACGACAGTGCCTTGTGCTAAGCAGTTCCTGACAATGGTATTTATTCTTACTAATAATACTTAAAAAAAAAAATAGATAAAAAGATACTTCTACTTTAGAAAAGACCCAAACTAGAATGAATTACACACAATGACCTGCAATGTACTCTAGAAGGCTTAACTTTGCAGTACGAACTACCACCAGTTTTGCCCCTTTATCTTCTTTATAGGAAGTAATTTGGAACGTAGTAGACAGATCTCCTGCTGCCAATTATTTTTTTCCCTACTTGGAGAATGCTTGATTTATCGCTCCTTTCAGTGCTCTCTGAAAATGACAGATTTAATTTCTTCCTCTGCAAGTTGACCCTGACGTTGACATTGTATCACTGCAGAGAGTTTGAAGATTTCTTGAAAGTTGGAAGAGAGCGCCTTAAACCAGGGTGAATGTGAATGTGTGAAAGAGACGCTCGCTGTGGATTACTTACTGCTTCTGGGACTACACATCCGAAGTCTTAGTTGCACTCAACACTGCTTTGCTTCCACTATTAGCTCAGGCTGCAAAGTCCCCAAACCGTTACTTATTTTAGAATCTAAACCTGTGAAATGAAGCAATCTGCAACATGAAACCAGTACCTTTAATGAAGATTTTTAAATACATGAAGGTCCCTTTGTAGAGTAACCTGAGCAGCTGTAGAGTAGGATCAGAGAGAGCGGCTGGGTCGCAAAGGGAAAAGGTGGAAGCAAGGGACTTTAAAAACTGACGTTTTCAAGAAGCGTGAGGGTGATATTTGAAAACAAGCATGTTTTAATGCATATAAACAACAGCTGACAGGAGGCTGCGTAAGCATTCCTTTAGTTTAACACACATTACAACAAACGGAACAGAGAACATAAAAACCTGCCTAGAAAGAGTATGAAAAAAGTCTGGTGCCTACCCTTCTGGCATAGATTTTTGCCTGTATGTGCCCCCACCAGAGCCGGTCTCACTGGAGGATGACAAGTTGCTTGGAGAATTACGGCACTGCTGGGATCTCGCTAAGGCAATGGATGAAACCGTGACGTAGACATCGGAGCCGGGAGACAACCTGCGCAGAGCAAAGGGACCAGTCCCATCAGCAATGCCATCGTGCGAAGCATGAAGGGCAACACCATGCAAATTGTCACATCAGCAAAGAACATGGCATCATGGAGACAGCAGAAATGAAGTCAGTTGAAGGATCAGACATTTTTCTCTTGTTAACCTATCGGAAACCACGGAAAACCAGCTGTAAAAAGCTGGTTGCAGGGGAGGAAGGGAAGAGAGGAGAGTCTGGGAGCAAATTCCCAGCACGCATTAGGAAAACATCCCATTTTCTCAAGTCCTGATTTGTTTTTACAAATTGCTTGTAAGGAATAAAGTAGCATGACATTGCTCACCCAAATAACAAACAGAACAAAATATTTCTAATTCTCAAAACAGACTCTTGCCTGGAATTTAAGCTAACTGTGGTAAGCTGTCTACGCGAACTCTGCCAAGAGTATCAAGCTTATCTCTCTGCCATCAAACTCGTCCACAGTAAATCACAAGGACTAAAAAAATGTAATGTTATTCATAAATACCTTAAAATCCTCCCTAAAACCTTAACATTCTAACATAAAAATATCTCAATATATCAGACCTCTGTTTGAAAATACAGACCTGAGTCACACGAAGCCTTCTCCTGTCAGAATAACTGCACAGCAATTAAAAGGGCTGGAATTGCAACACATGTACCTGGGCAGCACGGCTGGGAGCAGCAGGCTTACACTGCTCAACTCATATATCCTGTTCTGGAGTTGAAGGGGTTTTTTTAGATCATTTTCTGCTTTGTGCATTTTGTTTCCCAAACCCCAGCAGATTTCACTGCTGCCAGCTAGTTCTTTGTTCTACCCGGTGGTAAGCGAACTTCTGCAGTGATTTAAGTGGAGTCTGAATTAAGCCATCCACGAACATCAAAATCCTACTGTGAACACAAACCTTTACTCATTCTAACCAGGAAAAATACTATAACTTACACGAGTTAAATAGCAATTTAACTTTTAACATTTAAAAAATGCATGTTGACTTCAGTGAAGCACACAGAGGTGTCTCAGTACACAATTTGGGCCTGGGGATTTACGGTACCTCAGCAGAGCCACTTAATCTGTAGAGGAGCAGCAGATTTTAATCAGCTCTCATTGCAATACAACTTTTAAAATTCAAAAACTCTTTGGAAAAAGAAAAAGCATTGAAGTGATTAATGTTATTTATGTGTGTATGTATCCAAAGACTGTGTGTGTACATATACCAAATGTGCAGTTGTCCTCAATACTTTGCAAAAAGGCAGTAAAAAAAAAATCTTAAAATGAAAAGAGAAGTAGGATTGGACCGAACACCTCGAACATCTGGAATTTCATAAAGCGCATATGACTAAGAGTAACCCTTTTTCCCAGGCAAGAAAGGAATGATCTAACACCTGACCATCACAAGCACCATACCAAATCCAGTAATTCCTTTCTAGTCTACTGAACCGAATTTCACTTATCTGTATCAAGCAACAATTCTGAAACATTTGGTTGCAAAGAACACAGTTCAAGAGTTGGGAACATGGGAAGCCATAAGCCAAGCTGTTCGTTTTCACAGTGGAACTTAGAAAAAAAAATAATTAGTTCAGCCAACAAAAATATGTGCTTTCAACAGCATTCACTCACCGGTGCAGGCACACACATTTAAACTCATGCTTGCAGAGCAATACACAGTTTAGAAGTATGACCTTTTTTCCCCAATACTAAATTAGAATTTATGGCGAGGAAACCAATTACTTCTCGAATAATTTCTGTAAAATGATTTCCTGTTGGAAAATGCTTACATTTTCACTTCAGACTCAGCTACGCCTTTTCTTGACTTCCTATGCCTTACCAAAAAGTGACAGCACTGTTCAGAAGCAATGTCAAGATTTCAGAACTATGTCACAGAGTTATAACTCATTTACAAAGATGAAAGACCTCTAGGGCAAACAAAATTGCATTATAAATGTAATCTGAACAACAGCCCTGAACAACCAGTGAGGTAGGACATCCTATTATTTAAAGCAGCAATACATTTTGCTGGTACAGGTCACAATAGCACTAAAATCTTTAATAGCAGGAGACATTTCATTTTATGTGAAACATATAAGACAAAAGAACTTTCGAGTAAATTAGTTCAAATTGACTTTTTGAGCTGCTTTGAAATCTGTTGATGAAAGACAATTCCCAAGACAAAAAGAGTGTTGTGTTAGCAGTATGCCCCTATAGTTAAGATATTCTGTGCTTGTCTTTTATTTATAATTAAAAACCAAACTAAAACAAGCTATTATCTATTTCAAAAAAAGACAGCTTTAAGAAGAAATTCCAAAATGGTTAAGTGCATGAGTCCCATAATTGAATTTAGAAATAGGCCAAGCGTCCATTGCATTAAACAGATACAATTACATGGCAGACAACTGAACCGGGATTACACCACGCGTGATTTGGCTCTAACAGATCTCGTTCATCCTGAAAGGACTGGTTGAGCCTTGCCAAGTATGGGAAGAAAATCAGCTTTTGTGAAGGCAGTGAGTGGGACGGGTATACTTTTTTTTTTGTTTAGTATGACAACACAGACATCGAAAGCATCCATCTTGCTCTTACATAAATTAATTTCCATGTCATTAGCTGTAATTTTCCCCACATCTTCAGCATGCATAGCTATGTAATATACACATCAGAAGAGAAATGTCATTCTAGCACACTGTGTGCCTGTGGCCTGAGGTGGTCTTTAGTTGTATGATCATACACAGGTGCCTCCTCCCTTAGGACCTCTGCCCCATGCACTTTTATTCTGCGCTACCACCTCTCCTGCCCGAGCTGCCCAGCCGGGGGGCGAAGGGGGCACAAGCCAGCAGGAGAGTAAGGACGGCCTGATGGGTCAAGGCATTTCTGTGCTGACTTAGGAAACCGAATTCTTATTTTTGCAGCACTTCAATATAACCACTGGCATATTTGTTAAAGAAAATTTTTCATTCATTGTCACTAATTGCAAGTTTCTCAAAGGTCTTACTTGATTCCAAAGCCCAATCTGCTTCTGAGCTGAAAACTTATCAAAGCAGCTGAAGTCAACCGAAGCTGTAATTTGAATACATAAAATATTAACAATGCTGGGCACACTTCCAAATATGAGATGCCCAAAATAAGACACAGCAAATGATTAGAACTTAATTTCTCTCTCTCCACCTTTGTTCTTAATCTGAAGAGGGCCAAAGACATCTCTTCTCACAGAAGAGTTTCGAAAATTAAGTTTAATTAATACCCATGAAGCATTCAGAAAATATAGTAATGGGTGCCACTGTAAAGCTTAGAGGGGAATTAATAATTGCATCTTTACAGCAGGATTTGAATGGCATCCAGTAAATAAGGGATGGAGTAATAAAGAGGAAAATAAAATATTAAATAGCTCTTTTTTAATGAGCTGCATCCACTGTGTGAACTGAATGAGGCAGATGTACTCTGTTAAAAGAAATTCTCGTAATTTAATCAAAGGAAGTATCAGAAAATACAGTTACACAAGAGTTATGAATAAAATTGCACAGCAATTCGTAATTCTGGCATGCTTACCTTCCACGTGTTTGATTTTTGCAGTCCTAATAATACTGCAAGATGTGACAGTTCTTTGAAAACACTGACTCAATGCTCTCATGTTAAAAAGGAAACCAAACCATTCACAAAGGAAAAAAAGAACATTGGCAATTTTGAGGAAGGGGACAGCCAATGAAACAGAAAACGCAGTTATGCTGCCATCGTGTACCTTCTCACACCACACTGTACACCTTCTCAAGTATTTTTCTTCAATTTGATCATCACATTTCAGAAAATATGTATTATTGCAAGAAAAGACAGAGGCAGGCAATGGGACAACCAGAGGTACAAAATGGTGGCCGTATGAAGAAACACTGAACAGGCTACGTGGCTCCACAGATTACAGAGAATTTTACTGCGTCTGCTTCAATCCATCCAAACCTGAGTTTTATTGGATCAAGGAAAAAATGATTGTTATCCCTTGTGACACAAGAACAATTAAGGAGACCTGGAGCCATCAAGAGACCAGCTAGGAGGCACCTGGATGAAGTTCTACCACCCACAGCTGTTGAACACAGCAGCACAGGTGCATCTGGCCCAGGCCATCTCAAACAGCAGCCAGCCAGGGGACTGTCCCACCTGGTAAGGAGTCTGTCTTTATACCTGTAAGCATTTCTGATCCTTTCCCTGGTCCCTGCTGGTGGCCACTGCCAAGCAAGAGAGGTCAACTCTTGGCAAGACACAGCATGGCTCTACTCAGATGTTTTTGGAACATGAGAGCTTGGCCATATAGCCCAGGTGTACCAACAAACCTTTAATTTTCCAAGGCTACATCCAGCTCTAGGTCCTGGTGTCAGCAGGAAATGCATAATATAAAATCTCATGTTAGTACATCTTTTAATTTGGTAAGTGTTATAAAACTTTAGAACAAGGAATGGTCAGCCCCTGTGAGGCGGGCAATGCGTGTGCCACAATGCTCACATGATGGTGGCAAGGTGAGCACAGACACCTGCTTGTTTGCACTAGGAAAAACATCACTGATTGAAGCCAGGCAGCAGCAGATTAGGATTTTTATATAAGATGGGAACAGCTTAAACTAAAATCTATCTGTAGGAATTAAACCTATAAACAACTAATGGCACAGTTCCTGTCATTGACTACATGTAGGCATCCTTCAAAGAAGAAAGAAGTTTTAGGGCAAGACTGCTCCAAAGTCCTCAGTACGATTTAAAACCAGTCTTAATGAATATTGTTCTAATACTTTTATATGGTGGAATTTTACTGTGAGTACTTGACTACTGTTACGCCGTAATTCAGTTTTCCATTTGGTTTAAAATATTGACTGTGCTCAGAAATTTTCCAGCTAGATAGAACCTTGTTGAGCTTCCCTCCAGGACAGCACTGAACTGCTCACGGAAGCTTCGCTCGCTGCTTTTCACACTTCTCAAACGCTTGTTCAATCAAGTTAAGACTGGGTCCGGTTTATGGTACGTTAATTCAGAAGAGATTATTGTCTAACTATCTCATCTCCTTTCCCTGCACATTTCTTTCTTAATAAAGTCTGGAAACCAAGTGTACAAAATAAAACCTGAAAATTGGGAGGAGGGAAAAATAATATTAAGCTTTAAAATTACATCTTCTCCAATAACATTAGCTCTGACATACTTCACATATATGTGGTTTATGTATCACACTGATATTTATTCCGGGTTATAGGCTATATAGGGTCCCATGTGAACCAATTAATGTTGTGAAACGAGCCATAACTTGGGATTTATTGCATTTATATTATTAGATTTTTTCAGTCTTTAATGTTGCAGTAACATTAGAGATTCATTTTAAGATGTTTTGGGTTATTTTTCCTGCCTACAAATATGCACATCAATCACTAATACATTCAAGGACAGTATGAGGAACA
>JAOXJM010000041.1:27758810-27779748 GCA_026413425.1 Tringa solitaria
AGGACAAACCAATAAAGGCACATTTAAGGGCGCTGCTGGTGAGGGACAAGGCTGGGCATTTGTCTGCCTTCTCAGAACTAGGGTTGGTCAAAAATCTACTCTCCCACCTACAACGACGGCTCCACAGGGAGGGCAAGATGTTTTCAAGTATGAAAAGCAAAATCCTCCTGTTCTCAGGACCAGTAATGCAGCTTTTATCTATTTTTAACATTGCTAAATGGACTAAAGTGAAAATACCAGCTGGGGCAAAAATTAAACTGGTTTCACTCAGTATGCATATCTAGAGACTCTGGCTATATAAAGTGATCATCAGTCAATTATCACTAGTAGGTAATGCCAAAAAGGTTACACCTGTACTCTGAGAGCACTTCATACTCAAAAAGGGACACTCTAGTCTTGTATGTTGTGCTGATTTTGCTTAAATTGTATCCCTCAAAGCATCCATTTTTTTTTCTAAATACTTAATGTAAGTCACGGATTTAATACTGGTATCTTACCATTAAAATTAGTACCACGTCAGGTTTGACATGTCAAAAATGTTATAATTCCTCTATTTCATTCTTTGAAATCCCACCTGCTGGGGCTACAGCTAACGATGGCACAGACCTTCTGTGGTCCTGGGCAACTGCTACCAGCACTAGTTTCAAAAATCACCTCAGATTTGGAACTCAGAGAGAGACGTGGATCAATTTACTATGGGTTTCTCAGCTGCCGTGTCCCTTAAAACGTAGGCCACAAACTGTTGTTTCTTAGTGGCAGACGAGATCTGCCATCCCTGTCACTGCGCCTGGCTCCATAAATGAAGAATGGGCAGTCAAAATGCAAGAGCAGAGAGGGATAAATGGCAGCTCCAGTCTCAAAACAACTAAGTATTAAGATCAATCAAACATCAGCAAATCCCAACTGCAGCTCGGCACCGGAGAAGCACAAGTGACAGCTAGTGATATCGAGAACCTCAAACAAAGATTAAAATTGAGGTTACAGCTATAATTTAGTACTGAAATGACTTATTGATGCTGATCTTCAGACATAAGTTTCCAGCCCCACTAACACTTAGGTAGTACCTTCTTTTTGAAAGTGAAGCTCTAACAGTAGTAAGGAAATCTAGGATATCTGTACTGCTTTGCTACTGAGCCATAATTACAGCTGCTTTTTTTCTAAAGCCCCTCAAAATTCTATATAGAACATAAATACTGCAGAGACAGAGTATTTTGTATACGATGGGGCCATTTCTATAATCATATTAATTAAAGGGCCCTTTTTGGATTGCAGGGACCACCAGTACACATCCTGGTACCCATATCAGGAGGTGACCCTTGGTTCTCCATTTCTCCAGCCAACAGAGAGCTGAGCACAGAAGAAACAGTAGGGAGCAAAGGCCAGTGGAGCTCCATTGCTGCCACCTGCGCCAGAAACACACACAGATCCTAGCACCTCCTCAGAGCTGGTTTTTGCACCATGGAAAGTATGAAAGTTAGTGGTATAAAAACCAAATGAGACAGTAGTTAAGAGAGCTATGAGAATCTCATCTTCGTTGATTTTAGAGATTTTACACAATAAGAATGGAAACATCTGAACTTCCCCAAAAGCAAACCTTTCTTTTATCATGCAGAGAAGGGACAAAATAAGTCTTGGAGTGAGCTTATTGCCTTTTTTTTCCCCCTACAGTATTCCTTAAATATGATAAAAATGTATTTTTCTTCACTTTAACTGGAAACACGTTAACCTTATGCAGCTGCTGTTATATTTAAACTTGATCCAGCCAAGAATAACATGTTTAGCAGACCAGAAAGATAAGAGAGAAGACATTTTTCAGGCATCCAAAAAATTCCCAGCCAAACTTAAAAGCTACTTTGATAACATACTTTTAAGAATTAAACGATCCAATAGAACTCTTTTTGAATCATAACAATAAAAATACTTAAAAGAATGTCTAGAGGAGAAAAACCCCAGCTATGTGCCTTTAAAATGAAGGAAATGGAAAGTCAAAGTTTCACTTTTTGAAAACAAATAATGAGTATATGGAAATGTAATTTTCACTTTGCAAACATTTGTCAGGCCACAACCCCCCTCTAGAAGCATTCAGAGACTGGATAAATCTTAGATGCTTTAGGTGTGTGATGTTGGCTGCACAGGATTTTATGCAGAAAAAAAACACAGTTAATAACACCCATCTCTCAGTGCAGCCAAAGGCTCAGTCTCCTCAGTGCGAGTTGTGGAACAGCCAACTCAAGACTCTACACAAACCTCTTTAGTTAATAACATGAGGAGATGGAAGCGTCTGCAAAAATCAGCAACTCAACTGAATCTGATCTTCTGCCACTGCCTTAAACCTTGCCCAGGTATTACTATGCCTTCCCTAATTACAGAGTGAGATTCTACAGCACTGGAGAAAGCAAAAAAACCCAACACCCGAACTCCTATCGCTTCAAATTCAGCATCTGCCTGCCTTCAGCTCTAACAGGCAGGTACGGCCTAAACCCACAGAATTTTTATGTTTGTCCAAATATACGATGAAAGTCCAGTATCTCACTGGCTTCTGCAACCTTTTTCACAGACAATCTTATCAGGTTGTCTGTGAAATTACTAGTGCTTTCAGTGTTGTAAATTTTCTTTTGCAGTTCACGCTGATGGGACCTGTAAGTACAGATCTACTGAACTCACATAAAGCTACAACTGGGGGGGACACTCTAATCGGTTTGAGTGCAGGAGTATGGTAGTGTCCAATGATAGTATCTAATAAAAAAGAAAGAAAACGAAGTCTTTAACAACTATTATCATTTCTTAACAAAGTGTCCTATGCAGAATTTTCGATTTCATCTTGGTAGTTTCCTGGTCTTGGCTGTACCATCTCTGAACATTTTTTTTTTTATCCTCAGTTCAAGATGTGAAAAAATGCTTTAAGTTAATTCATTAGAATTCTCTTTAAATTTTCTACAATATGCATCTGTTTCCACTGTTTTATGTTTTCCAGCAACGTAAAGCGCGATTAGAATCTGTCTACAGCTTTGTTTTTAAGGAATTGTTCAAAATAAGAAATACAAGCTACAAGCTTGTTTCCCTCAACAGATCTCTTTGTAATGCAGAGACAGTGACGGATTTGTATAGATAATCAAAACAATAGCAGTTCATTTGAATTCTATCAAATACATCTTTTTCCATGAAGGAATGAAAACACTGTGACAGGATGTGCCTGACACCTTTATCTTAATAATAATCACTGTCTTGTTTAAAAAAGACAGAACAACAAAAAACCCAAACCACCCTGGAGAAATGCAAACTTTAAACAATCTCTTCTCTAGCCTAAAAAGTTCAAAAACTCCCAAATCAGATAAATTTGCTTTCTGTCCTTTCTTGCTGTTTAACAAGAATTCTCTTGCTAAACACCTTGTTCGATGCTATTTCTGCCTTGGGAGCTTTAGGCAATTGCAGCAAGCCTATAAGCAAGCTAAAATTTTGATTTACTACTTCAAACTCCAGAAGTTCAGAAACACTTAGATCTAAAACTTCGATTGTAACTCATTTAAAACTTTAATAGCAATGCAGCAGTGTTGGAATACCATCCAACAAAGGGAAACACAGCCTAACAATCCCATAATGCTTCGTTTTGTGGTTAATCATGCCAGGAAAGGTATTTCCTTTTGGCTAAAGTTTTGCTCGTATATATGTTGCCTTTTGACTAATTAAAACCAAGATTAAAAGCAGTCTTCAGACACTAAGATAAATCTATTGTGCTTTTTTCCAGACAAGATTCTCAGCAGCAATGAAAAGCCATTTATGAAGAAGACACGTACCTCCGGCTCTCCAGCGGGCGCCCATCGCTAGAGATGCTTCGTGGGATGTTGGCTGCTCGTTCTGGGGGTGGCATTTTCCCTTCTCCTTTTCCAGAGCCAATCCTAGATGTGACTGGACTTTGTATTTGGGATGGTACCTGAGCCACATGAGGTCCCTGTCCTTTGCTTGCATTTCGCTGCCATTTGTTATTATTTCTGAAGGGAAATTTGAATTCATATGACATTCCTTCATTCACTTTGTATTCCATCACTGGCATACGGTAGTTTTCTGAAGAACTCCTGGAAATGAAGGAATTTAACATGCTGCTGTAAAAAATAAAATAAATATTTCCTGTTCACAAGGATAGAAATCTGAAGAAAGCTGAATCAATTCTATACAACATTAAATGTAACATTTTGCTTTTTAGAAACACATATTGAACAAGTTTTGATATTATTCAACTGATTACTGGGTATCTCCCGTTCCTAATTTAAGTCATGGGTTTTAGAACTTGCCTGCACCCAGAAATGAGACCTCAAGTGTTTGTTCGAGATAAATCTTTCTGATGCACAGAGATCCATGAAAAGACAAGATTTGCATCAAATAATGTATTACACTTCATTTTAAAACATCTTTGGCTGACAATCAGCTGACAAATTTGCACATTATGAAAACAAAATGCTTATTAAAAATTGCAGATGCCAAGCCCAAAAGATGCCCTCTGCTTCCTGAGGACATACAGGAACAGAACAGCATAAAAATTGGAGTAAAATAGGACATAAGCTAATGCAGTCCACGTGAGACGCAGGGCAAACTTCTGCATACATTTAAAAGGAAAGATTTGGAGAGTAGATGTGACCTTCAGCTTTGGTGAAGATAATTTTGTATTTCTTTTAACATATGTATGAAACTCCAGTGAATTTTTTATTGTGATTACTTTGTTTACTTACACATGTTATTATCTAATGGGAAGGAAAAATAAACAATCAGTGCAAAATTTTCTACTTCTAGCTCTTCCTCTAAGTGATTACACCACTAGTGCTGAGAAATATCAGTATCTCTTCCCAACCACAAACAAAACAGGTAACTTGCTATCTTGCTCTGCTGCCATGGGCAAGTGGTGCAGTCTGGTAGGAGCAGACGAAGGGAAAGTGGGTACTGTCATCTTGCTGTCCACAATGCACACGCTTTGGGGTGTTACTTTGCTTTACCCTCTAGCCTTGACCTGCAGATGAAATTAGCAGTTGGAAGGCATAAGGTGTGCTTCTGAGGCACCTGGAGTCCAGCTTCATCTGCAATGAAATGTCTGTGTGCTCCCAGGGCACCCGCGATGTGAACCACTCCATGGCAAGTGGGGATGATCAGGAGATTGGTTTTCAAAGTCCACTCGCGCCTAACTAAAATCTTGATATCCTTTGTTTTTTTCTTTCCCTATTTTATGTCTCTGCTATTCTTTCCCTAGCTAGTACATACTTCAGTAGTTTGGGTTTCTCTTTATTTCTGCAGACATAGTTACAGTTTAAGAAGCAAGAATACACAATTTCTTCTTACTGCTGTGTCCTTAGCTTCAGGGTCAGCAATCAGTCCACTAAATAAATGAGTTCATTGGCAATGTTTTAATGACTGTCTTTTAGTAGAGATATACTAATGTATACTAATGCCTCTGTGTAGTACATTAGATTGTGAATCAGGGTATTTGGATATATTTTTGTATCTGCTGCTGACCTTGTACATGTGCCTGTTGGCAAGTCATCTTATCTAACTGTACCCCTTCTCTTCCTCCAGCTTCATGCCAACCAATTTATTAGGACAGGGACTGCTTCTCATACGAATGTACTACACCAAGCAGAACTGATCTTCATTTTAGTTACGGTCTGTAGAAGTCACTGAAATGCTAAATGACCTCCAGAGGACACAACGAAAGGACTCCAATTTTGGAAAACCGATTGCCAAAAGACAAATTACTTTGTGCAAAGATTTAAGTCAAGTCTCTAGCAATATATGTAGGATAGCTACAAACTCAAGACACAGTTCCTAAACCTTAATGATTTTGGATACAGCAAGCAGGATAAAGAGTCGCTTTATGAAATTTTGTAATGAGGCAATAGCCCACCATGAATATTTGCTCACTACAAGACAACAACAACAAAACTCACTGATGCCGAGTACAGTATTTCAAAAAGTACAATAATTTCTCTTCCTGCTATGAGTTTGGACAGACTAAAGCTAAGCCTGCTTTTGGCTGTACTTAATTTAGTTCAGGAATAATAGGATCTGTGCTTTCCACACAGATTTTTCTGCTCTAATCCTTTTGCTATGATTGCAGCTGAACTTTCCATTTGCTTGGGCTGCTAAATACTGTACAAAAGCTTTCCAAATACCTCATGGGTGACCTTATGCCACTGCTCATTTTAATCCCTGACATGTATTCAATTTTCCATTGACAACTAAAGGACAAATAAAACTTTTCTCTCTGCTCCTGTTTTGCTACCAGTTGCAAAAGGAGTTAATATGGCTCACAGTAGAAACAAACATGGATTCTCCTTTTATGCAAGTACAAGGTCTTTGTTTGGAGACACAATTACAGATCAATGTAATAAATATGCAATTAAGTTCAGCTCCAACCTTAAGTATACAAAGATTTAGCGTCTACCCTTACAAAGACATTTCCTGATTAGAAAACAGCAAACTGCTCTCAGTCTCTCACTGCAAGGAACACACTGGACTTTGATAACTCTACTTGCTGCTTCTTGGCAAATCTAGCATAAACCTTGAGCTTGCCTGCAGGCACATTTAGTCTATTAAAGATCATTCCATTTTAATCATATAGCATTTGCAAGATATTAATACAGGATGTCAGGAATTCGGGAATCAGATTTAGTGATGTGGCTGAATGCTACAGACAACTGCAAAGAGTTCAGATGAGAGCAGTAAAAATTATGAAAAGCTTTAGTGTGAGTTCAGGAAAACCAGAGGGACTTAATGTCCAATTTAGAAAAAAAGCACTGCCTGTTTCTGATCAAGCGACATTTTAAAGCTCTAACAGCAATAATAGAGTTGACACAAGCCTCAGGCTTAACACAGATGAGAAGACAGAGATATGCAGCAAAATCTACTACTGAATAAAAAAGAATTACAATTTGCAGCAATTTCTCCAACCAGATCCATACCTTTGATAAACTCTCATCATTTACAGCCTTGCTTATTTGTGAAAGTAGAGACAAGTCTATTCATACCTTTAAGAATTACATCCACAGACATTGCAAACTACCAACAAATGGGACTTTGATGCATCATAAACACACAACTGTCAACAAAACAGTGCTTGATTTCCATGTTAAATTCCTTGGAATTTAAAGGACACATGAGGTCCCTCACACATTTTATTAAACTTTGGTATTCAATGAATATTTTGCAGGGCCTGGAGTCTGAATATGGCCAATTTTTCCTGTCCTCCTATTTCACCTTACACTACTGGAGACTGTATTATAACTATGTCATGGTTTGTGGAGGTTAACCCTTACTCTGGGCTGTTTCTTCCCCCCCGATCCTACAAATCAAGATATAATTTCAGACCAAATGCAGCTATTACACAATACCTGCGTGGCGTGCAGTCCTCATACGGAGGGACAATGACGACCTTCACTGTTACTGATGTTCTCAGAAGATCAATCATTTGCTCGTGACTCAGGGTGGCCACAGCCACCTTGCAGATTTCCACCAGCCGGCTGCCCTGCCGCAGTCCCGCCTGCCACGCGTAGCCATAGGGCTCAACATCGGCCACAATGCCTTCGTAGTTTACGTGGAAGCCCAGCTGACCCAGACCATTCCTACGCAGAGTCATCTCCACCGTTTCACAGCCCTTAGTCACAAGCTGCGAATTGAAATGAAGAGAGAATTTAACACGCAGAGAGACCTTCGGTGTTAATAGAGGTTTAAGGGTTCCATTTTTGTACAATCAACCAACTCCCAAGACAATGGTGGGACACGATCAAGGAATATATATCACAGTCCTGAGAACATGATCAGCTGAAACTGGTCTTGTCACTCAAACCAGTATTTTCAGTAGAGTCCGATTACCCAAGTTCTGCCTTGAAATTTTTACTGAAACCACAGGAATTTTAGAAGATACATGGCAGCACACAACAGAAAAGAACATGGTGTTACTGACGTATGAGAGATGAAGTACAGATCCTTGTGTAACCAACCAACCAACCATTCTACATTCGTAGCTGTTTCAGTAAACTGTAAGATTACTTTCAGTCAGAACGTGGTGGCACGCAGCTACCAAGCACATAACTGGGGTCTATGCCAACTCTTCTACGTATTGTGAGCGTGAATACCACCAAGAGCAACTTCATAGGGCCTGGTTTTCCTTTTTCCCCGGTCACTATACAACTACAGTTGTGAAATTACAGAAAAGAGACTGAAATATAACACATTCTTTCATAACTTAATTGGATAAAAAATGAGCATGGACAGATGTTTTATAGACAGATACCACGATTCACTGCATTTTTAGTTTATAACATGCATTCAGAGAATATCTGAAGGTTGCAATAGGGACTGGGACTGCACCCTGCTGGCAACATAATAAGCCTATAAAACAGAGAAAGGAAAGGAAAACAAGGATAAGAAATAAGGCGACACTTCTGTATTTATTGTGTGGGAGCCATTTGTGCATCTGAAGGCCCTTTTTTTTTAAAATATATATTCAGACATTTTTGACACACATATAACCAGCTGAGGTTGGCCAATATTTGATAAAAGTGAAAGCAATACTGGATTTTGAGAAATAAAAAGCAGGAAAGTAGTTATAGATTTCATGATGAACAATCAGAACACATTTAGGGATCCCAAACATTAAATTGAAGCCTTACTCAGCGGTGGGGCAAGAGGAGAAAGCAAAGAAGGGGAACCAAACAAGAGAACAAATTCTAACCTCCAGCCTTTTGACGATCTCTTTGATATCATCGATGTTGCTGATGAAGCTCTCCAAAGAGACACATTCACCTCTCTCATAGAATATTTTGATATTAGTGTCTGTTGAAGTCCACCCTATCACATCTCGACAGGAGCAATTGAACACCACGCTTTTCGTGTCCTGTTCAATGAGGACTACAAACTCGTTAGAGATGCCAAGGAGACAGTCTATTTCCATACCCTTGCTGTAGTCTTTTGCATGAACGCTCCATACAATAGCACCAGAACTATAGATCTCTGCTCCTGGATAAGGCTTGGACTTTTCTTTCTTCTTCGAAGCAAGCGAGATGAAGGGGAACTTGCCAGAAGGGTCAATAGGTGTGTTGGTGACATTCTTCTCTGCCAAGTCTTTCAAGTACTCTTGACGGGTCCTGGTGGCCATCGCACGAAACTTTTCTGATTTATGAGCAGCATTCTCTGCATTAATGACTTTGGCTAGTAAGAAGTCCCTGAACACATTTGATTTTGGAAACGTGACACCTTTTGGAATAGGTGGTCCAAAGGATGGTACGTCTCTGGATCTTGTCACAGCAACACTAAGACACACAAAAAAAAAAAAAAGCAGCACAATGTTTCACCTTATGCAAACTCAACAGTTTTTCAATACAGAAAATACATTTCTTTCTTTCCTTAAGCACTCAGTTTTTCTCTCCTTTTCTCAGCAATGTGCCTATATTTACATTTTAATCTTGCTAGTGTGGAGATTATGTTCCCCTTAGCATACGAACAGAAAGCCACTTATTTTTGCATCTAGGCAGTTTTGAGTCATCCTCAGTATCACAGCTTAAAGAGAGCTTCACATGCAAAATCATGCTCTTTTAATAAACTAATCACTCATGTGTGGTAGTTCTGAATTTTGTTTGCTTTTACTATAAACAGAAAATTCCCAACACACACTATTACAACGGCTAGCTTATAATTTAGCTACCTAAAGCTGAAAGGCTCAGCTGAAAGCAATGTGAAGTGTAAGATCAATACTAGAAACACAGATAAAATGGACCCATTAAGAAGATAAAGACAATAAAGTCATCTCACAAGACCTATTTCACCATGAGAGTCTTCTTCCAGTGACTGAATGCATATATACATCACATTACTAATTATATTTTAAATTCCTGGATTGAAAACTGCACTAGCTGATATTGCATGCTAGTGATAGAAGCAGACTCCAAAAATACTCAAAATAAGAAATTTCTTCGAAGTTTGGAGACATAAATTATTGATAGATGCTTCCTTTTTCAACTCTTCCTTTTACTTTCTGTACAAAGCGATGGACTGACAAAAAGATTGCCTTGGGCAATGCCGAGAAGGCTAGCTATTCTCCCTGCCCAATTCTCTTCAGATACAGATCAGACAAGAGTCATTTGGCATCACTGAAGATTCACCATTCCAGTCTAGTATCATTCACTTACCACTCTGTCTGAAGAAGATACCGACCCCTGTACTGCAACAACTTTATGATAAGAAATGCTCCAAAAGTTTGAATACGATTTACTACATATCTATAACTGAATCTGAAAAAGCTTTAACCAATTTTGGTAAAAATATCACAGTAACGGAGTTTCATAAAGAAAAATAGGATGATGGAACTTGAACGCACTAGACATGTATGTGGTATTCCATTTGGAAGACTGGTAGACCTCTTAATTTTTTGGGACGCACACACATGACACAGAAACACCAAAAATAAAAAATTAAGTGACACACTCTTTAACCCTATTTTCCGGGTTTGGGCGGTGGGGGTTTTATTTGTTTGTTTGGGTTTTGTTGGTTTTGGTTTTTCTGATTATATTTTCTCAGAACTGATATTGAAAAATGTCGGTGACACTTCTAATTGCTTCAAATATATCAAAAAAGTATACAATAGGGGGTGCTCATGATGCAACCATCTGATCATCTTCAGTGGTCCTAAAGTGTCTGCTGAAAAGAGACAGAAACCTAAGTGTTAAACACAATTACTGGATGTAATGAAAAACTACCAGTGATGTCTTGCTTGATTTGGTTTTCAAAATCATGAATCACAGGCACAAGAATTTTATCTTTAACGTATGCCAGAGAAGTTTTAAAAAGTGAACGATGCAGCCAAGCTCTTGAAATATTGTTTATCTTAGCTGGGAGGGAGAATCACTGACCAAGACAGTGCTTGATTTTATTCCTTTTATGTAGTTTTTAATATAAATTCCAGTACATTTTTATGCTATATGGCTTCCTGTTTTGTCTAGAATTATGAATCTATGAAACTGTTCCAAATAATTCAGTGAAAAAGAGGTCAAACTTACTTTGAAAAGGTTTCTAGAAAAACTTTTCATAATGGAATTCTATAAAATTAAATCAAGTGTTTGCACTGAGAAGATAATAAAAAGAAAGGATTTTAATCTTAAAGACAGCACACCGAACATATAATGCTGAACCCTGACACTCACAAATTCTTTTCCTACCTGCTCACCTTTCCCTTAAAGTTTAAGCCTGTCACATCAATAAAGATTAAATTCTGAAGTTTTATTCACTAATAGCAACCAGTAATGTTCCAGCCCTTGTAGTTAGAATCGCAGAATCATAAAATCGTCTAGGTTGGAAAGGACCTTTAATATCAGCCAGTCCAACCATCAACCTAACTCTGACAAAAAAAAACAAAAGAAAACCATAACCCCCCACCACCACCACCACCACATCACTAAACTATGTCTCTAAGCACTATGTCAACCCATCTTTTGAAAATCTCCAGGGATGGCGCCTCAACCACTTCCCTTGGCAAACCATGAAGTTGCGAAGCAGTTGTGAAGACTTGAAAAATGAAAGCAATTCAGTAGTCTCAAGGTCCGAAATAGAACCCTGAGATATTTAAATTTATTACAGTATAACAAGTATAAATCTTTCCCATGCCTTTTAAAAGGAAGAAGTGGAAAATATGCAGTCTCATTATTGAAAAATAATAACCAAAAGCAGATCTTTCTCTGTGTTTGTAATACCCAATTCAAATGGAAAATGCATCTGTAGCCCTCATGGATGTATCTCCTACTTTCCCTTCACTTCAAAATTAGTTTCTGTACAGAATAAGAGCTGAAACATATGTCTAAAAGTTTAAGAACAAGCTATGTCTACATAAATTACGTAGCAGTGGAATTTGTTAATAAGCTGCCCTAAAATGAGTATCAACATGAACATGTCTGCTCCAGGAGAGTTTAATACACGTACAGAGTTCAGCATGAGTTCCAAAAATGCCGTGTGAGCTTCACCAAAAACTTACGGTGAGAGAAAAGCATTTAAACCTTACTTTATTATTTGAAACACATGAATACAGCATCTCAGACCCTGAAGTCTTAGATCCTTCTCTAAATAAGCACTTCACTGAATGAAACACTTAGGTCAACATTTGCATTTCAGTAAAGACATTTAAATTCTAAGGCTACCTCACTTTCAAGACAAATACTCTAAATCTATTACTCTGACACTTCATATTTCAAATAAAGAAGCTTTAGAAAAGCTTGTTGATATCAGTCAACATTTCAAAATAACAATACAGTAAGGGTTCAGGATTTAACAAAGGTAAAAAGTTTTACTGGTCATAAACAAAAGTATAACTCAAGAGCTTTATATCTACATGCTTTCAATTTGGTTATAAAACCCTAAATAGGAATTTCATCTTGCAGTTCTTTATTCTAGTTACTATCAATTGCCACTTTTTATTTTAATCAGTGAATTTAAGATCACAGTAAGATTATTTTTTATTGTTGCAGAACGCTCTGGAATTTCTTTGTTGGATTGAAAACATATAAAATGAAGATATTTCAGACAAAATAGTTCAGATAGCTTAGCTTCTTTCTGAAAGCTCAGTCATACTTTTTCACTGTTTGAATTTCAAAAATGAAACATAAGCTCAGATGCAAACAAAATGTGAATTAAGAATTAAAACAGAAATATTCCTCTTTATTAAGAGTGTGGTAGAAAATAGAAAAGAAACGAGAATGGCATTTTAAAACCATTTCCAAATACTTAATTCTAAACGTACATACACAAGTGTGTGTACGCACATACTGACAGCATTATATTCCTCATTGCATGTGCTTGTTTTACATATTTGCACGTGCCTATTTACTTTTTGAAAAGTGTTCTGGATTTACATGATCCAAAATCTTCTCGACTCCGATCTCTCATTGTTTTTCCCTACTGAGAATTTCAAAGAGGAACTATACCTCCCTTTGCACTCAAATTGCATGTTTTCAGGGCCGCTAGCGACAGTACCTGTAACAAACACTCTCCGTGCAGGGACCGTGCACTCTGACAATGACAAAGACGTGCTGGAAGTGGGATCGAATGTTCTTTGGGCTGAATGGTTGTGCTCCAGGCTCCTGGAAAACTATTGTCACAATATCATTTCCAATATGCCGTTTTCTCAGAAGCTTTAACAGAAAAAAGAGATTCATAGGTTAAAACAGAATCTTTCCACAATTTTCAATGATTTATTTCTCATTATTATAAATCACTGTTTCAGGCATAGGCATTTTCTTTTTTATAACAATTTAATTTCTACATGTAACATACAGGAAGATACTGTTAGGGAAAATTTTAAGCTAAACAGAGAGGAAAAACAATAAGACAATCTGCTAGTATCAGAGTAATCAGTGATACACGGAAGCTGAACACATTCTGCACACTGTTTTACAAGCCAGAAGTAGGCTCTGTTTCAAGTTGAAAATAGTTGTCACTGTTCTTAGGAAATGCTGTAATAATTTCCTGATAGGCTTCTTTCAGTAAAGCCAAGACTACAATAAAAGAGAAAGGTAAACTTTTGCAAAGAAAAGTAAACTAAAACCAATGCTGAGTTATTTTTTATTCTTAAAGGAAACGTCTATTTTATTTACAAAAACATAAAATAACATCCGTTTCTAGAGTCAAATGCATACTCATCATATATAACCAGATGGCCCAGGTACTTCACACTAACAAAGCAAGTTAGCCTACATAGCTCTTCAGTATAATAAAAAAATTTAACACACACAAGAAAAAGAGGATTTTGTTTCATGTCTTCTTTTGTAGTGTGCCGTGCAATGTGCTGGGCCACCCCCTCACCACCTCTGACTGTGCATACTAGTTTGCTGAATGCCATCCTTAAAGTGCCATGGACTTTGCTGCAGAAGGTTGAAAACCATGTGAAATACACTATAGTCCTGTTGACAAAAGACATGAACTCCTACTTACATAACACAGATGTTACTACTGACATTATTGTACAGTATTCACATCAAAGTTTCAGTAAATAATGCACAATTAAATAGAAGACACTCCTATTGAGAAAAATCTACCTATGACATACCTACAGTGATATGATTCGCTCATCTTCCTGATATGGAGATGGCTAGTTTCACTTTTGATACTTCTGATTTTTAAAGTGTTTTCTTTGCTAGTAACAAATAAGAGTTATCCTAAACTTTCAATAGTTCAGCTACTTTTGAGATGGAGGAAAAATTAATTCTAAGTGGGCACAGTCCATCTTACCTGTTGCTTGTTGTTTGGAGTATATGGCAACATAGTAGAAACATGGAACATGATTTCATAGTCCTTGTATGTTGTGTATAGAGAGTGAGTACCCGTTGAATCAGCTTCAGTTAAAGAAAAAAAAAGAGAAAATAAAAGCATTATTGAAAAAAAAAATAGTTTCAAAACAAAGTTTCATTTTTATCAAATAAAATCACCAGGCAAGACAAGAACTCCTCCTCATCCTTGATCCTAGCTGAAACGTCAGCAAGTAAAAACTTACCCAGAGTTTATTCACCTGCCAAAGCACATGACACATACAGATGGCACGTATAATTTTGTGTACTTCTCCCAATGACAAACTTGGTAAGAATAGGGAATTTATACCAGAAAACCCTGAAGAAAGCCTATTTAAGCATGAAAAGTGGTAATAAAGTCTGAAGTAATTTTCAGACACCACCCAGTATCTCAGGCTAGTTGGAATGAAACTGAACTGTAAGAATTGTGACAAGGCCTTCAGAAAGGAAGGTAGGCAGACACTGCAAATGAATACCATGCATAATGAAACATCAACGGACACATAACCCACAGTTTAAGAAAGAACAGAACAGGTTCTGTAAGACGTAAGTATCAGGACTCCAAATTAACTGTAATGAAGTCAGATAAAACCTTCACTTAAACAAATGCTTTATGGATAGGTGCAGTCAAAAACCCAAACAGGATGCTAGCATGCTTACAGCTGATGATGGAAAAAGCCCACAACAATGACATTATGATGCTGGTATATTAATCAAAGGTCCTCTCACCTGTTTTGGGTTCTGGCCACCCTATTTTAAAAGTTATAGAAGAGAGAGAAGGGATCCAGAAACAGGCCACAAAAATAATTATACGTGGATGGAGGGACTTCCATGTGGAGAGAAAATGATAAAAACTAGGATTATGACGTTTAGAAAGAAAAAAGAAGAGGGGATATTATTAAAGTTTACAAAGTGTTGGATGAAGACAACACTTGATTACAGACAAACTGGGAACTTATGGTTTTACTTTTTCTTTCTCTCTCTCTCTCAAAAAAGAGACCCTGAAAAATGTTCCATTAATTTAAGTAGTAACACATTAAAGCTGAAATAGCTAATGTATTCTATTAAATATAACTGCTGTCCACAGTGCAAAAAGCCCAATTTCAAACAGAATTTTAAAAACCCTACATTTATATATGGAAAAAAGCATCCTGGTTATTTGAAGTTATATAAACATGCTACTATATTATATAATCCAGCTATTTATAGCAATGTATTTTTAAAAGCTGTTAAATACTACACCTTGGCATTTTTTATTAGCAGAGAGAACATGTTACTAAAGAGATAATAGCTCAGAGATTCATGAGGCATTTACAGTAACATAAATACACACAGTTTATTTACCCAGATTTTGGGTATAAGCTTTGACAAGAAGTTTTCATTTTCTGTCAAATTCAGAGTAATTAAATAGAGGTAGCTTTGCTGTAAATGAAAAACCAAAACATCATCCATAAAATGAAATGGAAAGTTTCCTACATTACTGCTGAATAGATATTTTTGCCTTCCCAAATAATCTACATAAAATAGAATGGGAATAAGAAAAACAAATTTCCTAGAATCTTGTAATAAATAAAAAGAAGTTTTTAAGAAGACTGTTTCAAGAAGATCTCAACATGGCACTCAACACTGCCATTATGAAAAATTAGCTAACTGCTAAATATTTGCCTTCTAACACTAATTCCAACAGCGTGACAGCTGAAAGAGAATCGTTTCATCTTGCACTCTGCTGTCTGCCTGATCATTATGCTGAAGGAGGCAGATGCACCTGAAAGTCACCTAAACATCAACATAACTCCTTAGTGGCTTTTTTTTTTGGTCTAACTACATATGCTAATTTGTACATCATCTTTGCATAGAAAAATATTACAAAGAACTGGAAAGGGGGAGTGGGTACAAAAAGAGAGGGAAGCGGGTAAGAAGACAGAGAAGGGAAGGCCCCAGAAGAGGGGAAGGGGCCCAAAAGGGTTTTGGGGGAAAAGAATAAAGCAATTCTGATAAATAATATGCTAGAACAACACTCATCCATTTAAGGCAAACTTTCAGCTTTCCTGGATGGACTTCATTTCAGGAAGAAAAGGGTTCTTTCTCAGAACAGCACTGGTTCTGCAAACTAACTAATAAGGGCACAATACAAATGAACACATTTAGTGCTTCCAATTATTTCTAAGTGCTTCACAGCTTAAATACCTGTTACTCAAATTCAATGACAAGCAGAAGTCTGTACCCATTATAGACTGTGTCTCTTTCTCACCAATTCAGATTTCTTTGTTCTTACAAGTCCAGAATACTTTTTCTGAAGTACAACACAATAAATACATGTGCTTTAAATCAAATCACTGCCATTGCAGTAAAAACCAAGACTGCCACCTGAAATAGTATCCATAATTTCAAGGTCAGAACTGTAAGCCGGCACCGCAATCTACTTTGATTTCCTTGTATTTAACAAAGGCCTGAGGGATCTACAAATTCATTAGTACCTTTTTATGCTGAAGACATCCCCTCCTGCCATCAGCTTAGGGTGCACCTATTGATGCTGCCTTCTCAGGCTTGTCCCATTACTGGACTTAACTACTTAGCTGAGGACTCTTCTGGTCCTCTTTTCCTTCTATCATTATTGACCTTCAAAAATCCACCTTATTCATCTGTCCTTCCAATGTTTCTCAGCTATCTTCACAGGGACTGTCTTAACAGATTCCTATTTAAGTGGTTTTTTTCCAACACCAATAGCGCTGACAACTGTGATGGACACCAACAGCGTACTGCTGATAAATTGACCTCACTGAAGCCACAGGACTTCAGTGTCACCCTGCTCCTACAGCAGCTTTTAAAACCTCTGCACTAGAAGATTGTATAAAAAACAGTATGAGTAGAAAAATCTAACTTGGTGTTCCAAAGAAGAATAAATAAACTATAAAATAAATGATACTGACAACGCAAGAGAAGGAACAGCCATTGCTACAAACTGCAGCAGTTCTCACCTTTAAAAGCACAAGAAGAAGTTTCAGAGCTTAATGCTGTTCCCATTTACCTTTGCTGTTAAAAAGGCCTGCCTTATTTCTAGTTTCTCCTAGTTGGTGGCCCAAATTCAGCACCTGCCAAAGCTGCTCCCCTTTTTATTATACACAAGGATTACCCCAAGCACTCATGTTCAACTTCTGTAATACCCAAGCCTTTCTTTGGACACTGTTTCCAAGGGCAGAATCCTTTATTTCTGCTTCTTAAGCAACCAAGGAACCTCTGACTTTCTCTGGTTACTGGTCTCCCTGCGAGCGTCTAAGACCCAACAGTAACTCTTTGCTTCCATGTGGCTGAAAAGCTGTTAAACAGTACAAGTTAAGAAGATAACTGATCTGGATTATTTAATTAGAAATACTGGGGTTTACTGACAACCCCTATATGAAATGTCAATTTGAAGTCCATTCACTCCCTAGATTTTTATTACATATATTATATCTTCTGTGTTGTTTCTATATTCTTCACATCTTAACGTCTAATACAGAAACCTACCATTATTAGCTAAGTTTATAATCTTATCAAATCGGTAATTCATAAACTCCTACAACTCATATTAATCAATCTCCTTCATTTCCTGCACCAACCACTCTGCTGGGCACACACACCAGGTTACTACACCTAGGATGATCCAGCTGATCCCATTTACCAATTTAAAATATTGAGAAATAAGACTAAGTGAGGGGGAGGGAAATAAAGGATGTGTTAGAGCTAGAAAATAAAGTAAAATGACTGAAGTTATAATTTGAAAGATTACTGTGATGTTTATTACTTTAAAGTGATGCCCATAAACTTCCTAGCAACCGTGGGATAGATGACATTTTCAAGCTCTATTTCCTATCCAAAGTCTGCAGGCTGCCAGGAGATAGACTGCTTCCCCTCTGGTAATTCTAGAAATATACAAACAAACTTTAAAAGTAGCAGCTCTTTTCCACAGTGGCGCTGGCAAAGATCCAAAGCTAAAGCCCTTGAAGGATCCAATATACTTAAATGGGCTTTCAGTTAATAGGATGTATGAGAATCCTCCCTTTAAAAATTGGCTCTGTTACGGATACTTACCAATTAGGCCCCTAATTCTAAAACTTTCTAAGAAAAACAACTGTTCTGAAACTGCCTTTCGCTATAGCAACTTTACAACCTTGCATAAATTAAAAACATCCTGTGAAAATTCCCAGAGTACATATACAAATCAGCTTTCCTCCACGCTCTGAGAAAATCTTTCCTTGTGTGTTACATCAAGCATCTGCTTTTCACAGGTTGCAAAGTATTGCCAAAGGTACAGGAACGAGCAAAGTAGCCTGCGTAGCTCTGACCTTTCTTCCAAGTTAATGAACAGACATTTGTTTTTAAGAGCATCTTTGCAATCAACTGTGCTGACATTAAACAGAATTTTAATGCAGGAAAATTTCCTGAGTAATGAGACCACAAGAACTATTTCATGACAGTGACCTCTAGCAACAGAAGAGCACAGAGCTGGGAAAGGGAGAGGCTGCTTCCTACTTGGAGACCCAGCTCTTTCAACAAAATTCAATAAACCTAAGGCACAGTAAAAAAAACACAACCCCCTCCTTTGCAGGGCTTTCTGTGTCAGGGCCAAGGCAGAACAGACTGATTGATTACTAGCTAGCGCGGATGTATTGCCTGCCTGGGTTCTGCTGTTCACAAATTCCCCATACCCAAGATGCAACTCTTGCAGATGTCTCTGGTCTTCAGCATTTTGCCTACCACAAGGTGGCTTTTTTTTTTTCGATTTTTTTTTTTTTTTGCTATTTCCTATGCAGAATATGCAATAAAGGTTTCCAATTGTAGCTATTCAAAAACCTTAGTGTTGTGCCCCCAAAACAGCACATTCTCTTCCACCACTTCCAGTCTGTGCTTTGTGTACTGGCAGAAAGGAAAACACAGCCCCAGCAAGGTAAACTACAAAAGTTTGTTGCCATTGTTCACATTTGCTGCATGAGCTCGTTAAGAACTCACCTATGCTGTTTTGGGTAGTAGGTGCCTGTTTCCTCAGTGAGCCTGCAGGCAACGTAACCCAAAACATTTCAGACAATTTAGGAGCTGCTAAGGAGTTCCACCTGATGAGGTCCCGTGCCTGTGAGACTGTAAATCTTGACTGAAAGGAAACTTAAGAAGCCCTTCATGAAAGCAGCAGCTTCCACTCAGAGCATCCCCCTTCCTTTCTGATCACAGTGAAATGTTCATGTAAAGCCTCTCGATTTTTGTATTTTAAAATACAGTTTGGAGCTGGTAGATCTACTGGGCAATGTGAAAAAGATATGTCAGCTCTCAACACAGAGTAGAAAACCTTCATTACTAGAAGACAACTCTTAAAACCAGGAGAGATTCAGGCAATTAAAAGTTTACATACGTGCCCATTCAACATGTGCCACAATGATAGTACATAAAATCAAAACTTGACAAAATTCTTTCCCTGAGTCAGAAGGAACTTGAACATTACTGGAAAATTCTGCTGTTTAGAAGAAAATTTCAAATGAGTACTTAAGACACAGTTACAGCTTTCATGGGTACATCTGAGCAGATGAGTCAACTCTTAATCATCCAGCATTTACATGTGCTAGGAACCACTGTGTGTGGACTGACACCAAAAAAGGGATTTTTTTCAGATGTCTGAAATATCTAAACCAGGAGAAATGGAACAGAGGATTTTACTTTAACTACTGAAAGTAACAAGGGGTTCACAATATGAACCCAGAACCTATAAAATAACAAATATTTTCTCTATTTTCCATACACATTTGATTTTTGACCTAGTTTATTTTTATAACTGATAAAATAAGGCTTTGGAGCTGCAGAAAAGGAAAACCCAGCCACACAATTTGTATAATTTCAGTAAAGGCAACGAAATGCTACATCAAGAAACAGCCTGGATTTCATTCGGAATCATGTACACAATCCTAGCCAGACTGAATTCAAACTTGGACGAGTGCATAGGAATGTTCCCAGGTAATACTGCAGGGGAGGAGGGAAGCAGAGAAATCCACGCCTCACATACCAATAGGAGAGACTTGGCTTATTAAGGGTAACATCACAAAAGCATAGAGGAGACACAACTGCTGTGTGTAAATGCACTCAAGGGTGTAAATACAACAGAGAGAATATAAGAATTGCAACTGAAAGAAAGCTGGCTCAATGGTAAATGTGTGTGAAATAAGTATTAATTTAGATTTAAAACCCCAGGAAGTTTTATGACCCTCTGAGGAGTGACAATTAGGCTGACCAAGACAGCCTGAGGAGATGGCAACGTGATCCCTGTAAGATTCAAGGACACAAGGTAGAACGGGGAAGCACTAAAGCACAGCAAGTTACTGTATTTGTGACAGGAGACTTACGACAAGAGCACAGTTTCTGCTGCACTGAAGTTGATGAATGCTTTTCAGCTTTCATGAATCAACTCCTTATTTAATTTCCTTTGCTGCAAGTGGGCAAAAATAACAAAAGATTTCCATAGGAACTGGTTAGTTCCAATACTCAAAGAAAAGGAAGAGAGGCCAAAATTCTCCTCTGAGTATTTTTAAATAGATTTACAGATTGAATATAGCATGCACTAGCTGGTAAACAAGTATTTCACAAGCTTCAGTCCAAAAGTAGGGAAT
>JAOXJM010000041.1:27779848-27796201 GCA_026413425.1 Tringa solitaria
CAATCTTCAGTACAAAAGTAGGGAATTTCTTTTATAGTTACCGTCTCACAGTATCATCTTTCCACTGCATTTTTGTTGCAGTATGTTTTACTGATAAAGCTTATAACTGCCAAAACCAGTTTAATTTCCATAACTCAGAAGAAAAATCACAGAGGGAGGAATACATTTGATAGGAGGAGTAAGACAAAAGTGGCTAGAAGAAAAACTACATGCAACAGACACAGCAGAATAGCAATAGATCAACTTGTCAAGGTGGAGTTACACAGATGGGTTCTCAAAACTTTTTTTTGAGACAGTCTATCAGCATATCATAAAAAAGAATGGCATACCAACTGTATTGATTACTCTAGATAACACACTCGTGGTAGATTTCAATGCTGATAATGGTGCCATATTTACTGGTTTCTTGTTGCAGCTTTGGTGATAATTTCATAATAAATCAGTACAAAAATCCAGCAATTATCAGGGTTGAAAGACCATATGGATATGAGTCCAATTACATACTTGCTCTGCTTTCACTTCTAATATTAAGTAACTGTCTTCCTATAGCAAAGAGGTGATTTTTAAGAACTCTCTACAAAATGTCAGTTAGCAACCATAGGACATATTTTTTTCACTTAGGGGAAAAAAAAAAACCAAAAAAATCCCAAAAAAGCCTTACTCTTTGTATCCAGCTGGGCACGATACTTTTCAAATCCCTTGAGTCGAACCCGTTCTCCCAAGAGCTGAAGAAACTCTTCAAAGGCTGGACCTGCTGATTCATTGTTATACATTTCTTCTTCCGTGCTTTGCCCAGCTTTGCAGTACATGATACCCACCTTAAGCTGGTAACTTAACTGCGAAGGGAAAAACATGAAAATGTTGTATGTGTACCAAGTGATACAGCAACTTATTTATTAAATTCACTTCACAGCTTTTATTAGACCCATAATTTACACAGCAAAAAAACCACCTAATTATCAGTCTAATTTCAAATGTTAGTCTAGTTCCAAATATTCTCCTTGCTTTACAGTGCAATTGTCTCGATGACGGCATATTTAATCTGAAGGTATCAAAATGCTTTCTGAAGTGAAACAAACATTAATGTTCCTTATTTTCAGGAGGACAACACTGCAGCAGGCAAATGGTGAACGTCTTGCATTGAGCCACGTGGCAAGTGTTGGCTGAGAAACGTCAGGAACTCGAGACTCACTCTTAGGCTGGTACCATGGTTACTATCCTGCACTAAACCTTCCACACAGGAGGACAGGGCACAGCATGTGCTCATTTCTACAGTAAGTGACAAAATTAACATTCCCTCACTTCAAGAAGAAGATAAAAATTATTCACCTATCAGTACATTCATCTGTTAGCGATGTTGAAAGAGTCCCTGGCATTCAGTTGGCCTTCTCTTACTTAAAAAACAGTAACAAAGACAACAGCTAAATTGAGAAATGCTTTGAACACTTTAAAGGTATTATATACTAGCATAGACTTTCAAATATATTTGTGCTTTTAAATTCCATTTTTCCTCTAATTTGGCTTTTGATGTTCCTAAAACAGCAGAAATTATAGATGTGAATGAAGTAATTTTTTACCCCACCATAATTCTTCAAAGCAAACTGTTCCCACCAATTCCAAACCGATGCACACACAAAAAGGACCACATCTGTGCCCTTTATGTCTACATTACAGGAACAGAAGTTCCAGAAGGGAAGAAAGTAGCACCCACGGCCACTTACTGCCGTCCCCAAACCCAGTTTCACAGGCAGGAACTCTCTCTGGCAGAGCACAAAGGAGCGCCTAGGCGTTTACACGTGGAATTCATCTAGCAAAAATGCACCACTTATTGCAGGGTAAATAATCTTCCCTCCCACACAAGAATTTCTGCAGAGGCTCCATATTTCAATACCAAGCAGATCTGCCAGAGCGAAATCACAAGAACGTCTATCGAAACTGGCATGAGATTTGCAAGTCTGGGCTACAGGTTAGTGGGAAGTGAGAACAGTTATTTGCAAGGGAAGCAAAGTCACCCGAATATACTGTGATTTGCTCTAAAAGCTTCTGTCATGACACAAAAGTTCTGGAACTTGCTGGAATGATGTGGATACATAATTAAACCGAAATGCATTAATTTTAAATTATTATATATATTTTTGTGTAACTATAAAGGAAATATGGTCTTTCAGCACTAGAAACACAACCAAAACCATTCACCTTTAAGAGCAAAGACTGCATATTTTGGGCACTGAAGCTTTAAGACTTGAAGCAAAGATATTTATTGGAAAAACAAATACCAAGCACATGCAAATTAATGTTACAATTTATACCGTGATTATTTATTTCAACTGCCCATTCACTTAAAAAAAAAATAATCCAAAAATTCAAAACAACCATCAGTGTACACAATGCTCAAAACAATCCAGATACAGATGGATGGCACATGCTTGCTTTTTTTTCCTTTTTTTTTGGTAAAACATTCTGCACAATGACTGATTAAGATTTAAATTTTCTCAAGAATCCCAGGATCTAGATGAGATTTGCAGGAACATTTCTATGATCTCTGCTTACCTAGCAAACTAACATGATTGCACTCACTGCGAGCTTATTGCCTCACAGCAGCCAAACTCCGGGCTACGTGCTCTTGAAGAGAACCTGGATCAGCTACTGCTGACACATGGAAAGGGAAGAGAGAGGAGGGGGACAAGAAGGGTGGCGAGAGGTGGCACCGCTGTTGCTCCTACCACAACAACTGCCACCACTTTCCATATCACCAGTAGCAGGTCCTATCTTGGACCATTCAGGCAGTCTTTACTGCTCAGATATACTCTTTCTCCACTCCCAGGGAAATGTTCCATGGGACCACAATGCCTTAGCTGCACTGCTAATTACAATAGTTTCTAGTAATTTTACTTAAGTTCGGACAAAGAAAACCATTCTCACCAAGCACACCTACACGATTTAAGCTTCAATTTCAAATGAAGGAACTATTTTCAAGGGCACAAACATAAATGGGATCTGCAGCATCCATGAGCAACCAAACAACTCTCCTTTATTGCTTTGAAAATGTCAGCCTGAGAAACTAAATAAGGGTTATGCAAAGAGCAAGATGTGCCTTCTAGCTGTGTTCTTGAATTTGCTGAACTTCAAAAAAAAAAAGTTTCCTAAGGACAACACAAGCTAGTATTTCTGAATCAAAAAGGTGGATCTGGAAGAAGAAAGGTATGCAGTCCCCATCACTACACCTCCTTCTGATAAATCTAGGGTCCTTCAAAGTGTATTAACTCCAAGTAATAACTAAAAAAGGAGCTGCAGGATGAGTTCTGCTGTGGTAAAATTCCTCAAGTAGCAGCTTCATTTTAATAATCTTAAAGAATTTACATATTTATATATGTGGGAAAAGGGCACTCCAAGTATTTGTCTAGCACCCAGTGAACGACAGCACATCTTGGATTTAACCAGTCAGCAAGTTTATATTATAAATATGGAATTATATTAAAAACTGACAGACATTTCACAGTATTTCTGTGAAAGAGGAATTGCCATAAAGATAAACTTCTGGAATAAATCAGTAATTGCCCTGATATTCAAATTTTTAAATCATATTTGGAAGTAAACCTAAAGAAAGTTACCATGAACTCTGCATTCAAGGCAAAGATTAGCAGATGGTAATTAGCCAGGAAGGTAGCGCAGCCCTACTGAATGATTGGATTGCTTTTTAATACAGAACCATTCAAATGAATGCATTTTAATAAAGCAAATAAAAGAACATCTAGGTGACAAGCAATGCAGGCCGTACGCACAGAACAGCAGATGTTCCTGTGACTCCAGTAAGGAACATGCAACTTGACGTACAACACCAGTACAAAATTGGGACAAGAAGAATATTCCCATTCTGACACTGGCTGTCAAATGCAGATATTGAAAGAGTAAAAAGAGACAGAGCTCAGCCATAATAGTGATATGAAATTCAGAGAAAATATGTTGCAGTGAAAGACTTGAAAAGTGCAATCTGTTTAGATTATCATAAACAAGACCAACAGATGATTTAATCACTGCATACAAAAACCTTTGCTGGAAAAAATCTCACACCATAATGACTCTTAAGATGTAGCAGAGAAAGACATCAGAAGTCTGGAAGTCACAAGCAGATAAATTCAAATAGAGAACTGCAAACTCTTAAATATGAAAACAACCAACTGCTTTAAAACCTCAGTCAAAATACATAAAAGGATAGCCTATCTTAATCAAAACTGGTGCGTGCAAATTTGGCTCAATGAAGGAGTTACTGGGTGAAATTTAATGGCTAAGTCTGGCTAAGGTCACTTCATAGTCTTAACTCTTAAAATTACAAAACATCTTATTTGCTGTATCAAACAGGCACTTGTTCGTGCTGTAATGAAACGGTACGACACTCAGCAAGAAGCGATAAACATTCTGTGTACCTAATTAGTAGAGCAGCTGTTACCCAAATTTTTCTGTTAGCTTGGAATTGATAAAAAATGCAGCTTCTAATTAGTACAGACTGTGCTTATCTTTTTCTGTTAGAAGTGTCAAACTGTTTCATTACCACAAAAACAGAAAATGCTTTGATGTAGATAATACAATTTTAACTATCACTTGTCCTCAATGATTTTTAAAAGTTTAAGTAGTAACAGAAAATCATATTATACACTATACTGTTGGGAGCTTAATGAAATACAGGATATGAAATCAGCATTATTTAATCTTACACTTTTTTAGACATAACCAGCTTCTGAAACAAGTTATGCTAAATTATTTTTCAAAATAGGTATTTACTGGAAATAATTTTGGAATTCACTTCTTTAACTATAACTTTCTGCTAGATTTTTTTTCTTTGTGAAAATTTTCCCATTGACACTACTGAAATTGCAGGTTCTTGATGGGAATATCTGGAAGGTACTGATCTTAGAATTCAAAGGCTCACTAATATAGCCATGTTCAATTAAATTCCATTTTCTCCACTGCTGAAACAGAAAACTTCAGAGATTGAAAAATATCCGTGAGTCTTCCAGTGCCTGACAAACTTGATTCTGGATGAAGGGCAGACTAGGTTTAGGTTCAGGTAACAAATCACAAACACTGAATATGTATATATTTGGAATCACTGCTCTAACCACTGCTCTAAGGAAAAAACTCAGGCCTCCAATTTACTAGGATCTCATCATGTGAAAGAGAATAGTTACATTGAGAAGCGTAAGGATCCAAAAATTCTGTCCTTTTAGCAGGCTATATGGTGAACCCACCTCTCCTCAACCTTATGTGCCTGTTGGCTCATTGCACTGGTGTTCTCTGTGGGGCCAGTAAGCACATGCAGGAGATACAGCTGATACAGAGTATACTTGAATTTCCAAGAGACATCTAAAGAAGCTGCTTCTTCAGAAAGTCTTAAAACCCCTAAATAGCCAGGGTACAGAAAAGGACCTCATTTAGATGTGTAACTTGCTAAAAGACAAAGACGCACTTTAGCAACCTGATAGAGGTGATGAACAGTAAGGTAACTAAGTTTGCTAACATTACTGAATTATTACTCTACAGTACTGGAGCTGAAGACTGGCTACGAGAGCTACCAAAGGAACTTACGATGGTGGATAACTGGGCAGATGGACCTCTGTGCAAGTAAAGCTCAAAGTGACATATGTGGTACAAAGACACCCAACTTTGACTCTACAGCAATGAGCCCTGACTTACACCCCTAAGGAACAGGATCTTAGGCATCCATGAAAAGATACTTTCAGTGTTCAGTAGTAGCCATAAAGCAAATAAAAATATCAGTAAACATTAGAGAGAGAAGAGATAAGAAAGCATACTAAACCAATTTTTTCCCCATTTTCAAAACTGCACTGTTTTAAAATAGATGTGGAAAAGGAGGAGGGGAACTGGAAAAATCCCAGAGAAAAGCAAAGCAAGACCAGAAGTACAGAACAACTTCTACATGACAAGTAACTAAACTAGTATTCATCAAACTGGTAAAGCAGACTGGTAGGATAGAGATCCCTGTAAAAGCCTACAACCCATCAGAAGCTAGGAAAGTATCTCTCCACGCTCATCCTGTTCTCATATTCTTAGCCAGGCACCCACCAGCGGTCATAGTCAGCGACAACACCGGGCTGTGCCTCCCTTGGGCTGACCACACATAACCAGTCTCTGGTTAGTGTAGATGCTCAGCAACAGCCACAATTACCCATTTCTTCATTGTCTTGTTAGTAAAATAGATGAAGTTCTGAAACTGACTAGAGGAACAAAGTGTTTTACTCAAGTTTTGCTTCTAATAGGTACTTATTTGGGGATTCTTCATCTTGTCCATTTTTATAACCAAACCACAAGGAGGTTGACAAGATCTTCATAATAATCACTTATAAACCTGTTCAGAATAGCTATAGTCTCTCCCTTCTGGGGTAGATGATGACTAGACTTTTCTAAATTTTATGATGGCAATGTTAGATCAACAGCAAGAAGAAATAGTAACATAGATGTTAATTCTGTGCATGAAAGTCTGATCATGAGAAGCAAAAAGGACCAGGAGAAAGAGAGTCTCAGTACTCAGAGCTGCTAAACGTCACTGTCAAAGTTTTTAATCATAAAATTCACATTACTCATGAACTTTCATTTTACTAAGTCTAAGTTATATAACTAATGAGCCTTGGTTCCATCTTTAAGAGAAATTGGGACTATCACCTAATTGAAAACCACTTATACGAAGAAGGGTGTAGAGTATTTTCTGATGTAGCTTGGTTTCAGGGGAAGGAAAAAAAACAAACCAAACCACAAAACCAGACAGGCAGTACCCTGGCAATGGTTGTGCCAATACGGTATTACAACGAAACATTTAGTATCATGGGAGATTTCTATTCTCATTATAATAGCAATAATAAAACCAGAACAGAACTCGCTCCTCCCCCACTGTCTTTGAAAAACAATCACTTAGTCTCTTTTAAACTAAATCAAAATGGACAATTGCCATAATGTTAATCTAAAACTTCAGACTACTTAGATCAATGAACTTGATTTCATACATACCAAATATTCTGCAAAACTTGGGGGAAAGACATGCAACAAAGCCCTCCCTACTTATGGCAAACTTTAGTTCAACTGAGGCATTTTAATAGGCTGCCTCTAATCACTTATAGCTAAAAGGTAATTTTGCAGTTCATGGCAGTAATCTGACAGTTTAAGACAATTTGTCTCATTCTGTAACTCTGCACTTACCCCTTGTTCATCCAGCTTCATAAGCTGTTCTGTGACTTTTGGAGTGTTGAAGGCCAGCCTTAGGCAATGGATATTCAGCTCGGGAACCACATACTCCAGCACTTCTTTTAGGGGAAGTCCCCTGGCTGTGCAATGTTTTGCAGTTGAAGGGATAGCATCTTCCAGCACAGAGCCTCTTAATGTCATAAGCTAAGCATACAAAAGTAGATTATATATTGAATTATGCACTGAGAAAGGGTTGCTTAGCAATAGCAGTGGTGCAAAACATACTATTTTTCTAATTCTCAACAGAGGCTGAGGACATTAAGTAACTTGTGTTGCATGAAACACACTGATACGCAAAATGTCACTCTGATAGCTAACAGCAGTCAGAATATTTCAAACGATTCAACAGATTTGAGTTTTACAGGAAACCAATACTTGGAAAAGATTAGGAGTAGCACTTCTAGCAGGGCATTTCAAAGTATAAAAGCACACTTCTCAGGTCTACCTCCTGTCACATGTAACAGTGGAGGAAGTAACTTTCCTCTTCTTTGCTTACTTCTAGCTAATAGAGCTCCAGTTTCTCAAGCTTTAACCAAAACAACCTTCAGAGTTTCCTCTGTGTTGGGTGTTATGGGATAAACTCACTCACTGATATGCTTATTTGTACTCTGTATAATATAAACATGTGGCGTAACTTTGTCAGGAGATTCTTGGATTATAAGTATGTAGAGCAGACAGAAATCTATTATTAATGCTGAAAAGCACACAAACCCCACCCATACCACTTGGTTTTGACTGCTGACTTCTAGCTTCTTTTACTGTCATTCCTGAACTGCTTACCTCACTGGTTCTGAATATGATCCGGTAGTTGTATTGAGGTCCATTTTCTTTGATTTCCTCTGGTTTCTCTCTTCTTATACTCACAGCTACTGGACCCAGGTTCTCATCTGCCCCAAAATAGTTCCAGTGTTCTTGCATACAAAAAAACCAACAACAACAAAAACAAGAACACACAAATAAGAGTCCATCTTAGTTCTTACACTTCAACTGTATTTCACCACTAAAGCAAGAGCATGTCTTTGCTGGTACCAGGATTTCATTCTCATGCTTCAGCTCTCTAATGAGCTCTGTTTATACAAGGAAGCTGAAATTCAGCCTTGCATCTCTGCATAAACAGGCCTAAACCAGCATTCACCTCTTATATTGGCTCCTATAGCAAAATCTTTTTCGTTCACATTGACTACAACAAATTCTCCAGAAGAATGCTCTGGGAAATGGTATCAAAGGCTTTACTTAAGTGTAGGCAGACATTCCCAGCCTTTCCCTCATCCACTAAGTGGGTCACCTTGTCATAGACGGACATCAGGTTAGTCAAGCAGGACCTGCCTTTCATAAACACATGCTGACAGGGGCTGATCGCCTGGTTGCCCTATATGTGCCTTGTGATGGCATTCAGATGATCTGCTCCACAACCTTCCCCAGCACTGAGGTCAGACTGACAGTCCTGTACTTCCCCAATCCTCTTTCCTCCCCTTCTTGTGGTTGTGCATCATATTTGCTAACTTCAAGTCAACTGGGACCTCCTTGGTTAGCCAGAACTGCTGACAAATGATGGAAAGTGTTTTGATGAGCACTTCCGCCAGCACCTTCAGGACCCTTGGGTAAATCACATCTGGCTTCATGAACTTGTGTGTGTAGCAGGTCACTAACCATTTCCCCTTGGATTATAGGGGCTTCATTCTGCTCCCTGTCCCTGTCTCCCAGCTGGATACCCGGAGAACAGCTGGTCTTACTATTAAAGACTGAGGCAAAGGAGGCATTAAGTACCTCAGCCTTTTCCTCATCCTTGGTCACTATGTGTTCCCCCACACCCAATAAAGGCTGAAGATTCTCCTTATCCCTCCTTTTGTTGCTAATGTATACGTTGCACATATCTCAAGTGACAACAACTGAATTCAAACATACAACAAATGACAGGAAAATTTAAGAGAAACTATCAAAAAAGAGAAGTCAACCATTGTACAAGAAATATAAATCCTATGTCAGCACTTTCTGTATACTGCATGTCTGCATATATGAATGAATTTATACGTGCACAGAAATAGAAAGTCAGAGCTATCTGAAAATTCAACAATTCAAAGAAGAAATGTGAAATTTAGTGGAATGAAAAAAAGATGTAACTGGTCCAAAAGGAAATGTAACCATACTGCCTTAACTACTATATGCTGATTACTTGTTATCCTTAAAACAACCAGAACTTTAAAACAAGAACTTTAAGAGCAGTCTAATACATGCTATAGAGATAAAATGTAACATATTTTAATATCACCAAGAACTGCATCTTTAATGAAACTAAAAATAGATATTGAAATACACTCCATCCAAAGTGACAGTAGTCATTTTTCCCAATGAGTAATCACTTGCAGTGTTAACAAATTTGAGTGCCTCATTTTTAATTCTATTTCTTTTTAAAATTATACTTATTGGTTCTTGCTATACTTTCCTCCAACACACCAAATGCTTTTCAAGTAGGTGCTCTCTCCTTGTGAGCTTACTTGTGCCCTAGAATTACGCCTTTGCTTTCGCACAGCTGTCCACCCCTTTAAGCCCTTTGGGGCTCTATTCTATTCCCCAGTATCTGGTATTTCATTACCCTTTCCTCAATGTTTTCCATTTAAGATTTCAGAGCATGCTAAACACAAAAGAAACATGCTTGCAGCATTATATAGCTTGTTTTTTACCAAATTCCTCTACAAGTCATCAAAAGCCAATATTCTGCAGAGACGTAATTAAGATTCAAAATTCTTTTAATATCTGGTGGAATATCCTGTAAATATTGGCATAAGTTTTGGGTGACTGAATTAGTCATGAGAGGGGAAATTATGAATAAATTAGACCATCCACATAAGTCTAATTAAATCTTTATACTACTCCACTGATATGAGCCCTGTAAATGCCACAGAGATCTGTTGTTAAAACCCCAAACCATCTTATTAGCACCCTAGCTTTTCTTCTTCCTCTGTTAAGCAACTTGCTTTTTTCAGGATGTTTATAGCTCACCAGACAGTTTATGCAGAGATGGTCAATGCAGATGCACAGTCATTGAGAATGTGAGATCAATTTTCTATCAGCATATTATGCAGCTTCCAAAACTTGAGATAGCTTGGCCATCTCCACGCTTAGCGACTTAAAAACATCGATGTAACTTTGCTTACACAAGCATTTTAAAGAAAAAAAAGATATGCGGGTAATACATACTAAAAGGGTCCAAAAATTACATTCGTTTTCTGTACTGACAACCACACAATTTATGTATCTTGTAACCAGTCTCGCCTGCAATTCAGAGAGTTTTCTGAGAAGTTATTCTACATCTTGAACACACGCCTAGGAAAACTGGGAAGAGCAATGTTTGGAGCTGCATGAAAATGCACATACAATTCTGTAACATTTGATTAAGCTTTTTACCTAGCTCCTATTCATTTGGTAAAATGCACAAAGAAGTGTGAAATTTTACACTTCTCTGCTAATAGGAAATGCCTTTTATCCTCTTTCCCTTCACTTTACGCTGGGCAGCTGTCTTTCTAGCTGTCCTGTGCATCTCCTCAGTCCTCTCTTCTATGCACACTATTGTCTCCTCTATTCATATTTACTACAGCATCATCCATTCTTTACTTTTGCCTTTATTCTCTTTCTCCTCATCCACTCCACCTCTATTCATTCTGCAACCTACAGTATATACCCTCATATCTGTCTACTCTTCCCTGTGGTACAGAGTTTCTTGCATCTCCACCTGATTTTCCATTATATCCTGAATTTCCTTGCATCCAACCACTGTCTCTTTCCTGTAGTAGGAAACGCAGTAGCAGAATTTAAGTGCACAGAGCTTAATATCCATTCTAAAGGTAGTTAATTAGGAGTTTTATTGTAAAAACAAGGGCTACTTCACAACTATAATTCAAGAATTTAATGCCAATTTAATGCCATTTTATGCCTTCCATAGAGGAAGCTTTTTCTTCCATTCCACACAGAACCTCATTGAAATCAACACTTCTCAAGCTTGACATTATTCCATTTAAATTACTGTTGAAAAAATATTTAATTAAAAGACATTCAGGAGACAACTAGCAACAGCCATAAATTAATTTATAAATCCATACCAAAAAAATAATTAATCGCTTGTACCTGGTTACTAGAACAGATTATACAGATTATACTTTTAAAAATAGTTAAATATTTATCATATAATTCAAAAGACACTTCCAGTGAAAGAATTTAAGTTATAATACTCATTTTGCTGGCAGATATTTACAAGTTTCCCTGCCAAAGGAAATCCACATAAATACACTTGATTTTGAGTGAGGAGGGTTTTTTTGTGCTTTTATGATATTTATCTTTGGATATCATGTTCAATTGATGCATTTTGTGTAATCAAACTAGAAGTAAAATTCCCAAACATTTTACTTCAGAATGAAACTCTGCATCAAGCATTTTCCTTTAATCCCAGCATTTACAGCACTGGAAAACTCTGCCCAGCAGTTCTTGGGAAAAAGAGGGCAGCATTTTCAGAGCTCAGTCCCATAATGTCTTCAGACTGTTGCTCATGTCCAGACTGTTAACTGTAAATTTTCTGTAAGTCTAGCCACATACTTGAAAGGTACTGATTTGGGGATAGAATATGCAGCAATTTAAAGCATAAGAGCAAAGGGTTTTTTTACTGGAAAAGAAAAGCTGATCTACAGCTCACTTGTTATAAAGCCAGCTCAGGAAACTATTTACTTCTCTGTCAAATCTTTCATTCTAAGCCAGTAACTCAAATTCATCCTAAATGGTAATGATGTTAGTGACTACTGCCTGATGAAGACCAAAGCTAAATGGATGCTCCTGGTTCTTTCCATGAGAACCGTAATTCCCAGACACAACTGGGGGGACGGAGTTCCTCTGGAGTGATATGTTCTCTATTTTAAGCAGCACTTAGACAAGCTGATGGAAACAAATATTTAATTCCATATAATTAAAAATTTCAGTCAAGTCACCATCAACATCTCATGGAATTACCTTGGAGAAATTAAAAAGAACTATATCAATACAATGGCTTTTATTCGTTTTCTTTTTTTAAAGACAGAAAAGATTAATAGTGTGGGGTTTTTTTGTGAGAAGACCTACTTTTCATTAAATCATGCTGACTGGCATCATTAATGATTTGTAACTGGCAAATCTTTGTTGATATAGTCCCAAATTACCTGCTTTCTTATTTCAAGTTGGAATGAAAACAAGCTAAAGGATTACAATTCTATGGGTCATTGCCTTTTATTCCTTACAAGCTTTAGAATTACTTCAGTAGTTCTCCAACCTATGTGATTTTGCTGGTTTGAGATCTTTAAGAGCTATTGTTGCTGAATCAGAATTCTTTGCTTCATAATTTTAAGACTATAAAATTACCCGAGGCCTGCTGACTTGACTAGCTGATCCCACTGAAACTGTCTTTCAGTACTATCCATTCCATTCATAACATCATAAAGATTCAACCTCCTCTTTAAACCAGAAAGCTTCTGCATCATTATTTGCTTCATGTTATAAAAACTTTTAGTTAGAACTCTCCTCCTTGATTATTTTTTCCCCCTATTATACTGCTTTAAGTTTTGTCACTATCCCGTACCTTTCAGATTAGTCTAAAATTTGCCTGGGGAAAGACGATACACTTATGGCCAACAAAATGTGTTTGGTACTTGTAGAACTGTGGGGTCTGGGCACATCTGATGAGGGTTCTAAAGTATACCTCTTCTCAGGCAAAAACCTCTGGTAGGAACAATGCCCCTGGCTCTCACTTGCTGGACTGAACACAAGCAGAGTGAATTTAAAATCCAGTTTTAGGGCCTAAGGAAAAATAAAAATAAACACAGCTTCTTCTCTCCCTCCAAACCCACTCCATATACATACTGACACTTTTATATCTGGTTACCCCTCACCAATACCCTTAGGACTTGGTTATGTCAATTTTATCTGATTCATCTTAATTACAACTAGAAAGAAAAGGAGATATAGTAGTGACTGGCATTGTAGTAACACAAGGGTGTGGTTTTCCTTAAGGATAAGCCAAACTAATAAACTGCTGTTGCTCACATCCCCTTCCCCTTCTGCTGTTCACTCGCATTGCTTACCTGACACTAGGCTTTGGCACTCCTCTGACCGCAGGGAAAACTGATTTGAACCACTAAAACTTCAGAGAAATAACCAAGCAATAAAAAGCAAATTTATTGCGATGGCAAGATTTCTGCTTGGTTAGTGAACTGAACCAGCTTATCAAGTTTCTAGAAAACAAGAGAACTGGTACAAGGAAGGGGGAGGAATAGTCTTCCCCTTTTAGTGTTGAAATGCTGTTAAATCAGGTCGACTGTAACATGAAACTGCACCTTTAGTTGCTGATTGCAAAACTCAACAGAGTGATAAGGAATCAAATTGTTCCAGAGGGAGAGTTAGGAAGGTAGCTGCAGGCAAATGTCTCTAATCTCAGGCTCTCCTCTCCAAACACACCTCATCCTACATCACAAATCTAGTTTACTGTTGTCAGAAAACTAGTATTTTTCCTCACTCCTTTCTCTCCAAAGGACGTGGATCAGCACTCTCAAAAACCGTGCCACAACGGCTACCTCTCAGCCCTAAAAAGACTGCAGAAAGAGACTATGGAAAGTGTGACGAGAGCCATCCACAGGGCCAACACAGCAGAGACGAGACAAGATATGGACATATTTCAAGGCAAGCGGTAAAATGGGAGATGAGATTTTTAGCTGTAACACAGGTTTTTTGAACTGACCATCCACTTATTTTAACCAGGCAACCCTGTTGCTTTAATCTGCAAGAAACAAGCTCCTTTGAGCTGCTTTCACCAAGGAGAGGAAACACAATCCTGATGTCTGGTAGCTAAGGACCAAGAACTCTTCAGGTCAGTCATTAGACAAGTTCTGTCCATCAGGAGACACCATAGCAAGGCTAGGCTCACTTTTCAAGCTGCACATTCCATCAAATGCTTAGTACATCAAGTCTTGATACGGAGGGAAGAAAGTTCTCATATTTTAGGGTTTTATTTTCCTTTTTAATCTTTCAAGTGCCAACCTCTGCCCACTCCCATGGATACCAAAGCTGTGTTTCAAGACATTTATAATTTTAACCACTGCTAACTGTTATGTATAACAGTACTAAAATCAGCAACAGTTTTTTACTCCAACACCGTGAAAGACTATTACATGTAGCATGTATTGATCCATAAAATGTACCATATTTAAGCAATTACGCTTAAAAAAATACATAATTCTTGCAAATATATCAGCTTAACTTTGTATGTTGGTAAAATAAAAAATCATTACTAAAACACAAGGAGAAATAAAATTTACCTACCTTTCTGATAGAAGAATTTTCGATAATAATATGCACCAAGGTCTACATGTTCAACGATGTATCTTTTCACTCTGTCTAGATGTAAAATCAGATTCTCCTTAGGAACTTCCAGAACTGCTACTCCGGCATTTGTGCAATGAGAACTCAGAGTCGACTCAAACGAGGCACTTTCACATCCACTGAAGGAACCTGAATTAGATTTGGAAAGGCTGATCTTCCTCTCCCCTTCCCCACCAATCTCATTACGAAAATAAGGACAACTCATCACAAGTTCATTGCTTTTATCATCCCCTTGGTCCATATTGAGACTTCCTTTTGAATTCAGGTCTTCAGTGCTGCCCATTGGAGAATTGAAACTTGCAGAATGGGACAAGGGGCCAGAGACAAGCGATGCTACAGCAGCAGCAGATGCACCTGTGGTTGTGTTCCTTCTTTTAATGACATTATGCCTGTTGATTGCTGCTTCGTTCAAATCAAATAAAATACTCTGTACATCATAATGAGCAAAACACTTCGGGCAAGTCCAAGGCTTGACGCTATCTTCTGACCTGTTATCTTCAAGATCTGAAGACTTCCCAAGCTCCCCTTCACCTTTGGCATTGCGCAGCTTACGAAAAATGGATGAATCTCCTGTCTCTGATTTTGAGCGTCTCTTGAGTGGCTTCTCCCTTTCCTTAAAGAGTCGCAGGTTTTCCCTTTGAGTAATAGGTCCATCTATCACATCTAGAGAGAATTCTGAACCCTTGCTTCCACTGGCAATCAGGAGTTCACTGAGCTTAGTTGTGGATGGGCTTCTCTGATCAGACTTTTCATCTTTATAGCCCTTTAATAAGTCAAAAAAACTGTCTCCTGAAGTTCCCTGCTTATCTATGGAAGATGTGCTGCCATACTCCCTGTGCAGAGATGGTCCAGATTTAAAAGTAGGTGAAATACATTCATCAAAACTATCCACATCAAGCTCACTTATGGTAATGTCACTGTTGCTGCGCTGTCTTATTCTGCGAAGAGCTTTCCTTGGGGAACTGGGATAGACATCGGGTGTAAGAAACCTGGAGTCTAGATTCTCAGATTGTCTGGTCTTGGTTTTAAGTGTGCTCTGGATGCTCTTTAACATGACAGAATCACTAGCATTCAGGTTAACAGAGCTTCCCTGACTCCCAGGACTGCTTTTAGAAGACATGCTGTCAAGGCAACTCGCTGTTTCAATGTCTTGACTAGATCTGCTTGCTTCCTTGATGTTCTCCTTCCTTGGAGGCCAGTCGGCAATCCTTGCCCTGACCCCCATTTTAGGGACCCCAGGAGTAGAGGTAACATGATGGGAACTTTCATTCCGAGGCGGTCCAACCGGTGCCATGACTGCAGATCCTAAGCTGCCATTCTGTGACCTAAAGCGCCTCATATAAAAGTCATCCGAGTGGACTTTTGAGGTGCCATCTGTTCCGACTGATACCCCAGTGGCAACAGCCCTTTCGGTCTGGGACCGCTTCAAGCTGGTCATGGTCTTTCAGTATGTTCAACCTTAGTAAGTTCCAAGAGAAAACACACTCATTTCTGCTTTTTAAATGCACAGTTCTCTTTTGGAGAATAGTCTCCAAACTATACAATGGTTGCATGAGATCTTAATCATGGACATTTAAGGACGCAGTTAAATGCAGTACGTCTAGAAAATCCAAATATTCAGTAGGTTTTGATAAGCAATAATTCCCTTTAACTTTTGCATTTTAAGAAGCAGCCATGCTCCAATACATTCAATTTGTTTTAACATCA
>JAOXJM010000041.1:27796301-27812205 GCA_026413425.1 Tringa solitaria
CACGTGTGCTCCAAAACGTCAGAGTTGTAATCCAATCGCTTATGCTTCTTTTAAGCCTAGAAGAGAAAAAGGGAGATAAAAGTATTAATCATTTCATATATATATTTTTTCCAAACTGAAACTATTGAAGTAATTATTACACAGAATTAATATTTCTAACAAACATGCCTTTAAATCTCATTGATCATCATCTCAAAAATGCAGAGTTGTGTTATATGGTTGTGAAGAGTTTTCTAGATATGGTTGGTTTGTCTTCTGAAAAAATACTTCTACAATTGGATTCCACACCTAAATACAATTTTTTTCCTTATGAACTGATTAGAGATCCTTTTTTAGTTGGTTTAGTGGACAGTTTTACAAAGCACAAGTAGGACGCTAATTTCCTCAGCTGAAGGACATACACAGCATACATTTCCTGTAGAAACTATAGAGAAGCCAGATCAGGACTCCAAATTTTGTTTATAAATGTTTTAAAGAATTTACCATTTCCAAATCATACATCCTTCATTGCTATTAGCTATTAACAATGCCTATTCAACTTTTCCATTAATGTAAATAACTATGATATGCTAACAAAAAAAGGAAGGAAGCTAATTAGGAAAAAGATTACAAAATTATAATAATGTCAATAACAGTTATTCTGTGCTTTGCACAACCTTATTTGCAGATTAGCTGGATAGTCCAGAAAGCATGTATTCCCTCTGCCCAGATTTCACAGCCTATATAAACACATACTTTTAAATAATTTCAATGAAAGGCTCCATTTATTTCCCTGGCTAACAAAATATTGTCTGCTACAGCTCCTGTATGATCCAGCTTTACAAAGCCATGGAAGTTAAATGCTTTCCCATACCTCATCAGTACCAAAGTGATTACAAAGCAGTTAGTGTACTACTCTTTGAGAAGCTAAAAAAAAATAATCCACAAATACATCCTTGCTAGTAGAAGACAAAAGCATTAGACTGTCAAGATAAAATCTTGCATTGCTGTGTATATCCTTTAACACAAAGAAGTTAATAATTTTCAAAGGCTGAACCAATTACACAAAATGTGGCCTTTAAATATTTGCCAAATGTGTGCAGAGAGATGCTGCTGAACCAGCACCGCGTTGACAATACAGTATTGTCTACGAATCAAGGCTTTCTGATGCTTCCAGGGAAACTAGTACTTTCTGCAGTCTCTTCTCAAAACTATGGAGTACTTTTCTCCACACTAATTAAATATCAAGCCAGGGCACTTTCTGCCTCCAAAGGCTGCATGTTTTAACTTCACTTGCCACAGACAGCACCTCTTTGAAATAGCTGCTATTTATAAAAAGCTGAACACATAAGGAATACTAAAAATGCAAGCTGATTGCATCACATATAGCCAGAGCGGTGCAAGTGACCTAGGGTATTATTGCATTTGCACACCTATTTACATAAGCAGTTACTTTCCTTGTAATTCTGCTACAATGATACTACCGAAACAATAGGGTTTTTCCTTCCTATGTAATTAGAGTAACTTTAGAAAGGCAGTCCATCCATGCAGCTGTCGCAAAACTACTGAATTTTCAGCAGTAACTTTTTACAAATTTCAAACACTCTCCGGTCCAAGAACTGACGAAGCTGGTGAAACAACAGCAGGCGCAAATCAGATCAAGGAAGGAAAAATGCAAACCCTGTGTGCTGTCATATAACCTAATGTTCTGTCTATGCTTTTCAACAGTGTCATAGCAAATACCGTTTATGCAATAAGCTCTATGAAACGGGAACGTTGCATAGCCCTTTCTAGAGAGCTATACAGACTTGCTTTTATAGGGAGAATGGAAGGAAAACAGAATGAAAACCAAAAAGGATTTAAGGGCAGGAAGAAGACAAGCTAAAAGGGATAGTGAAGGAAGAGTCCAGCTGAGGGTGGGACACTAAACAGGCAGAAATACCAACAACCACTACCACACACTCCTCTTCATAGCCTCCAATGAAACCCAAGATTTCTGTCCCTCACAATTCCTCTTTCACCATCAATATCTCTAAAAGCAAAGCATACATCTCCTCCCCCTCAAGTGCTGGTCCTTACAGAAACAGATAACCTACTAAACACAAGTTTCTCATTAACTCAAGAGCAGAAGTTCACGCAGTAGCCCTAAAAAATTCTCAAGCCTGGTGTTAACCATATAAGCATCCAAATGCTACTAGGTATCGTGTCTGTCCCCTTTACTACTTTTCTCTTTAAAGCTTTCAGGGACAACCATCCTAAATAAAGATATATAGCCATTTAAGTATATATAACACAGTAAGTGCCCTGTGGAATTTATTCTTGACCAGTTGTACACATGGTACAGTCATTAGTTACATGACTACACAGTACATTTTCCAAGGAAATACTTTCTCTGTTCCTGACTCAGCATAAAGGATGTCTCACTCTGGGGACCAGATGTTCTGCAGGTTTTTTGCAACTGTCCTACTTTATCTGCTCGTAGCAGCTGGAATATGGGCAATAAATGATTAAGGTAATAGTTGATACTGTACTCTGAAGAACTGAATTCCACCTTTGCTTGTGTCTAATTTTATATGAAATAAGTCACCTAAATCAATTGTTTTGGAGAATGCCACTACCTGTGTGTTGTTGTTTCCCTTACCTTTCCTATCCTCCTGTCTAATTTGAGATGTAACAGTCTGGTTTAACCTTGATTAGCTCCAACCAAAATAAAGCGAGAGCATTATATTTAATAACATTAAAAACTCAAAAAGTGTAGGTCCTGAGTACACTGGCCATTGGATTTAATGGAAAAGGAATAATAATGGCAATCTGCACTTTAACATTTTCTCATAGTCATCACTTGTAAAACATGACAGTTAAATACTAACAGAACTGCTAACACAAAATACATGGTATATTAAAATTAGGTACAACTACAAAATAGACAGTATGGTACCTACTTCTAAAGTTGACAGCAGTAACTGTGAAGAGCAACAACTTCTCAAAGTAGAGCCATGAATATTTACACAAACAAATTATGGCGAGGACAAACTGGCACAACCAAAGAAACGTATCTGTCTCCAATTCATCTGAACTTACAGAGGAAGCCAATAAAATACTCAGATGAACTCATACATATAAAAAGCCATAAATGAAAACCACATGCAAAAACTTCTGAGAGAGGTACACTTAAATATAGTACTGATTATATCAATTAAAAACCAGTTAAGAGATCAAACTTGGAAAACCAGGGATCTGCTTATCAGATTGAATGTACTAACTAGTAAAGCAAGCCAAGGATCTGTTCAAAATGGGTCTCAAATCCTTAGGACAAAGCTTATTACTTTTTACCAATACCAGAGTACTTTGCATCTCTAGCTCATATTAAATTGAGGATAAACAAACCTGTTTTCATTCCTTCCCGTTCTATTTATACCTCTTTCATCAACTTTGCTCTCTTTCCCAAAACTAGAGGTCCACCTGTGGGACAAAGGACCATTCTGTTCAAACTAAAAGGTCCCTGTAGATGAATCCCAAGAGAGTTTTGCAGTCCTATGTCATTCTGAAAAGTCAAGTAAGTCAACAGATCTTGATTAATTATTGCTCATGATTGAAGTTTGCCACCACAAAAATGATGAAGACCTACCAGCCAATATTTTGTCCAGAGGCCTTTGGATTACAAAGAAGCAAATATAAGCAGTGACTAAGTGTCTCACTTAAATTAGCTCACGACAGTAAAAAACCCCCAACTACAGCACAATTATCAGTCTCTACCTTGGATCCAGGTAACCAAATAAGAAGGTAGTTCAACATCTACTTGTTCAGATGAATGGAAAGAAGAAGATCAAGCCCGATGCATCAAAATTCAGAGACCTTCTATTACAGTTTTTCCTAGATTGAGTTGATGTGGAATCATGCTGTTTTTCCCTACAAAGTAGTGACTTTACCCACAACTGAGTCCTACTTGAAGGATTTAATAATTACTCTTATCTGCTGGGAACACACTGAGACTTCGGACTACAGGATCACAGATGCTAATGATCCTAATACTCGGATGTTGACAGAGATTGATTTGGGACCACCAAATTATTTATGATGCATAATACTCCAGAGGAAAGACTTCATATTTCACCATCAGTCCTCATTTAAAAGTGTCATTTTATAATTAAAAATTTGGGAGCGAGGGAATCAGTTTTCAAATTCTTGAAAATTCTCACTTCTTGCCAAGCTTCCATAAACCCTCTCTCTGAACCCCCCAGTCAAAACAATATAATATAGTAGATAGTTGTAAAAGCAACACATTACAAGGGATATTTTAAAATACTGAAAACTGTAGAATAAGGAGCAATTAATAGCATTTATAGCTGTAACAGCATTTTACAGCAAGTAGTTTTTAAAAACGTAAATCATCTCTATTCCACAGGGTTTACTGAAGTTTAGCTTTAGCCAACTAGAAAACTCTGCAACAAACACACATTACTGACAGTAACCTTTGTTAACTGTTACCAGGAAAAGAACTGGCATTGCCATAAAACCTGGAAACTAGTAACTCCTCCTGAAACCAGAAAAATAAATGAGAACAATGAAAAATATTTTACGTATGAAAGTTTTATCTGTTTGGGTCATATATTCTTACCTGAATTATAACACAGATCAAATCCCAGGGGAGGAACATTCATTTATCAGCCAATTAAGCTATTATATGTACAAAATAATATCCAATTTCATAAAATTAATTCCTCAGAGTAGAAAAATTCAATTTAATCTTTATAAATACCTGGCTTTATTTGGTTACCTATTATTAATTTTATCCTTTTCTTCCCGGGATTACTTTCATCATTATAATTGAAGGTTCGTCTTTCAGAGGAAGTTTTTATCAACTGAAAGGCTATTTCAAGAATAGTGTTTGGTACTTTACTAGCTTATCAGTTTTATTTTTGTCACACTTAGAGGAATTGCTGGTTTTGTGTTAACTGAATGTGACAACTGCCAGCTCTGCATAGGATGAAAGATAAGATTTCCTATAGCTTTTCTTTCTCCTCCTCAATCTATGTTATCTACGAAATTTGCCTCTGATATACATATAAGCAAGACTGTGTTTCTGCCTTTTTCTCGGAACGTTTTCTTGCTCTCTAACCCTCAGAAGAGAATCTTTAAGGAAACAGAGTGCCATCTGTTGCCATACACACAAAGATCAACTGCATTGTCTGCTGAGATTTAATAATGCTTTATGCTTGCTTAACTTCATTCTCTGCTGAAGTAGCTCACACTAAAATACATAAACTTAGGCAAGGTTACATTGATTTTAAGACGCAATTAATGTGAATTACTACCATTGGTTTCTGCACTCTTGCAGTAATGCCTTTCTACAGGCAAACACAAGCTTGCTCTGCCACATGGTGAAACAAGTGGAGGGTGTGCGGTCACTAGAGGAAGGTGCTGAGGCTGAGCCCATGTGTGGCTGTGGCACTCCAGAATTTGCTTGCTCAGATTTCGAGCCCTGCTTACAACGCTGTAAACTGTGGGTGGGCTCAGAGCACAGTGAACCAGCTGGCCTCCCTGTGCAGAAGACCACACAGTCACACTCAATAATCATACTTACTTGCAGTCAGTGGTCAAACATTCATGACATAATAGGACAGTAAATTAAGCACAACAAAAGCTATCAAATTGAGATAGATGTAGGCACACGGGACAGTAATCCCCTTCCTGTGCATTTCAGCACATTTTGCTCCATTATGTTCTCCCACTCACTGGTCTCCATTCACTAGAATATGTCAGACCAGATTTAGTCCTTTTTTTACATCAATTTTGTAACCATTAACCAAGACGAGGATATCACAGTATTCAAGCGTACAAGTAACTTGCCAAAGCAAACCCTTTAAAACTCCTTTAAACTGAGACAGAGAGGGAGAGAGCGAAAAGGCACTGCACACGGTCATTCCCACTTCAACACTCATGTTTTTTTGGTACCAGTGTCACTCATTTAGTTAATTAAATGCAGAATCCCTTTCCTGGAAGCTAACATACAGGATCTGAAAAAAAGAGACTGACAAGTCTTACTGTACACTATACTGTATTCTATTCCTGGAATGAGATTGTTAACAGCAATAGTTTATTTTTGATAGCAGCGCTTGCTCTCTAGGAAGCAACCGTAAATCAGTGCCAAAACACAAGAGCAAAATATTTTAGGTCCCAGATACCATCTCTCAAGAGAGTAAAATTTTAGCAACTACAAAAGGGAGTTCCACGTACACCCCCCCATCCCTTTCCTTTTTTAAAAGAGATGTTTCTCTTCTGTGTTTCTTGTTGAGTTTCTAGCTGTTGATATATTACATCCCTAGGTAATGGTTTCAAAATCAGACTGCTCTCTTTGGTGCACGGACTCTCGTAAAAGTTACTTATCTGCAAAGTGCCCAAGTCAATCAACAACTGACTGCTGATGCTGGGAGACCTTGACCTACGAGTAGTCACAAACCACAACCAAACACAAAAAGAAACAAAACCCCAATGGAAATGCTGATACGTGCTGGCGTGGGTACAGTTGAGTGTAAGTGCCGTATGTTACAGGTGCACTTGCCTGAGGTTTGCATCGTTGCTCAGAGCAGAAAGGCTAATAGGCTGCCTGCCTCCTCCAGCCCGGCCACAAGTTTGTCTCCAGCACAACCTCAGTACCAATCCAGAGATAGAGCTCAGCCTGTGGTCTCCATGCTGCAGAGACCTGTGGTCTCCGTGCTGTGTTCCTGCCGGCCACACTCGGCATGCTAGTGCCGGCAGTCACCACCACATGTCTCATGACATCCCACAAACATCAGAGCTGAGTGAGACACCTCAGTTCAGAAGAAGAGCAAAGAGACTGTTTAACCTAATACTTCTGAAGTTCCAGTTGCTTCTACATAGTTTGGATTGCAATTCAAAGGTAATTTTTCTAATGACACATATAAGACTGTGACACTGATTTTAAATAGGATTATTTAAAAGATATAAACCCATCATTTTGGTAGTGTGTAAAATATTTTTCCCAGCACCATTTTACTCTGTTGCTCTATCACTGCAGTTGATTCTCCCTGAACTCATGGTTTGGCAAAAGAATTGCAAGGAGCTGTTCTGCAGCCTTCATGAACGTCATCTAGCTCCCAAAACTCCACTGAGTACCATTTCTCCATAGGTTAATAGATCATGGAGTCATGTGTTTAAAGTAGAAACAAAAGCACCTTTTCAGAAGTGAAAGTTAAATTTTACCTAAAATTAATAGGCTTTATTCCCAGCAACCCCCATATTAACCACCTAGAGAGCGTTTCATATTCACACACATGGCTGAACATGCTCCTGGCCAAATATTGCTCCTGCTTTAGAAGTGCTGCTGCAACACTGGAAAGGAGAATTAGGAGCATGGAGATTATTATACCAGATGTCCACATGAGGTGGCCCCAATTCCTGCATGACCGCCACTCCTTCACCCGCACCCCAAGGCCCCGGGCAGCCAGTCACACACAGTCTTTTCACCGTAAGCCCAGCTGCTGGCACAATCAGCTACTGCCCTCTGCAATCATCGATTTGCATTTCTGCCCTCAAAAACCACTCAAAAGAAAGCCGAGCATCTCACCAAGTAGATGACCTTTTTTTTTTTTTTAAGCTTCCAAACAGCTAATGGCTGTTCAACGAATTTGGTTCTTATCTACTGGTCTGAAAACACAAAGCAGATTATTCCTCGCGTCTATCACAGTTTGTGCATATTAGAAAAAACAACAGAAAGCAACTAGAAGTTACACAGATAAAATCAAGCACTATGTAAAGTGAAAAATAAGTTCAAACTACTATTGAATTACAACACTCTGAAAGCAGACAGATAAAAAAGTGGCCCCCCACCTATTAAAAATATCCATTGGTCTATCTAAAGAGATAGCATAAACAAAGTTATTTTCCCTAAAAAAGGTGTTTTGCTTTTGTGTGTAGCTATATATACCAAGCGTATTTTTGTATACTTACATCTACATATGTTTACACACAAGATGCTAATGTTATCTCTCAAAAGCCAGTTTGAGTATACTATATATAGACAAAATTACAGACTCCACAACAGAAATGTATCAGGTACTGAGATTATTGAAACTTTGGTCAAGTAAAGACAGCATAAAAATAAAGATACTGAAAATCATAGTCCAGACTATGAAGTCATACAAGTGCTACAGAGAGTAAGAGGTAGAACTTTTTAACAGTTCACAGGCCCGAACAGACAGGGAAGCATGTAATCCTCAAATAATCTGTGCAAGAAGTACGGCAGCTTCTGCTTCCATAGACTGCTACATACAGTCAAGGGTGCAAAACTAAGAAATGAAGTCAATTAAAAACCTTAGACTTGTAAGCAAAATCTTGGACGATATTTTGGATTTCTTGTTAATGACTGTGAGCAAATGGAACATTCAAACTGAAATGCACTCAGCTGCACCCTCCACAGCCTTCCATTACAAATCCTTTTGGGAAAAAACCTGAAAACTCAGTAATATTCTTTTCAACATTATGCCAATTTACTTTTTTTAAAATGACAAGTTTTGTATTACTATACTTTTAAGCCCTCAAAATACTACTGGTATATCAGTGTAAGGAACTTGATTTAAAAGCATAGAGAAAAGAAAAGAAATAAAAAGCCCATAATAATAAAGCAGGTTAAAAGAAACAAAGAAGTTATAAATATGTTCTTATTCAGATACTGATCTTAGAAGATAAAACAAAAAATTAGGAAGCATCAGATTTTATATGAAAGCAAGAATAACTTCAGTAACTCTTCACCTCCCCATGGTTTCCGTTGTTCTGATTTTTCTCTAAGACCACGAGCTGCGTACTTTGCCTGCAGTTGATCAACTCGCAGACATGCAGTCCCATTTACAAGCCAGACACTGGTGTCCTTTCACTGGAACAGGCTTCAAAGTTAATTACGTATTACTTTGCAAAGGATTCTAAATCACTATCACCAGCAAACATCTAGACCAGTATTTTACTGATGTTGATAGGTTACTATATGCTCAACTTCTCCAATATACTCCACCCAAAGGGAGAAACTGAACATTGGGTGCATTCTTATTTCTGGGACTGTGTCTTGTGTTTTCTGAAGCCTACTTTATGCACACGTGCAAATAAAAACTATAACCAGATGGAAGAACATTTTTCTTCAGACAATTAAATTATTGACATAAAAGGTGTGGCAACTGATTCAGTAAGTCACTACATATTCTTTGCGCAGTGCTTACGGCAACCCCTCTCAGTCCTCCAATACAATGGCTATTCCTAAAATAAAAAGGTTGTGATCTTTGTCCAAAGAATACATCTGTTTACTATGTTTGGTTTCATTCAGCACTAAGCATGGGGATCATCCCACAAACCAAAAAGGAAAACCATCTTCAGTTACCACCGGACACACATTGTGTACATCTGAACTTACGAGGCACCATAAATCCACCAGAAAAAAAAGCTTTCAGGTTTCCAACTCTTATATAATATAAGCAAGTGGGATATCAGAGATCCTTGGGGATAATTCACTTTGCTATTTTTGAGAAAACACATATAAAGAGCTTTTTGTCCCTTGACAACCACACATATTACACATTTATTTTGCAAAATGTCATCTTTACGGCTATAAAGGAATAAACAGCTCAGCCTCCACATAGGAGTCTATAGCTTTTCTTGTTAATTTTCCTGTAGATACTAGCAACATCCTTTAAAATTAAGACTAAAGGAAACATTCTTTTAAGCAAGCATTCACCAATTTTTTGGGGATGAAAAATCTATGAGAAAAATATGGAAAAGATCTGTAAACAACTGAAATGCATTTCTGAGCCTTAGGCAGCTGGTGATAAAGAGGAGTGTTACATCCGTTAATGGTATCACCTTAAAAACTGAAAGAGATGTCTGAAGCTTTCAATGTGAAATGCAAAAGAGTGATGGCTAAAACAGTAAAGAGCTCTAAAAACCTAGCAGGAAACACAGTACAACTACACGAGCCTTGTACTTTGCTAGATGAATGAATATGCCAATAGCACTCTCCTTTTGCATGTGGGAACGTACACAAGCACACAAGACGAAAGCCAGACTGGTTGTACATAAATTACTATTCTACATCTAAAATGGTTCAAGTCCTAATAAGGTGAATAAAACTATGTGGAAAGAGAAAAAAGTTACCTGCCAAAATATGTAGTTACTCAGCAGAAATATGCATGCTGCATGATTGCAACACTTATTGTTTAGAAAACAATAAAGTTAGATATAAATATTTTGGTTGATTCATTTCTTGTAAACGCTGCACTATGAGTGGGCGTTCAGGTTGGATTTCAGAAGACTTAAATAGAGGAAGAGCTCTTTGTATGTGCAAAGCCAAGAAAGGGATTTTCATTAATTAGAAATTCTCCCTTGTGTAGATATTTCAGCAGTGAGCAACACGTAGGTGACATAGGTATGTTATGTTCCATAGCTCTAACACACTATAGAGTAAGAACAATTGAAAACATCCAAATAGGCAGCACTTAAATTTTTAAGACAGCTATTCAAGTCACCCACTGATGTCACGGAGTTCTCCAGTAACTGCAAAGAGTAAAGAATACCTCGCTGGCCATATACACTAATTCTTAAGGAGTGATTGCGAAAATTTCTTCACAACCCATTGTGTAAAGCAACCCACACCACACTGCAGTATCATGGAGAAGCAACATAAGTAATTCTGGTCACGAATCCAGACAGTCAAGCTGGCAAAGCAGGATACAAACTGAAAAGAGCAAGCAAGGTGGCACTGACACCTAAAAAACACACTTTGCAATTTAAATAAGAATCAGTCTATTACAAGCACACATATGCCAGCAGTACTGGCACTTCATCCAGACATCTTTAAACAGAAGAGGCAAATTTAGATGGATGGTTGAATGCTGCTGGTTATCTCAAAGCTTAAGTAAATTTGTATGTGTCTGACCTGCCCACTTGTCCATGCAGGTACACCTCAGGTTTCCCAACACTATAGATGTCTTACGACTGCCCTTCAGCCCAAGACCAGTGAATTTATTCTTTAGAAGATTTATTATTGTCTTTTCTGTAAGTTGGGCTACAATATCTGGCAGAAACGAGAAAAATAAACCTGCCTCTTTCTAACTGAGCCCCAATCATACCTAGTCCAGTGCTTCTACTTGAGGTTTTTGCATGTAAAACTATGGAAGTACGACGCAAAAGCCTTTTTGCCTTATGAGATTTTTTTTTTTACAGCTATGGTCAGTAAAAGGAACTATCTACATCTGCTCCCAGTTTACATGCATGCAAAACATTTCATAAAATGAAAACAGATTTGTAATAATTTAGATTCCAATACTAAACCTTCAAAAGCAAATTACCTACAGAAAGTACATGTGTGGGTGTATTCCTGTTTCATCAACAGCCTTAATCAGCCTTGCATACTATTTCTGATTATGGCTCATTATATAAAATCACGTTGATAACAGTTCAGCAAGAATGTTTCTTAACCCTTTCTGAAAAAGAGAAATACCACCCTTGCACCAGTTCTCACCCTCGAGGTGTGCATGTCAGGGGGTGACTATCCCCAGCCACACAGGACTTCATAAAAGCCTTAACAGTAAACTTTAAACCACAGGAATCGGCTTGAGCCATCCGTCCGTGCAAAGGCTGTGGCTCGTGCTGTGCTGAGTGTGGTAACACCTGCAGAACTCTCCTCAGCTCCACTTGTCGCCGCAACCCCAGGTCCTTGCAGAGCCTCTAGAGGAAGCAGAGTTTGAAGGCTGACGCACCTCCCCGCTCACACAGAGCTGAAACGATTCCCACTGCACCAGCTGGAGCCACATCTCTCCTTCACAAGCTGAAACCCTGCTAGGATTTCGCAGGAGTTTTTAGTAACACAAATAGTACTTGGAAGCCAAATGTGCCTTCTTCAATTCACAGGGCTGCATCATCTTCAGCATGCATGCTTTCTTTATTGGTTTTTATAGACTCTTCTATTACTTTGAAATGGGAATTTTATCAATATCATATATTATCTCTTAGCCAGATCAATATCTGAAAACTACTTGAAAACATCAGTAATTGTGAAGCATCACAAATAATTTCTTGGTGAGATTTCTGATCAGAAACTGATTGTACCTGCATTCCACAATCTGCTTGCTGCATTTCAAAATAAATTGGGTCTTGATTTCACCCTTTAAAGACTAAATGATTCCACACCTCCTTCCTTTAAGGCAACTTTGCTCAGTGATACCATCACTATTGAAAGTAACTCATCTTTCTGTATTGGAAGACAGTGTTTTTTTTCTGGGAACAATTGTTAAGAAAAATGCTTGTATTTTATGACAATTTTATTAGCTTATTCAGTAACCAGTGTGATTTTACCACTAAGTCTTTGTCATAAAGCAAAATTTCCCCTTGGTTATGACAGCAGCAGCATAGGGTCTATTTTGAAAAGCATCTTGCGGCAAAACCTACCCCCAAAAACCAGGGGCTTGAACACAGGCAAACATAGTAATGTCACGCTTAAATCATTGCAAGTGCAGAGACAGAGTGACAACACCAGCAGACTTCTAAAATTTAGTTCCTACACACTTTTAAGAACTCTGTTGTGTTACCATTATTTCACTCATAAGCCCCATGGTGTCAAGCCACAGCCTTTGAATCTGTGCAGAAAAATATATGTGAGAAGTGTCTCTCACGAGATGAGACTGAACAAAAGCCCTTTGCTGCCAGTGGGGGCAATTTCTGAACCTCCACAGGCCTGCTGAGAAGGGAGATTTCCAAGAGACTAACAACCCAAACAGATGGGGAAACCAGAGCTCCCAAAACATAATTTCTCCTCTTCACTGAAGGAAATCCTCTTCAATACCTCCGTAAGTTTAAGCCTCTAGGATTTTACACAAAGATGCCAGTGTAACTAAGCTGACTTATCTGCACGCATGTGTTTGGGGGAGGCTTGGGAGTGGGAAGGCAAAAAGAATTAAAAATTAAAAAAAAATCAGAGCCCATCAGCTCAATTTGGTTTGTAACCCTCGCTAAACATCCTCTAATTCTCAAGCCTTCCTGCAGCATAGCAAAGAGATTACAGCAGACAAATCTATTTGGAGTAGATCACAGGCAGCAAAGCGCTGTTACACCTAAAAACACTGCATGGCTAGTTCTACAGGTACTTTTTCCAGTCATCATTTACTAAATTCAGTGAGCCAAAAAATTGATTTTTGAGTAGTGAGACATGGCTTAAAATAAACACACAAATTTAAAACTGCTTGATGAGCATGGACTTCTAAGATCACAGAAGTGTTTCAAAATACCAGCTTTTATAAAGAAAATATTTGTTTTTCTTCAAAGTAAAGCTTTTAGATAAACTTCTGGTCACCTGGACTTAATACAGACTTGTCAGAAGTTTCCACTGAGGACAAGCGATCATTCTAGTTGAAAATTTCAAACACATAAACTGTGAGGAACGAATAAAGAATCTCTCTTTGAAATTAAACACATGAAATTTCTGATATTCTCAAGTGGTTCATTAACTCAGAAGTGGGAGTAAAGAAAAATCTTTTTTCTTAATACAATGCAAAAAATACAATTACTGGAAGGCAGAAATTCTGCAATGGAGTAAAACAGATTTTGAGTCTTTAGACTTCTTCACATACATAATTGTCTGTTCTTCGTAAACTGTTGCTGTAAAAATATCAATAGAGAATTTGTACAGCCAGACAAGATGATTCCAATTCATTTTAATCTTTATTAAAGATGGAACAACTGCTCAGGGCAACTCACCCTGTTGTATTTGGTACATAAGCCAACAGTTGAAAGTCATCCTTTCTTACAGGCTAACAGGAACAACCAGTAGTTTAAGAAGAGTTCATAGTCCCGAGACAATTTGACTGTTTACACATAGTTAATAATTCTTTATCCTGCAAAGATAAGAATTATCAAGAGAGCAACTGAAGATATTACCGCCGTAACAGCGTAAGATTTCTCACAAGACATTCCCATTACCCATGACTTTCTGGACTGGTCAAAAATTTTACAAGTCCCCTATGTGATCATCAAACTAAACATAAGAAAAATAAATACAATGGTTCGTTTTGCCAAAATCAGTAGATCAAAACAGAGTGATGTAATGGGGAAAGAAGTCCTGCCTTGCAAATCTATTACAATTATTTCAAGGAATCATCCAGTATGAGACATTTGTTTCACATGTGACTGATTTCCTATATCCTCTAATAAGATACCCTGCTAAAGACTACGAAAGTAAAAAGGACAATTAGAAGATGAAAGGAAGTCCTCATGAATGACTAAATGAATAAGGACAGGATATAAGGGAAAGGACTTTCACATTGTCACTTCCACAGAGGAGAGAGGTTACCAACACTGGTTTGTGTGTAGTCTGGAAAAGACAGTAAGACACCAAAGTCTGCTTCTAATGTACGGTTATCCGAGCTGGTAACAAAAGATTCAACTGGAATGCAAAGAGTTGCAGGGATCTCTCTTGATAATGACTGAATTGCATGCATCACTTTATCGCTTCTTCAATGTTGGTAAATACACAGAGGAGAGACATTCTTTAACCATACAGAGCAAATAGTAAGGCCTAATCAACATTTTGTCACTTAAGAAAACACTTGCAGATATTGCAGACAGATGTCTGAAAACCTTAGTTCCATGCTCCAGGACACCAAAAAGAAAAAAGAACCTTAGAAATTCTTAAAGGAAAAGGAACAGGAGGACAGGGGAAGGAAGTTACATGCTACGAAGTCATGGTGTGTCTACTGAAATTATAAGCAGTTCTGTTACCCTAGAAATGTAAGATTTCAAACAAGCAACCAACAAGTACACATAATTCAACTGTGAATCTCATAACCATGACTTATGGTTGCCAAGACTTAGAGAACTGAAAAAGTGGTCAGATAAATTAATATAAGAAAAAAAAAAATCATCTCATCAAGGGCTTCAAGTGCAAATAGTTCAATATGCAGTTGAGAAAGTTCTTCAGACTTCTAGAAACTAGGAAAACATACCATGAGATGTGTAACCACTGCTTGTTCCCACCTTTCTCTTCCATACAAAGAGATAACGGTTGTCTGATTCAGAACAGCTATTTTTATTTTCTTACCTAAGATTTATTAAACTAACAAGTTTTATTAATATGAGAAACTAGCTTAAAGGAATAGATACCATTTATATTACAATCTCAGATGAAAAGTAGTAGTAAAGCCCTTAAAGACTGTTATACTTGCATTGCTTATAAATTTGAATTAAAAACTTGGCTATTACTTCCGTGTTGCAAATTTATCTCCCTAAATCAACATGCTACTCCACCAAAATGGCTTTTTAAAAAAAAGGGTCATTAGGTCAGCCAATAAAATGAAGACGGAAAAAAATCCAACACCAAGGTAAGGTGCGTGTTAGGAAAGGATGCCAACAAGAGGTTTGGGAAGCTATAGACTAATATATCTTCCGGAAACTAAATTAATTTCAGAACTAAGTTGACTTCAAAATACTCACTTCACACCTATTGCTCAGATGTCACCTGTTCACAAGTCTGTCTATCAAATCACAAAAAAATAAGCATTTTTATGTTTTGGAAATTTGCAAATTGTCCTGGTTTGAGGTAAAATAGAACTAATTTTCTGTCCAGTAATTTTTTTTTTCAGCTAGGCCTCTTCTTACAAATTAAACTCTGAAATTAACAGCATGTTGTTCAGAAACTGTTCTTGCACAGTGATAAGACCTGATTATACCAAGGAATGGTGTGCAGAGAGGCCCTTGCTCATACTTATTGCTATAACAACCAAGGTCAGCCAAACTTGTTATTTGCCCCACTGGAGGGTCGGAAGCGGAAAAGTGTAGAGGGGTCACATCTGCAGGACGGAGTGGACAGGAGAGGTCACCCAAAACTGACCAACAGGGTATTCCATCCCATCTGCATCATGGTCAGTATAAA
>JAOXJM010000041.1:27822090-27863769 GCA_026413425.1 Tringa solitaria
TTTTTTCCCTCCCCCCACCCCCCCCAAAAACCGTGCCAGAAACACAAAACACAATAAGCAACTTCTTACACTGGAGAGTCCAACTCGTGAACTACTGAATTATGTTCCCTCATTTCACAGAACATTCATGGTTAGAAGGAACCTTTGAGATTGAGTAATTTCCCTCAGTCATTCAAATTTCAAGAGTATTCCATACATCCAACATCACGCCCTAGCCCTCTAACACACCCTGGTGTATAAAAATACTATATAATCCACTTTAGAAGTGGCAGACCAATAAGTATTGTATCTCCTAGAAAAAGGCTGAGAAAAATGATTTCCCATTACCTGCCCAAATTGATTATCCAGTGATGTATAGACACGGGTGTACCTTCTATCAAGCAAAAATCAAACACCCTAAAACTTGATTCCATCTTATATTACTGACTTGTAGCAAAATATGAATGAATAGAATATATTTGCTTACAATACTAAAAAAAAAACCAACCCAGAATGGAAAGAAAAACATCCACATTACTGTTTAATCTCAAAGTGGCTGTGACTGACTCCCAAAGAGAAAACGTTCATTTAGATTTGATGAGCTGGAATTAGCTATCAGTCAAACTTGCTGAGAGGAAAAGCTTAAAGTTCATAAGGAACTGGCATAGTAACTCAGAAAGAAGGCGACATTGTGGTTGTTTAGGTGCAACTTGTTGGCAAGTACCTAGGAAAACTACGTACACTTTTCTTTTTTATAAAAAGAAAAACAAAACGCAAGCAAAAACAGAGAAGCCAGCCAAAGCTCTTGCAATTACACTGGCAAATATGGCATAACTAAGTTTTCAGAGTGGGCTGGCAGCAATGAAAAACTTTATGTACAGCAGATTAATTTTAATTTTTAAAGCTGGAGATTACATGACTCAGCCTGTACTCAACATCTCTATGAAGACATCACTCTGCTGCTGAAATGTCAGCTCCTCAGCTTCAGCACCCAGCAGAAATGGAAGCACAACATTTGCTTTCTTTCAAAACTTAGCATTTTGGCTTGAATTCTCAACAGCTATGTCCTTTCTGGAAGTTTGAAGTTAAGCCAATGCAGAACTCTGCCCACTACCAAGTCACACAAAGAAGAACAGATGTATTTTCTGCCGTCGCATTCTGCTCCGTTCCACTTTGTGGTGGATTGCTCTAACTACTGTTAAGCCTGGTAACCAGTTGTGCTCCCCTCACCTTCACAAGCCAGTGCCAGAGTTTAGCATATAAACACAAGCATTTCCTCATCAGCAACGATATGCTTACTGTTGTTGAAGACAATTATTTGCAATTTCCACCCAAACACACTAAAAGGCACAGACAGACAGCATGGACTGGGAACCAGAACAAATGCAGAAGTTCTTTTCATCACTTTTTTTGGGATAGGTATTTCAGACCAGCAGTTTTCTACTGGCTGAAAAGCTGTCAGGGACATACATATTCAAGATGCAATATATCACCATGCCATGCTCATGTAAACCCCAGTAACATCTTAGGTCGTTTAAGACTTTACTTCGTTGAAAGACTGACATTAGACATGATATTCTGTATGTCTTTTTTTTTAGCCTCAACCCAGATTTACATATTAATATGCACTACACCCCAAGTTAGCTTTATAGCATAAAAAAGTGCCATTCCTAAATATTTCACCATGTTTATCAATTCAATATTTTAGTTTCAGAATAAAAGCCATTAACAGAACTATATTGCTCCTGAGTGACTGAGGAGGTTTTATTCTACATATAAAACACTTTTAAACATAAGCAGCAAAAGAAACGAGGAAAAAAAAAAAAAAGACAAAACCCAAACCCTCAGCATGCATTTAACAGTTACCTTGTGTTGTTATGGTAACTAAGTATCTCTGAAGAAGCAAGAACAAAAGAGGAAAAAATCCCACTGCAAATCCTCCTATAAGTTCTGTAGATATATATATTTTCTTTGCTGTAGATTCAAATGAATGCGGTCCAGCATCACACTAAGCATCACATCCCCCTGAGATGTAGGTAAACATTTTAAAATGCTGATGGAGATACTGAAGCATGAAGCTGAAGCAAAATTTGATTTCTCTACAAGGAGAATGGCTGCTCAAATCAGCTGTTCCTTGAGATCATTAAATTCCAAAATCCAGGTGTCTTCCAAGAGGCTCCTAAGGAATCTCTTACTGAGATTTCTCTAGAGCCCACAGCTGGAAAAGCCCGGAAAAGCTTAGAACAGCTAAAAGGGGGCAAAACTATTCTCTTACAGATATAGTTAGAAAACTATTCTCTACACAGAAGAAAGAGGGACAAGCCAAGACCTCTCTTGTGTCCCAGCTTCCAAAAGTTTTGGTGAAGTCATCCTGATAACTGATATCCAAGTAAAGAGAAAACCCTATGAACAAAATACAAAGCAGAGTCTGTTTTGCAAGAACCAAGATGAAGTGTCAAGGAGATTTATTTGAAAATATGGATTTATCAACAGTTTATGGATAGGGACGGGAATTTATGGTTTTAAGCAATAACTATGGAACCAAGTATTCATTTTAGTCAACCCAAAATAATTTTGAGAGTTTATGAGGGTCAAGGGAGGTGCCCTTTTTTGGAATTAGAAGTCTACCGTTTTAAGTTCAGTATCTCTAAAGCAAGTTTCAGAAAGTTTTTCATTATAGAATTATTAATAGACATATTCAAGTGTCTACATATGAGGAAAGTTGCCCAGTTTTCCTGCAGAGGGGAAAAACAGGTTAATAGTATGGTCAATAGTAGGAATCAAAGAGAATCTGTGGAGACTGTATCTGTGGATATGCTGTTTAAACTCTAGAGAGTCTCTCTGGGTAAATGCAAACAATTTATTTATTTTTTTTTAAAGTTCCTACTTCAGATTATAAACAACTATAGTCTAGTTAGAAAGAACAGCACATACTTTTTTTTTTAAAACTTACACAAAAAAACCCACAACCCCAAAACTCCAGAGGTTCATTCTTAGAACTTGCTGGATTTCATCTGAAGTCAGTTGAAAGACTTAAGGGACTGCAATCAAACACTTACAGTGACAACTCTCAAATCAACTTAATTGTAAAAAGCAGTGTTACTAACCTCGTAAAAAATGTGATGAGAAATCATTTGTACTGTCTACCAAGTGCTGTTTTAACTACTTAACCCAGCACCTTGTTTGTACTTGAAAACCCAGCAATGTAATTCATCAGTGGGGGAGGTAAAAATACTATTGTCTTTAACACTGTTAGCATGTACCATCATCCAACCTACCCAGGATTTTAGTAAGGTTACAACATATTTGCAACTTACGCGTTTTGTGCTGTCACTCAATGACTTGACTCTGGAGCTATCACATTCCTGAAGGTACAGCTTCAATCAACTTTTCCTAAACCTCTTTGTGTGCTGTTGTGCACTGGAGAAAGCATGTCACAAAAAGCACATTTAAAGAATGAAAAAGGTAAGATGCATCCCTAATTATGACCCTTAAGATAATTCAGCAATTGGAGCTTAGACAAAAAAATGCTAATGACAAATGTAACCTTGAAACATAAGAGACAACTATTAATAGAAGGCTAATCTAATGTCTCACTTTTCATAATACACAAAATTGCAGTAAAGTCAAAGTTCACTAACATCAACAACGTACTTCAGAGCTCCATCTACGCTGCTGATGACAAGCATGAAAAGTTCTCAGAATTTTTAAAGCATTTTGTATCTAGAAGAGTTTATCCTTCAGGCCATTGAGAACAGTGCTTAATGACAATCTGACATTATCAAAGGGAAGTTTCTCTTCACCATTTATGAAACTATTACAGCTTACCTTTTTTTCTTCCTCTCTTCCTGGACACTACAGTGAAAACACTAACCTTGTGTCTTCATGGCAGAGCAGCATCTGACCCGAATCCCAATCAAAACATACAAATTCTGGGGTACAGCCATTTTGCTAAACTCACCAAAACTACAAATACATTCACACTTCACATTCACTATGACACAAATTATTTTTCAAAGGGATGCCTGAGGAAGAGGGTAGCGACTCAGGTATGAGTAACAGCAGAGGTGCTGAAAGCAAGGTTTATGAATACTTTCATAAATATTTTTCAACTGTGAGGTCAATCTTTAGGCCAAGATATTGTGTTACTGGACCCAGAACTGAAGAACAGAAAGCATCATTCTCCATCTCTGGGGCTCACAAGATTACAAATGCTGCCTTAGCTCTAAAGCAGACATATCTTTGACCATTGACACACACACACACATATATATATATTTACTGTCAACATTTCTCTCAAAATTTTGTTAAAAACTACAAATTAGGCAGAATTCTGGAACCCCTTTTAGATCTGCAGGATAGGGCCTTCTATACCTTTTAAAAGATACCATTTTAATTATTTTTAGTAGCACAGTCTTCAAAAGGCATATTAGTCAAGGATGGAGGGAAGCCAATGTTTAACTTGACACCTGTTTGGTGGTCCCGGCAATTCTAAGCACACAAAATCACACAGGGTAATTAAGCAAAGCTCACTGACTACTAAAGATTTAAGTCAATCTATTAAACCGTTTCTTGGTAACCTTAATATTCTTTCAAATTACTACTACTGACCCAAGCTTCCCAAAGGCACAATCTTCAATCTTACAAAGCAATTATTTTCAAAGAACTAATGTGGTTCTCAAAGTTCTGAGAAATCAGTATGCCAAGAAAATGACGTCAAGCAATGAATTGGTTTCTGCCCATCACTGAATCACAGAAAATATGATCCTGCCTGCCCACTTACAGTCAGTGAAGTTCTGCATTATACAGAAACATTTAAATACCTCCCCCTACTTCTGGAAGAGGGATAGGGTTTTTTATTTAATTACATTTCAAGCATGAGCTTGTTACTCTGACCACTTAATTCTTTTTTTCTTCAGTAAAACATTTATGATAAGGAGTTTTCAAAAAGAGAAGTGCCATAACAGTTTCATGACTACTACCTACTACCTATTTCAACTCTGAACCACACCACACAGCGTTCCCCAAACTACTGGAGTAGAATTGAAAATTGAAACAGCATTAATAACCTCAGTGAATCTTACTTTATCCCATTAAGTGATTGAGAAACCAAGACAACTCTAACGAGATCATAAAATGATTAACAGAGCATACAACCCAAGGGTATAAACAGATTTTTGTCCAGGAAAAAAGTATTTAGTAAACCCCCAAAGGACTCCTGTATCAGATTAGGAGAGTCACTTCAGCCACAACTCCCAGGTCATTCCTGAATTTTCTATATTTGCTGGAGTTGCCAAATGCAACAAAAGCTGGAAAAAGCCATGAAGTTTAGCCACACTTTTTAGTCAAATATTAGCATTGAATTTGCTATACAAAAATCAGCAACAATTATTGCTCTTCTGTCAAAAATGTAAAAGCTGGAACAACTTATCAATTTTTATTGACTGTAGTAATTTCCCCAGAGAGCAGAAAAATCAGTATTTTATTTTAACTCACTCATATTAAACAGCCAGGCTGATTTACTTTGCTAGCAAAACAGATAAGGAGGGTCTTCTCTGAGAAAAGTCAAACCTCAGAAATGAAGACTGAAGTCACTCCTGAATGAGAAAACAAACTGATTTCCTGTTTCAGACAAATCTCATCTTGGCATGTCATTTAATTTCTCTTCATGAGATATTGGAAGGGTTATTACCTATGATGATCAAATAAAGATATGTTTCCAAGAACATTAATGTCTTCGCATGCTTTAAGGATATCAAACAGATTTTCTAGTGCTGTATTAATAAAGCAATAGGGTTTCACAGGGTTCCCAGGAAATTTCTGAGATGCTCATCTACTGGAGTAACAGCTAAAAACCAGAAACTTCAACAAATCACCAACTCTGGGGATGCTAAAATATGAGGCACACAAAAATGGCCTGATTTGTGGCATGTAAAAATATTCACAATGGATCTCTTCCTGAGCAGCAACAGCCGTGTTTAGAAAAATCAGTCCCAACTCTGCTTTTCACCCTTTTGGATGTCTCAGACTGGACAACCCAAATGACGCAGAACTCCTACATCAAACTCGCAGATTTGGTAATATTTTTATCTGATATGGTCTTGCACAGGAACAAGCAGATTCACTGACAGTGACAGCAAATCATAACAGATACCGGGCAAGTGAGTTGTTCAGCTACAGAATTTTTAACGTTCAAAAAAATACAAGATGATCCATATTTTTAGAACAATGCCCAAGTTTAGCACAGCAAGGCAGGAATAGAAATTGCTTTTAACTCCAGCAGCACAAATGTTTGTTTTAACTGATGCCAAAATTACCAACAATTTACATCAACAGAAGAATTAACTTCATTTAAAAAATATATATATATCTGAGCACAAAATAAAAACTATACAACCTACACTTGAAATGGAATGGAGCATACCATTCACTAGTTTCCTAACTTTCAAAACGTGCACAGACACAAGCATATCACAGAACAATCCCTTTCAGGAAAGTCATCACAGATCAGCTCAGGCAGCTGGCGTTCCAAGTGGGCAGCTGAATCCATTCAGTGAGCACATATCAGGGTGAGCAACTCTGCACCCTGCAGAAGTGCTGAGCAGGAGCAAGAGATGAAGCACAAAAAGCAGAGAAACAACCAGAGTGTTTCAAAAAGAAATGCAGAAAGCCATGGTAAAGGAAACACTAGATTGAGATAACATGGAGAACAGGGTCGAAGCTCATCCAAAGCTGCAAATTTACCCAAGAGTACTCACTCTGTTCTAGCAGCACAGCTATCACACAGCAGAAAACTATAAATGAGCTGGGTGGGTATTTACTTAGCAGATAGAGCATTACTTTCACGCCAGCAAAAAATACTTCACCCTGTCTGTAGCTGCCTTCCAAGGCTTTTCCATGCGATATGAGTTACTCTGAAAAAATCCATATGCATCAGAATAAGAGTGGCAACAGGAACCTGAACGTGAGACACATTCAGTTTAACTGTGAAGCTCCATGAGAGATTAGTACAGCAGAAGAGAGAATTAGGTATTTGTATTAAAGTGTATTTATTTTCAGGCTCTGTATCTCAAGACCATAAAATCCATTTAATCAAGGAAGTTAACTCTTTGAAGTAACCAAAATTTCTAACATGCTCTACTTTTTGAACTAGAGGAATCTTAAGTTTTAAACTAGAGTGAAAAACATCAGTATGATCATTCAGCATTATGAACTACCAAAGATATCAATACTTTAAACAAGGATAAACCATTTTAAGGATAAGTCATCATGAAAGGTATTCTAAAAAATACATCTGCTGCATTAAAAGCTTGGATACAAACACAATCCATCATGAAGACTGTCAAAAACTTCTTTTACAGAACCTCATTTTAGTTGACTACAACTAACAATCTGAACAGACGTACTTGTGAATTCTGGTTCGTTAAATGAACATGGCACAGTAATAACAGTTAAAAAAATTCTTCTCTGTATATTATTCTTGTCATTTCTCATCTTCCTGCACACCAAACACTGACATTTATTGCAACTCCTGGGAAAAGACTGGGCAGGTGAGAAACAAACCTAATAATTGAAGATGTCAATTCAAGAAGCTTCAGAAAAAAATTTAAGATATTTATATTATATCTATAAAATATATAATATGTACAACTATATTTCTGCGCAGATATATCAATGTAGATACCTCTATGTAGATGCTATATATATAGCATACATTTATATTTAAAAAAAAAGATCAACTATCTACACGCAGGTGGAAATACTACATAGATCACTGAACACCTAAAAGAAAATTCCGGCAAGGAAGGAGGACAGAGACAAATATCACTGTGCAGCAACAGTTCTACAACAATTTCACAACAGTATACTATTGGCAAAAACTCCTCAAAAAGTAATGAATATATTCCCCATGGGGAAAAAGGTGGCAGATTTTACCAAATATAAAATCATATGCACGAAGCCAATTTAAGAACCTCTCAAATAAATAAACATATATAAAAAACCATAGCTTTTTATGTTAATATGTATTTATATGTATGTTAACATATTTTAAAAGCTATTTTAGATATTTAAATAAAAGGAGAATCCCAAAAATTTGGTGTCTTCAAATTCAGCCTTCTACACAAGCGTTGTTTCAGGGAGAAGGGTACGAGAAATAAATTCGTACATTTAATCTAAAATCTCAGTACTTTTATTCATATTCACCTTCATTTTGGTAGCATTTCAGGATAATTATTAATACTTGTGTATAAAAAGATCAATTAAGAGTTCTGGCATGGATCATAATTTTTTATTATGCCATTTACACTGCAACAAGCAACTGTCACTTTTCATTTTTCCACTGTGCTGTGAATTTTACTGTGCCTAATGACTGCTGGAAAAGACCAAGTTAGAACATGGGTAACTGCTGAACTGAAGTTCCTCGCAAAAAGACTGCCTATGCAGCATTATCATTAAAGCCATCACTGAATTTATTACTAAACCACATTATCTTCATAATAGATAGATATTCAACTATCTACTATCAACTATCTAACATAGATAGATCCAAATATCTACTCCACCACTCCTCACAACCATCAACATGAATAATAGTAAGAGAATCAGAACGCCGAATTTTTTTTAGACGCCTTTGCATTAAACTAATAGCTCATTGGATATCAAAAAAGATTGGAGTAAAACACTTCACAAGAAAACTTCAATGTCAGTAAAATACTTTACTACAGAAAAGTGTTTAAGATAAAACAAAAAAAAATTATTTTGCAGAAAACTTTTTTAAGCACACTAAGCTCCACAAGGAAACTGCAGGTACACAGCACTGAAGACAGTAACTGCTTTTGTGGTTTGATTTCAGGATACAGAGGAGCCATGTTAGGGAAAGGGTTATCCCATAGGAAGATGTGCAAAAAGAAATTCTGCAGTAGGTCAAAAAGAAATGGAGAGAGTTTTTGATTGTCACTATTTTTTTTTCTTTTAGTGTTACTCTAATTTATAAATGGACTCAGACCAAACAATCCTAAAGTGATACAGCCCAGCAAGAAGTATCAAATTCTTTTTTTAGTACAAGATGCCTAAAATAGACTGAAGTCCACCTTCCCTATTACCACAAATACTTTCCAAGCAATTTGGGTGTGAAGCGTAAGGGAAGCAGCAGCTGGAGGCTAGGAGACAGCTGAGCATCTGGTGGAATTGATTTCCTTAACACCATGACATAACACGTGCCATCCATTATAGAGATTATTCACTTCATAGATGAAGGGCGTTTTGTTTGCTGGAATCCAGCTTCAAACACTGAAAACTTTCATGGATGAAGCATGTGGTGGTATCTTTGGGGGGAAAAAAAAAAACAACCCACAACCAAAAATAATAATAATAAAAAAATAATCAAATTTCAAACATGCTCTCAAGCAGCTTCTTTAAGATGCACTGAAGTTCTGCAAACACATTTTCATCAGAGCAGCCTACAGGGCTAACAGTGAGTAATCATTACAGCAGCATGAGGAATGCTAAAAGCAGAAAATGAAAATGCCACTTCCCTATAGAGAAACGACAGTCTCATTCATTTTTTAAAATCTTCATGAAATACAGAGATAGATCTTAACACTTCTCTGCAGGTAAAGAAAGAAACAGGTATAGAACAAGGGAGAAGTTTCTTCACTGTCTATTCATATTAGCAGCTGAAAGACACCATGCCAAATGGAGGACTGATGAGAAACAAGACAAGGGTGAATGCTAAACAGCTAAGAGAGACGTTTTAGAGGAAAAAAAATAAACTTGCTTTTTGTTCAGTAACATTTTGTTGAAAGATTTGTTTTGAGGAATTAGGTGAGACTCAGTTTTGTTTTCAAGATGAAAGAAAAGGAGTAATATGTAGCATGGCTCTTGTACATCATAAAGCAGGTAAAATCAGCCCTTTGCAGATTAAACAGGCATAAGAAGTTGTAAGCATCTGATTAACTTAACAGGAAACGGACTGCTGGAACCAGTGCACAAATACTACAGGGCTCTCAGAGCCCCATCAATATGCCTCAGTCCTGAGTCTGCATACAGTCACCTCCCAAAACTGTCAAAGGTGCATACTGCTAGAATACTTGTTTTCTTCTTAACAGCACTCCATTACAAAACTGTTAAACAGCTTTCAGCTGCAGTCATTTTTTTTCTTCTTTAAATCTGTGGGTGACAGTATTAGTAGGAAAATACATTTTATTAACAAGACCTCTTAAAAAACACATTAAAGATTAGTTTTAAAGCTGTAAAAATGTTTACAAAGATTCTTGTTAAAAGCTTTAAATTCACATTTCATTTAGCCATTAAAAAAACCAAATAGTATTTATTATACATCAAGCACTACTATGCCCTGAGGTTTCTGCTTAGAGCTCTCACATGTAAATGCAACTGATAAAATGGATCTGACTTGTTAGCCAAGGCAGAAGCAGCGGCTGGGGAAATGCCTCATCCTCTCTGGGCCACAGCACAGTATCATCCTTCTGCTGTTTCTGCTTACACAGAATTGGTTCCTGGGAGAATGAGTTTAATTAGCTCCAAAGACATCCACAAGGTACTCGTTTTACCAACTGAATAATAATGCAAACAGTACAGGTAATGCTATACACAGAGCACCATAAAGGTGACTTCTTCACTGCATGGTAATGGAAAGTCTCAAGGAGAATGGCAAGGAAAAAAGGCAGATACAGATGCTGTGCCACCACAGCTTAGGTCCGAATACAAGACCTCAAGGGCACAAGGTCCTTTTACTTAAAGCAATGTTGTTTTACCAGTATTTTTATATGCATTAATTCACACCACTGCATTTTCCATCCATTCTCTATTACTGTGTCATCCTACTTCCCATAACATGTTTTTGTCATGGCATGTATGTTTCCCTCCTCCTCCCTCAGAATCCATTGACCTTTTCTTTTTAAGCCAGTAGCTAGTAAAGCCCAGCCTTAAAGATCTTACTGGAAATGGGAAAGTTTATGAGGTTCCCCAATTCCCCAATTAAGTATTTCTCTTCCCCAGTGACAAGCGTATGCACGGTATCATGTATCAGCCAAATTCAGTCCCTTCAAAATGGAGTTCTCTGAGAAGAGAAACAATTTCCTCAGGGCCATCTGTGTAAGGGTCAGAGCTGCACACGACTCTGAGCCATCAGACAGCCTGGGGTTACATCTTTCTACACACACAAAAAAAGAAAAAAATAACATCAGACATCAGGAAAGCAAAAAAGGATTGATATTTTGTTCTTAGGCTACCTTTGCCCCGTTCTCATATTTCTTGCTCCTTCAAATAAAAACATACGCCTACATAAGTAGCAAGTAATTTCTGTAAACAATTGCTTTTTGTCTGGGCAAAGCACAATGCATCAATATTCACAAAGAAAGGACAGTAGCAAAGGAAAAGGAGGGGGAGAAAGGAAGAGGAAACTAACTACACATCACTCTATGTAGTATTTTCATAAAAAGAGCATTATTCTATTACTTTTCTACAGCTGATGAGAGTTTAAAACAAAACAGTCCCAAGTGAAGAGCAGGACATTGCTGCAGTAAGTTTACAACAGCTAGGAAGGAAAAAGGATGATTTCGCTGACAGAAAGAGTAAGTGAATGACCACCACTTGCATGACTGTAATCCCCAAATTTTAGTAAGTGGAGGTGAAGCAGAAAAGTACATTTTTCTTCAAATACTCCAATTTCTTATTTTTTTAAAGCTACATCTACAAAGGCTCTAAAAGTTGACCAAACATTGACAAACTGAGAGCTGCTTTAAGTTTTCCAATATCTTGGCTGGATTTCAGTACTAGCGATCCTGCTTGGCCCAGCAAAACTCCTTCCCCTGGAACCACAGTACCAAGAAGGAGAAGCTACACCCGCTTACCAGCTGCCACAGGACCCAGTGATCTCTGGACACCCCTCTTTCTCCTTCCCAGGATGCGACAGCACTGCATTTCACCTGTCATTACCCAGGAGGCAACACAGCCCTTGTACCCTGCCACCCCACAAGACCTTCAAAGCAGCACAGGCCAGTGACACCACCAAAACCAGCAGCCAAATAACCTACCATAGCCACATAGGCAGCCAGATTGAAAAACTGATTCAGATTTAAAGCACGCACCAAATTAATGGCTTTATAAAGACAAATTTGAGCTCATTTCTTATCCAACTCAACTAACCATTGGCAGCATTTCAGGGGAGAAGACAGACCGTACAAGTCACAGCATGCCTCTGGAATGCTCCTGAAGTACAACATGAAATAAAGTCCCTGTGTAAAGTACAAATGAAGTTAGCTGGACAGTGTGCTGCCTCACTTCTTCTCTCAACTGAAAAGAAAGATGAAAGCTTGCACAGAGGTACACAGGGCCTTCTGCAAAAGGCAGAGGGGAAAAGCATTAAGCCTGTATTGTTACACCTACTTTGCATCCTAAAAATACCACTTAAAGACCTCCTTTCTGCCCTGTTTTACAGGGGAGTCCATCACCACCTTCTTAATTTCTCCCGGTTTGGAGTGTCCAGGGCCCACTCCCCGCTCAGGGAGAGGCTCCCGCCGGCACTCGTTGCTGTGGCAACCGGGGTCAGCTGACTCGGTTGTTTACCCCGTGGAGGGGTCAGGTGACCCAAACTGACCAATGGGGTGTCGCATCCCAGCGGCCATGCTCAGGATAAAAGTTGAGGGACGGAAGCGGCCGGGTTGGCTCCTCTGTAATGGCGGCTCCTCAAGGGCTTTCTTTGAAGACTGATGCCTGAGGAAGACCCTGTCAGTTCATCTACCTTCAGTCCCCACCAGTGAGCTCTGGAATACAGGGCCCATTTGTCACTGAGGCCAGTCTGGAACTTCTCCAGTGCCTGCCAGCGACATCTTCCTGGGAACTTGATACAATTTTGTATATATTTATACATACTGTATCTATTTCATTATTGTATTTTATTATTAATAATTCATTAAAGTAGTTTAGTTTTTTTCTAAATTCCTCTCTCTTCTTCCTCTCCTGGGACTGGATAAAAGTACTTGGCAGAATTATATTTATTATATATTAGCTATTTTAATTACTAGATCTCACATAGATAGTAGTGCTTCTGGCTTTATATCAAAAAAACATACCGCAATGAAGACCTTTCCTTGGACAAAATGTGGGCAATTTGAGATACCCTGCACACTGGTCCTTAAGGATAAAATTATTGAAGAGCTACATTTAGTAAGGATTACCCCCATGTGCTTTAACAAGCTAAAAATTCACAGCAGCAAACCATACCTTTAGTGAAAACTGAACTGAGTTTTATAGGGGAGATAACTCTTACCATAAAACTGATGTTCAGAAAAGTTTTAACTACAAAGTGGGCATTAACCAACTGCAATTATGCCTAAATTGAAATGATTTAGGCATCGTCTGTTATGCATGGAAGTTAAAAAAAAAAAGTAACATATTCATTTAGCTGGCCACATGGATTTTGCACAGTTTTCTGTACTGAATAGCAGCCAATGAGTCTCTCCCGACAGATGATCATTTTATTTTCATTTTGAAATTCCTCTCAGCTTTGAGGTTTCACTGGAACCTCACCTACTAGAAAAAAATAAAAATGAAATCTTCACTTTGCTGTCTACAGTGAAGTTGGGAAAGCATGTCTGCACAACTTGAAGTGCTGACTGAAGCTCACTCTGTACCAGCTAACTCAGGTGCCAAAAACAACAGAAAAAATGCCCCCTATATAATCCTCTCCCCACCACTTCCACCATTTCTACCCATATAAAGTCAAATTCATGAGAAACAACTTAATAATTGCCCTTATACACTAGGTAATGTAACCTTCAGTAATATTTAATTGTTACTATTTCCCAAAGGTTTTGCATTTTCAATCCTTTTTTCAAATTACTAATGTTTTTTTCTATTATCTTGGCCTCAAACATATCACAATATTCAAGCTAAGACAAAACTCACATCACCATTTTTGCTACTTTAAGAAATCAGTACATTTAAGTGAATACTGCAGAGACAGCTGGCAAAGATGTCCTTTTTTCTGTATCAATAAAATATCCTTTAACAGTTTCATGTTCTTCATGCATGCTTCTGCAGTTCATTGTGTTCTATGATTTCCCAAGAATGACAGTATTTGAAAATATGATACTACAAATATTTTCATGAATGCAAACAAAGTAAGTTTTCAGCTCAGTTGTTTGTTTACAAAATACCTTAATGGGTGACAGGATAGAATTAGAGTTTGACACATTACAAAGTAAATGTAGGTGAATCCTTCTTCCTAGAATATTCAGTAAAAAATAATAAAAATCTAAGTCTTGAAAGTAAAAAACTGCATGAAACAACCATAATACAAAGCATTGTCTTACATAGTGTTCTTCTAAAAATAAATGATTTTATGAAAAAAAAATATAAAATCACATATTCCCTATATTTTTAAAAGTCACATTGCCTGCTTAAAAAGAAAAGCTATGGAATAAACAAGAAGCAGACCTGAGAGCTAGAGATCCAACGATGCCATGGGTTGCTGGCTCCCCTAACCAAATACTACTGAGGAAGACAAATTTCCAATAGACATATAGTTCGTTGTTGATTGATTTACTACGTGAATTACTTTTAAATTGGAGCCCACGTTTTCCCCATGTCCATTAAAGTTCCTTTTTTCCCCCACCAATACTACCAAGCGACTACCTACTGCAGTCACCCCAGGCTTCCAGCTGAAATTCCAATCCACGTGGCAGTATTTTTAGTTTCTACTTACCTTTTGCCTCCTGAATTTTCATAGAGGCTCACAGCGACTCTCCCAATGCTTTCCTGCTACAAGCCTTACCTGTCCGCTCAGGTGCACAGACAGTATTGTGACCAGAGCGAGAAAGTCACTGATCAGCCCTTAGTGACAGCACAGGTGGAGGTGAAACCACAAGAGAATTAAAACAAACAGATGAAACAGAAACACAGCCAGGAGAACCACCACAAATCTACAGCAATATATGACTAGAATAAATTTTAAATCCAAACAGGCCATACAGCAGTCTGTATACAATTTGCACTATGTAAGCACAGGTGCCACTCAGTCTCTCCTTGGGTTGGTTAGTCTGCTGTAGACTCACCGCAACTACGCTGCACTAAAACATTCTAAAATGGCACGTGTTCATAATTAGCAAAATATGCCCACTCTTCCAACAACCTCACTGCAACTACCCAGAACTCTTAAGCATATGGCTGCATCTGAGTACTTTTTGGATACAAAACGTAATAGCACGCAACATGCATGCTGTTGTCAACTGAAAATGTCCAGTTTCCTCAAGAAGGTGACTTAAGCAATTCATATAGTCTTATGTAGCTCTTAACATCCTACAGATAGAACATTCCTGGGTTGCTCAATCTGTAAGATCTATTCATTAAACACTCACAACCCAAACAGCTAGCTCAAGAATTAGATTTCCAGCATTTTTAAACAAACTTAATTTCTCAGTAGCATTTTTGGGGTTTTGATCCTCAGTAAAGAATTCCCACAGACTTTGGAATAAACAGCATCTATTAACAGGCACTTGGCCTCCCCTCCAAGCAGTTAAAAATGAAAGGAATGTTGTTTATCATCCTAAAATAGCTCTCAGTTAAATACTAATCATTACTATTAGTGGAAAAGACAGATTTCAGTCATACAGCATTTAAGTTCTACCCTTAAAATCCTGTGTATTACAGGTCCTCCCTGCCACTCTACTTTGTGGTTTGACGTGCATTTTAAAATTCCCCTTCTCATGATTTCTCAATTTCTCAGTTTCACAAAAATATCTTGCATCTCCTTGGAAACCTGAACGCAACACAACAAAGATTGCTGGCTCAAAGGCTTAGAAGCAGGTTAGAAGCAGAACTGCATTCCCTTGCTAGTTAAGATAGGGTTCAACATTTCTCTTTACTTATGTATCTAACAAGAATCTCTCTCTCTTCCCCATTAATTTTTGTACTTGCCTTCACAGCTGTTCACTCAAATCCTATCAACTCTTTCACTACTAACTTGCACTCACCTTGAAGTTTAATGAGAGAAATGGAGAAAAATGTAAGCAATTTAAGGAGGCTGGCAATACTCTGTAAGAGGTAAGCCTCCCCTGCAAAACTGTCAAGAATGAAGAGAACTTAAGACCCCTTCTGCAGACATAGTTAAAACTATCATCTTAAGCTATATCAATTGGTTTCTATACCAATTGCTCTTGATCAGCACAGGATACGAAAAACCACCAGCGTAAAAGTGTATCTTCTGTGTAGCAAAGCGGGTGGCAGAAATGGATTCATTAGGTGTTTAATGGCCACAGCCCTCCCCTCTCTGACCCCTGCTTCTCCGTCACGGTGCTGGCATCTGCCCTGCTCCCATTGCAAGTTTGGGAATTGTTCTTTAGATAAGAATGTTGCTACTACCAGCAAACAACATTTGCCCCCCAGTTCATAAATCCTTTAAATATCACTCTAGTTGCAGTTAGAAAAAAAAGTACTACTTCTCATTTTGGATGTAGGGAAGCACAGACACCCCCTCCTACCCCCAAAAAGGGACTTGCCGCCAGCCTTGTCCCGTGCCACGTTCTCCTCAGAGCAGCGCTTTGCTGCAGCACTTTAGCGGGTTTAGTCATCGTTCCTCTTGCAAAGCCACCTTCACCAGTACAACAAAAATTAAAAGCTCAATCGAAAGCTAAAATTCTGAAGGTATTTTCTACAAGTTACATATATTCAGTGGGTTAAGATGAGAAATATTCTCTCTCGCAGGAGTCAATGGTGTCATCTCAACTGAAGCACGGTGGGAAATTGGAATCCTCCAGTTACTGCAGTTTAGTTGAAAGCCTTGCAGAGACAGGAACCAGGAATAACAGGCAGCATGGAAATACGAATATGAAGGGGGAAAAAAAAAAAAAAAATCAGGAAGAGTAAGATTCCCTCCCCCTCACAAAAAGGATAGAAAATGGGCAGATTAAGAACTTCTTTCCAGGAACGCTACAAGAGCAAGAGAAGGTGTTCATCCTCACCAAAAGCCAACAAGTTCACCATCTACAAAAAGGAATAATTCTTCCTGTCCCTACCTAGGAAACGCTGCTGAGGGATACAGGATTTGCAAAGCCAAAAGCTCAGCAGCCATTTAAGGAGAGAACAAAAGATAGAATTACATTATAATAAAAAAAATATTTAAGAACGAAGAGCTGGAAAAGATACAAATGTCTTTGAGTTTTATGACACAAGCTGAACTAACAGGGTCCCTGAGAGATATACCCTGGAGTATATTATTGTCATAACTGTCTACTGTAGATTTTTTTGCATCATCATCCGAAGCATCTGTTACTACTCCTAATTAAAGAACAGATGGTCTGACCCAATATGGCAATTCCTGTGACCCTATATTTATCAGCAGGTGGAGAAATTAAGTTTTGAGGTCTCAAGCAAGCAAAGCAAGATTAACAAAAACAGATAGCTAAACAAGTCCCAGAGCCATCTGGTATATGACACTTACGGAAAATATTCTTGAAGATTACGTACAATGCATTTTCCATTATCTCTGTACCAAGAAAACAGCCTTTCATGAACTCCACCAGATGCAAATATGACTTAACTCCAGCAACACAGAGATTATTAAGCTAATAAATGAATCTTTTTCCATGTTAAATTAGTGAAGCATAGCTATTCCAGCTGTACAGTGAAATCTGTAGAAGTGGAAAAAGTCAGCATGTTCAGATAAAAGCTAGAGGCCATTTTCCAAAAAACTTCTGATAAGGTCATCACAGACCAGTAAAAACAACAAAGAAAACAACAAAGGCAACGGAAATAAAAGCATAAGAAGGTATATTTTTGCCTGTATGTTTTTAATGCAGGTTGAAAATCTGCAGGTGCACTGTGGAAAGCTGCACTCCCAAAGCTGATAGTAGATGGAGAAGACAGCTTGAAATAATTAATGCACACAAGAAGAGAATTTGAATGAGACAGGTATTAGCCAAGAAGGCAGTAGTAGCATATGAAAGAAATTATGCTTTAAGTGAGTAATGTCCCTCCCTTCTTAAAGAAATCTTTCATGTTTTACTGGTAAAAAGGCACTTCGGTAGTTTGCACCTGTTCAGATATTTTTTTTAATAGTCTATTGGGAAAAAAAATAAAAATTAAAATGGATGAAAAGTTCTACATTCATGAGTCGCAGGAGCTTCTGATGAGCCTGTGTTTTGAAAATGTGCATACCAATCTCATTAACTCACCGGGAAATATTATTGTAACTAAAGAAATAAAAAAATGCCCTTTCCACTTAGAAACAGTTACAGAGAATAAATTAATATACATGTTCTTAAATTAAGAACCACCTGAAGGAGGCCGAAGCAACAATGAGGCTGGTTAGGGGGGCATTCTATGTGAAGACACCAGAAAGATGCACTTCAGCTTAACTGGGAAACAGCATTCATCCGGTACCAGCAACAGCATTCAAGTAGTCAAAAGACAAGAGCCTCCCTGCAGGACATGCCAGCAAAGCACCTCTTCTATGGCTAATACAATTTTATGGTACCAATACTAAGAAGAGTTGAATACTTCGAGCACTCCATACAAATCTTATTAATTTTCTGTAAATAAGCCAGACAGAGGAGCTGATTTCTTGCATATGGAAAATTTAATGAAAAATCTCCACGCAATTCCTCAGAAGGAAAGGGAAAGTTTAAGTCTCCAAGACATTGCTATGTTGCAGACCTCCCAGATGCAGAGAGGAAGGCTGCTTTCATGTCCATCATCCCTTCCCTATTAGAAACATGGACATCATTAACCTGCATCACAAGCTGCTCACAACTTTCTGCCTTTGTTAATTCATAAAAATTTCAGCATTTGGGAGGTGGGAGGTGGGGTCAAGCCATTCACAGTGTTTAATTTTTTTATCTTGTTTTTAATGGTAATTTTCACCACAATCTTGAACTGATTTATAGATAAATAGTTTTTAAGGTTGTGTATTAGTAAAGCCTTAAAAATATACTACTGAAAGCTTTTTCACTGCTATTTTTCTTTTCAGACCACTGTACCAGTCATTTACTTTGTCAAGCATTATTCTCCTAATATTTAAAACCTACTTCTAACATAACTAATAAGCTGTAAAGTGCTCAACTTTTGTATGATTGTCACTTAAACTCTACTCTCACTCATGGAAAACCATTAAATGTGACTGATTCAAGTCAAACTCCCCACCGTTTGGTTACTTGACACACTTACTAGAGCTACAGATTGGGTGTTGGGGATGGTAACTCACCAGGGTGTCAGTCAACAAGCACATTTCACACAATCATTTATCACTGAAGAATAACTATTCTACTGTGAAGTTAAAAAACCCCAGATCTAACAAAAATTCCCTCCACTGTACAAAGCTAAGCATCCCCTTTGTGCCCGGCTGGGATGGAGGGCACAAGCAGAGAGAGGAACAGAACAGAAATAATTATGTTTGGCTCAACTCCATTATTTAATTTCATTAATTAAAAAATATTCAAAGATATTCTTAAACATGGAAAAATTGACATAGAAAAAACGGATCGAATGGTTGTCCGGAAATACCTTGGGGGGAAGTCAGTTCAATACATACAAATGACAGCAATTGAATATATGAAGTCACGCTGTACTGACTTAGTTAAACCAATGTCATCCCTGTGCATGAATGCTCTTATGTAAGGTTAAGTCTATTTTTCAATTTATTTTGTTATTTACCAGGAATATTTTTACTTCAGGACTGGTACCGTCTTTTCTAAACTGAAGGAAAAAAAAAGACACTAGCCATTCCTATGTATTTTCTACAGTGGGTTTATGATCTGACATTCCACAGCATAGACACACAATTAACTGTGCACCCATACGAGCTGAAAAAAATACTATGAAGAAACCAATGGGTTGCATACATATTTCTGTACCAATCTAAATATACCTACATTAAGTATTGAATTAGAATTATTGACACTAGTAAAGCAGGTCTAATAATGCCACATTATTAAAAGAATTCATAATTCTTCCAGTTCTTCCCAGTGAGTTTAAAAATAGACAGTAAACAAGCTTAAAGCATCCATAACAGAAAATGTTACTGAAACTGATTAAAAAGAGGACTATTGTGAAAAAGCAAAAGCTGTGATCACGCATTCCAGGCAGTCTGGTGCAGAAAGCCCTAAGAAAAGAAAGAGACCTGTAAGCATAACAGACTCCCCTTGAACCATTCTCACCCCATAATAAGGGTTTCCAAACTGACACTGTACATCCCAGTAACGCATTTCTCCACCACGGCCAAGTTCTGATCATTCTGCCACCTGCAACGTCTTTACCCCCCTCTCCCGCTTTGAGGGCAATGAGAAGAGAACCAGGGCAACAGACAACTCATCAAAAGAGCCAGAAAAGAGTTAGGAAACGATGAGTTTTAACAGTTCTTAAGTTAGTAGGACAGAGGAAAGTCCTTTAGAATCAAGGAAAATAAACATCTGCAAAAAGTAAAAAAGCAAAGTCTGCAGCATGCTCTTTAAGGCAACGCTTAAGAGTATTTAACAATAAAATTAAGTACGATTCCATACAGCAATAACAAACTAATAATGAAATGCAACACTAGCCTCATTTATAAATCTGCCATTTAATATACAAGTCACTGTGGCCCATCCCTTCTGGTTTTTTTAAAGCTTTCTGAGGCCCTCCTCTTGCACACATCACATATATACTCTCTCAGTTAAAATGCACTGTTCTGCTGTTGTAGAAATTGACTATAAAACTTGCATTTGAAAGTTCTTTTGTTTCTCAATTGGTATTAGCCACAAAAGGTAAATCTTATATACTTTTTATAGCACAGTTAAATGCAAATATTGTGGCTGGATGCCCATGTGAATTAAGTCCACATTTCTGATTTAGACTACACATTATTGCACTTGTTATTTTTAAGAAGGGAGGAATTCATGGTTACATTTTTACCTATGAAAATTTAAAAGGAAGTTCTCAAATTAAAATATTTTCCCTGTGGATACAGCAACTTTTAATGCGCACACATGAAAAGAGCTATGGTGATTCCATGACAGGCTTGTAAAAGACACTGACAGGCAGCAGCCCTTTATGAAGAAGAAAAGGTAATATTTTACAGTGAGAAATAAATGAAAATATCCAGAAGACTATTTGGTTATACCCAGTTACACTTGGAATTGCTGTAAACTTGACAGTCATAAAACAATGCTGAAGCTGTTTTCATTTTCCGTAACAGTTTAAAATGCTGCTGCTAAGCATCAAGGAGGCACTTGAGGTGCTAGTGTTCTTAATGAACCCTACTCAGAGTTTGACATAAACCTTCTATCGTATTTAACTTCTGTAAATATCAAACACGGCTGTAGGCAGTGAAAATCTAATGGCAGGTAAAGCAGATCCAGCCCACAGTTTCTGAAAAGTTTCAAAACTTCATAGGAGACTGATTGGAGAAAAAAAAAAATCAAAATCTTATCAACTTTACAGTAGTGATTTTTCACTGGCTGTTGTTACAGATGGGTATTTGTATATTATTTGTTACAGAAAAACCTTCAAATTCCTACACCTGTGAATACATCCCCATTGGAATAGGTTTGTTTTCATATTCTTGAAAGAGTAAAGTAGGATTACCAATATCTATGATTCATACTAACACTTAAAAAAAAAAAATCTTGTCCATGTGCACATGAAAAGGGGCAGCCATCAGCTCCCTGGAGTTACCCAATGCAAAGGGACCTTCGGTCTTAGCAGTTAAAAACTCAGGTGCAGGTGTGTGTGCAACCCCTTGAGTGGTGTGTGTTAATATGTTTGCATACATATACACGTGTGTATCTATTGATTTGGTATACATTATAATAAGCTAGTGTGAATCTTGCCATCCTCAAATCTGTAGTTAAGTTGGTGTTCAATTATTTTGTTAAATCATCTTGTATACCCTTAAATCAGTGATTGATAAAGTGCTGCTAAAACTTAACCTCTTGATCTACCACAAATCATTAATACATTTTTGAATTGCTAGTAAAATCACAACTCTGTCAAATATCTCCATCTGCAACACCAGGAAAATTCTGGGAGAAAATGGGTATTTAGCACCAGCTCACAAGAAACTATTGCCTTCTTTCAAGACAATTTTTCTGTGAAGCCCTGGTCCAACACCCTCAGCCTCATCAATCAGACACTCACTCTAAGGGCAGAGCTCTGAAAAGCATCATGGAGACACACGCGGATGGGGCAGGAGGGGAACACTCAAAAACCTCTGCACATTCTGCAACCACAGCACACACAACACAAGCTCTACACAATAGGATGCAAAAATATAAACGAGGTTGATGACTGAAGTTAAAATAGGGGCAGCCCGACTGATCAGGAGTCAGAGATCAGCTCTCATCCTGCCTAGCCTGGGCAACACCAAGAAGACTGTATCAGATGCTTTTAAGTTGACCTTCAGATTTTGTTTTTATTTTGATTATTTTGTTCAGCATTTTTGTAATACATACTGAATTATTCCTATCCTACTGTTCAACTGCATGGTTATCAAAAATACTTTTGTCTGCAGATTATGGGCAGGCTCTAAATTCCACTGCTGGTTCCCACATCACAACCTGAGAACAAACAATAGTAAACCATATGAAAGCAATAGGTTTTCTCTAACGATTTCTTTTTAGGTAAACTTTGGAGTGTAATCCATCAAATTGACAAGCTGTTGGAGCCCCATTAAATAATTTGCTTAGTTCCTCATGCCTCCAGTTATTTTAAACTGAAATGCAACAGCACAGGCTCTTACATGTTCCCCTGTTATTCCATACTTTGCACTGTGGCCCTTTCCCCAGTCACTGGCCTGCTTCTTTGACGTCTTCAAGTTCATAAGACTGAACTTTTAAAAATAAATCCAGAGCTTTTTTTTTTTTAAACACTAAGTAAGATGGCGTGATTAGATGAAATTGCAGGTAAGACAATTATACTCGTGACACCAAAATAGTTTTGGTACAAGTACAGAGTGTTTACATAAAGCAGGTGGAAGAAAAAAAAAAGCTCTGCATTTTTTGTTAGATGCACTGAAATCAAACCTTTTTCCAAATCCTCTCCCAGTGGAAATTCCCTCACACAAATTATTCCCTATATTTTTACATCTGAATACCAGATAACTTGAAATACTATGAAATCCTATTATGTAAAATATGAGCAATTAAGCCAATAACTAGGGCTTCAACTTTTTTGTCACTTACGGGATGGGTGAGGGTGTTTTTAGACGGTAGAAAGGTTAAAGGTTTCTGTTGGATACTTCAATAATCTTGCTGCTATTTTATGTTTTTACCGTTGAGAGGTTTATGCAGTGAGCCATCTACGTTTGTCATTCATTCCGTATACCAAAAAACCTGATGAGAATCTTAAAATTTGAATTACGTAGAAAGCAACAGAGCTCACAACTGACATTTTTATGGTACCACTACTATGACTACTAAATTCATCCAGTTGCTTTCATAACCACAGGGCAGCTCCCATTCAAAGGACAGCTGTTACAGATAGGCCATGCTTTTCCCATCGTAGTCTGCAAACTGATTATAACTTTTAGAGGGGCAAGTCCTATTCCTTAAGTATTCTCTAGACCATTTGGAGGTTGTTTTCAGCTATGGGTGCTGCACAAACTGTTCAGCTTAATTATTTTTGTTGTTTATTTAATTATAGTAAATGAATATCCTTCCCAGTTAACAGCTGAATACAAGTTCCTGGTTTTAGTACACAAACAAAAAACATTCTCCTGTTCCTTTTCTACATGAAACTTAGTACAGAGAAAAAACACTATTCATTTAGTTAAAGAAAAACTCATTCACACAATTATTCCCAAACGTTAGCACGTGTATAAAAACACAATTGGATAGAAGTTATTAGCGAAAGGTAGGAAGAAAAACAGAGTACACAACCACAGGTGCTTCATTCCAAGTAAGCAGTGGCACAGAATCCATTCATTCCCACCACAGTTCCCAGGACTTTCACATACAGACCCGCTTTCCCTCTCACACCACAGAGGACAGGGAAGTAGGGCTGTCTCTGGCTTGCCCCAAACCTTTGCAACCCCCAGTCACTCAATCTCCCCGATTTAATAAGCCAAACAGCCTTCTGGACCCCTTTTCTCTCTGCCACCCCAATCCCTGTAACTCCAGCCAAGGTACCTCAGGTTCTGTCTAACTCATGTCCCCGCTTCCAGACTTTGGCCCTCCTCGTCTCCTGCTCCCCCCAGCTCAGCATCAGTTTTCTGGCTTTCAGAAAGGAGAAGACAAAGGGCTGAGAGGAGAAAAAGGAAGCTGCTGCTTCTCCAGTACATGCTACATGTCCTCAGAGGGCTCATCCTATCATACAGGAACTGCTGTTTTACCAGCTAAACGCTGTATAATTTTCAGGAGCCCACAATGGGGTCCTAACGGGAAGACTCTTCCATGAGCGTACAGCAGCTGGGGAAACACAAGACACCTACATCACAACACAAGCACGCAAAAGAAAATAGTCATAGTACTACACACAGTCATAACTTTTAATAGCCACAATTCCATAGAATTCAACATCTCAATCTGAACAGTCTCCTAAAATTATTGTACAGTGGAAAACTATGCAGCTGTATTCTCCCAAACTTGCATGGTTTTCTGCAATGTAAGACACTGTCGATTGTACGCATCTATAGTCTCTATGTTGAAATGCCATCCCATTGACCTCTCCAATCTGTGGTAGGGACAAAACAGATATTGACATCTATGAAGCCCACAGTGACTAAGCTGGGGGCTAACACCAGGCCCAGGGCTGCAGTTTAACATAACATCTTCAGCCCAGTTGGACAGCCTGCTGCTGCCAGAAACATGGAGACTGAATCCTCCCATCCTCTGCTCCATTCCTCCCCTCTCTATTTCTGGCCTACAATCATCTCCTTGTATTGCAAACATCCAGCTTCCAAACCAGTAGGAAGCTAACCCAGTAACAAGAACTAAATCAGTCTCTTTTTTGCTGAGATGATCCATCAGATCAACTTATAATACGCGCAAGAGCTAGGGAGAAAAGCAGAAGAGAGGAGGCACAGAACCAAAACTTCAGTCTTTCAGGGTTTGCTTACCTGTAATGCAAAACTACCAGCTGTAACTTAAGTTTACCAATGCTTTTAATAAACTTTTCTATATTCTTAAGATTTTAAGAACACATGTATGCCTTCCAAGGTTGAGGAGAAAAATCAAAACATATATACGAAAACCCTCCTCTTCAACTACATTGAAGTTACCCTGCATTATAACACTCACAGGAAGGTCCCCTTCTGAGCGCAAAACACATCCAAGTGTCAACTTACCCCACAAATTTGTATTACATAGCTGTTTGTGAAGCTGCTTATTTCCCTGAAAATGTATGTTTCTGAACTAGAAGAAAACTCTCACAATTGCTCTTACTCAAGCTGAAGCAAGCTTTGTTATAAGCATGTATAGTCCTTTATTCATACTGTACCACAAAGCGCAACCACCACTGCAGGAGCTGCATTACTACTGACCCTGTATTATGAATTTCAGAGCAAAATTAAGACAAAACACAATGTTTAAAGAACTGATTAACATACACAATGTGTCCAGCATGTAAAAATCAGTATATCTAGAAAAAGAGAAGCTTTGAAGCCTGGCCTTCATAGTATTCATACCTAAAGAAGCAAATACACAGTTCTTCAGCAACCCCATTAAATCCCTACTTTCACAATTCCATGTTAAATAATGGATCTCAGTGCCAATGAAGGTCTCGCTGGGTCCTACTTCATCTTCAGATACCTAGACATTTGCACAGATCTGCTCAGCTGTACTCCTATGATGATCTAACAAGTTCTGAGACTGCTGGCAAACCAAGTTAAATAGGCAGCTCAGGTCCCTCCCTTTTCCTCCTGCTCAAAATTTTTAAACCAGAAAAACAAATCAGTCCCTTAATTCTTCTCCAATATGGTTCTTACAATCCAGAGGGAGCTTTTGGCTTTCATTCTAGTACTTATTCCCTAAACACAGCTGTAAAGTATAAAAATCAATTAATCATGTTTTGATGTAAGACAGCTCACCCAGACACTACACAGGACGGATTTACTATTCTCGTCATTAAATAAAACAGTCAGAAATCTCCAGAGACTTTTTTTCCCTACAAATGTTGACAGAGACAAGTACTGCTTTTATTATCGCTGTCTGAACTTATAATAGAAGTATACTATTCATTTCAAATGACCAAAGCAAAAAAATAAAAAGAGCTACCCCTGAGCATCGATCATTATTCTCAATTACGAATCATGAAAACTGTATCACATACTAAATCCACCTGATTTTTAAACCATTTAGACTTCTCTGCATACACGCATTCTTATTAATGCATTCAATTAATTCATACTATGGATTTGATATTCATAGAAAGTAGCTTCACTTACAGAAAGATGGCTCCTATTGGAAATATCACAGGCATTTGAAGAAGGTCACAGGAAATCTCTCTTCAAAGACGCACCAGCTAGAAAAACAGAGACAAAACTAAACAAAATATAGCGATAAAATAATTTGGTTCAGACTTAACTAGTTTATGATCTAGGCAGCAAACAAGTTGGAGAACAATATTCCTGAAAAAAAGAAGCTTCCAGCAAAATCATCTGCCACAGTATCTGTGGTTTCATACAGTGGTACTTTCATGAAAGAATGGTCCAAGCCATCCAGGACTTTTAAAAACCCAACAAGTAGCTATCTGCATTTTCCCTATCCCCAGAACCTCCTCCTGTTACTCATTCCTGCTCGCTGCTTACAAATCACCTCTCCTTGTCTTGGTCCCTCTCTCTTCTTCTTTCCCATTTTTTCCTTTTAAACAGTCTTTCCTGCCTCCCCTCCGAGCACCGTGCCCTCTCTCCCTGCCTGGCATCTTCTTTCTTTCTGTTCTTCAGCCCTCTGGTATTTGAGCCACAATCATTTCCTCCCTCTGCTCTGCACTGGATGCCAACACAGACAGCACTACCCGTACCCAACAGATTGTCCCTGCGCTCTCATTTCGGAGACCCACAGCTCACAGAGGCTAATCTCTCAGAGGAAAGGGATGCGAGGAGAAGACAGGCTCAGGCACTGCAGCCATGCATGGAGGTAAACTCAGGTGCCCCACCAGACCCTGCAAAGTCCAGTCAGGGTTACAAATAGTGAGTGAAGTAAATTGAAGGTCCTTCAGCAAACTTAAGTGCCAGAAGAGTAAACGTAGACTGAGCGCGTGAAATCTGTCAAAGCTAAAAGTCTTTGGCAAAAAGGGTTCAATTTGTGACAGCTTATTTTTAAAGTACAACCTCCTCCCTCTAAGTTCCAAGTGATGGGACTGCTACAGCTACTCATCTAAATAAAACTGCAGTTCAATCTAAACATTTTTTTTTTTTTTACTGCACTGCAAACCTCAGAGCTCTGACCGATGAGTTAAGACAGTACTAACATTTCCAGAATGGCATTTAAATCAAATGATCACCAATGCAGGCTTGCCCGGGCTGTGAAACTCAGCAGATTAAGAACTGCCTGATGAGCAAATCTGCCTCCTGTTCAGCAGGACAGGACAGAGCACACAGCTGTAGGCAGCCAACTCAAGATACACTACCCTGACTCAGCAGGCAGAATCATTCGGAAAAGGGTCTTTTTTAAGTAGTAAAAAGTCTTGCACAAACCCCAATATAGCTGTTTCAAGAACTAAACTGTACAGCTTCATACCGTGTAGGACAGTTTTATCCAAATGCATCAGAACCTGTGCTGCAACACAACCCACCATGAAATATCTGAGTAGCTGAACTAAGCCAGACATCTAAGAGATGTGCTTAACACGGCAATACAAGCGCGTACACCGTGCAATGAACTTCAGACTTCACCCACCCATCCTCTCTCGCTATTCCTGGGCAAAAGACCCTTAACCAACCATCAAATCAGCAGATGGGGAGAGCCAAAACCACCCCTTCCAAAGCGGGTAACAGTTTATAAGTATTCAGTGAACTAATGTGTAGGCCAAACTCAACTATATTCTATTTGACTTAATAATTATTTCCATTTGCAACTTGTATTGTGTAAGCTGCCTACTTTGTCCTCTGATGGCTTTACCAGCTGAGGTTTTTGGGTTCGCTTTTTAAATCTACTTGGATCTTTCAAGAAAACAGAACAACTATAACTACAATATGAATAGAAGGATTTATTATTTCAACAGCTGTTCACAAGTAGATTAGTTCCACTAACGATGGAGAAAAGAAGACAAAAAAGAATAATCAGCCTTTACTCAGAAGTGTAACATTTTCCTAAGGTCAGTAATATAATTCTGTTGGCTTAGGTATTGCAATTTTTATTTTTAGCAAATATCCTTGCCTTTTTTAACCAGAAAAAAAAAACTAATGCAAAACTCTGCTGCAAAACTATGTTTTTAGTCCTCCAGTCATTTGGAATTATTTTCTACTTGTTTTGCACTTAAAATGCCTTCCCAGATATGACAGATTAAACAGAAGCCCAAGCATCAAGTTATCAGAAAGCCTACAGGAAAAAAAATACTAAACCAGATTGAATTTGCATCTGTTTGTCTTCCTTTGCACTTTAATATCTTTATTTTACTGGTATAGTCTATTTCATAGAATTAAATAAAGATACTTTCTTCTTGGAGCAGGGGGTTTAGCGTGCTGTTTGAGTGGTGTAATTGGCAGGACCAGCAAAGGCTGTTCAACACCGGTTCAGTAATTCACAGAAGAAATTTGTCAAACAGCAACCATTTAGGAAAAGAGACATCAGAGATTTCTGGATAGTCTCCAGTCACCATGGCTTCAGCTTTCAACACATGTAGCTGTGCTATGGCTATTTGAACAGAGTTTTTGAACCATGGTCCTTTACTAACTGGTTCCAGTCATCACAGGGGGAGACCTATCAGCCAGGCAGTCCCAAGATGTGTATTACAGCATACATTTATAAGATACCTCACCCAATACCCTATATTGCTGTAAGTTACAGCAAGTCTGCTCAAATGACAGATACAGTACAATAAAAATAGTCACATAGGCTATTCATTTGCCTGGCTTTTTATATCTTTGCAAGCCAAGAACCTCCTTCTCTTCGCTCTTCTATACTGTTCTGACTCAGGCAAGAAGACCTTTAAGTCAGTCCTAGTCTTGCCCAGATAGGAACCGGAGAAAAACATCATACATCAAGTAGGTGGTTAGCAATACCAACACAGAATTCGGTACTCCCTCCAGGTCTTCCCAAGTGAAATACCAGTCCAGCATAGCTCTACAAGATACATTTTGGGGGTGGTGGGCTACAAATCACACTCGCATATCACAAAAATTGAGGAGTGTTATCTTTTTAATTTTGAAAAATACCAACACTGCTCTCAAATTAAGACTTAATGGTGGCTTTTCAACAGCATGCTGGCTTGGACAGCTCACGTTGATCCTGGACCTCACCCAGGCCATCAAAGCCTATAGAGAAGGCTAAACCCGTGGTGGCACATAGCATCACGAGCCAGTTTTATAATCTGGTCTAGATAATGAGGGATCCCAATACGCTAGGGCTCCACAAGGAAGCGGCAAGAAAGTTTGCTAAAGTAACACTCAAAATACATTCTCCTTTTAAAAAGCCCTGGTCTTTAAAGAAGAAAAATTAACACAGAGTTTTATCGAGCTACTTACAATAATGTGTACTAGCATATATAAATAACTAGTCTAAATAATTTCTAAACAACCACTGAATTGCTTGAGAACTAGTAAAACACAAGAGATCTCAGAGCACTATGAAACAGAGGACATGTCCTATAGCAATAGTGAAGAAGTGGTAAAAGACTGAAGAAGTGCTAAGACAAACAACATAATTCTGATGCTTAGAAAGATTTGAATATATTGCTGGGGGAAAAGACAAGGGGTGAAAATCAATTTAAGTTAGAGGAGAAAGACAAATTACAGTCAGCAAGCCACAAGCCAATACAATATTCTCCCTTGGGTAAATGTATTAGTGAAGCAGCAAGTGTAGTTTATGTAAATGATGCTTCTGACACTGTTCATTATGACCTGGAGATCCAAAATGATCAGAGTACATAAGCATAACTCCTGGAAAATTTGCTTTCAGAGCAAGCAGTGGCTCAATATAAAAACCAGAAAGCATTTCAGGTCAGTTCAGCCAGAACTTGACCTGCAGCAAGTTTTGCTTAGTATTTTCATTATTAATGTGGGTGACTAAACAGATGCCCTCTTGCATGCCCAGGTGGAAGACCTCCTGCAGCAGGAGGGGGTGTCACCCTCTATGTCAATGACCAGCTGGAGTGCATGGAGCTCTGCCTGGGGATGGGTGAGGAACCGACCAAAAGGGGTCAGAATTAAAGGGAGGGCAGGGACAGGTGACGTTACAGTGGGGGACCGCTACAGGCCACCTGACCAGGATGATGGAGCAGATGAAGCATTTTATAGACAAATAGCAGCCTCATGTTCACAAGCCCTAGTCCTCATGGGGGACTTCAACCACCCCGACATCTGTTGGAGGGACAACCAAAAAAGTCACACACTCTACACTAATTCTTACATCCTTGCTAATTCTACTGCTTTTTCACTGTTGGCAATACATCTCTAAGCAGTCACAACTTTAAATTAACTTTCAACGTAAGGATTTTTTTCCTTTTAGAAAGGAGTTATATTCTGACTCCAGCTGATGTCATAAACTGTATTTACACCTTTAATATAGAACAATTTAGACTTTACCTTTAGATGTGTATGCACACATTTATTTTCGCTCTGACCACATATTTATTTTAGCTCTGATTTTATTCTTCATCTTTACTGTGAAACAGCAATAATATTCAAAATTATACATGAAAACCAACATGTATTTACATTGGTACAGACTCAGAGCATTTATCAGATCTGAAGTGTCAAGGGCACATACCAAAGTATGACACCACCTTTCAGACTTTTAAAGAATTCAGACTTTGAGCAGCTCTTGTTTAGATTTTATACCACCACAACCCCAAGTCCTTCATCAACATTCCTGTCTGCCAGAAATTTAATAATAGTAAATTATTCACATACACAAGTTAGTTTCTATGAACTGATGGACTGAAACAGTGACAAATACACACCTCTAATGGCCATAAAACTAGAGAGAGACAGCACTCACTTTTTGCTTTAAAAATATGTATGCATATTTGCTAGTTCAGAGATCCCAAAGCCAGAATAACATTAAAAAGTAGCTTGAAATCCCAACACTCCTTATGTGAAAATATTTGCCGAAGGTCAGAACAAGACTTTGATTACATCACCAGGACTATTCTAAGTCATCTGGTCCATGAAGTTTGGGTCCAACAAGACACATACGAGAAGGAATGCAAAACTCCCTTTACAGAAGAGTACCTGTAGTACTGCAATAGGAAAGAAGATAACCACTGTCATATGTATATAAAAAGTGCTATTTCTCTGATACTATGGACAGAATGCAGTGTTTTCAGATACACTAGCATCCATTTTCAGAAACAGAGCTCAAAACACCACAATTATCCATTTGGTGTATACAATAGATTTTTTAAAGTTTTAAAAACAAACCTTCTTAATATCTCTCTTTTGCCTTAACATCTGCATTAATAGAGAAAACATCAGGAACCTGGCAAACAAGTTGGAATAAAAAAATAGAACAACATGGTGAAAGAAAGTAAGTTACCACCACAAGTTACCACATCCACCTGAACAGGGCAGCACCATTACATCTGGAGATAAATGCTATGGAAAATAGAGAATAGTGATGACCTTATCATTGCCCCACAGGAGGCTGACCTCTCTCCTAACATAGCATTTTCCACCAGAAAACAATTCTCAAAAAATGTGTCTCCTACAGTTTTTGATTGTTTAGGACCTTGTGAGTCTGAATAGTGGTGAGCTCTTAAATATTACAACACCAATCTTGTTCACCAACAAGTCTTCACAACCACCAGCTCTCAAGTATGAGAAAGAAATCTGTGGAGTCTCAATGCCCCTAAAAGGCAAAAACCCACTTTATTTGAAGAGACCGATGATTAAGAGACAGCAGTATTATTAATCTCTGACAAATCAGCAGTGCAATTCAAAGCTTATGCCTCCTAGTCCAACGTTTCCATTTTTAGACAAGAGTTTTTCTACGTATCAGGTAAATCTTTAAGAATCCACCCTCTTACCCAAAGACAAAAGAAAAAAAAAAAGAAAAAGAAAAAAATCACATTGGAGAATAAACAGCTGTCTAAACATCTACTGAAGTCCAGAAGAGAAAGCCTGCATCGTTGTGAGGGATTTCAGTCTTACAGAGATTAGCCAGAGGCCCCACAATATCATCAATAAAACTCCCCAGGGCTGGGGTTTGCCTTTTATTTCAGGGATGAGGGGAGGGGTAGTTAAGCTTCTTTTATGAAGTATTTTGTCAGAATAAAGATGAGTTTACATTAGACCCCATTCCAACAAATAAAAGTTAGTTTATTACTGGATTTAGAAGTCTGTACCTGCCCAAAGACAAGAAAGCATCATCTGGTTTATATGAAAAACATAAAATATTGCCCTGATGTGTCACATTTTATATTGATCATACTGTTATGATAAAGGTAAACAATGCTGAGGTTTCTCCTGTTCATGCTTGTAACTGATCTATCACTACTCTGTATACTCTTAGCAATGTAATTCATGCACTTAAACACACACTGCAAAAACTCTCAGACTAATAAAAGGTACTTAAGAAAGTACTTACTAAATGTATTTGATAATACAAAATATTCCCCTGACTAATAAAGGAATTTATAGTGCTATCTTACATTCAGGGTCATCAGTGGGTGGACTGTTCAGTGGATGAGGAATTGGCTGAATGGCCATATCCAGAGGGGAGCAGTCAACTGCTCAATGTAGGATCAAGTGCACCCGCAGCAAGTTTGTTGATGACACCAAGCTGAGTGGTGCAGTCAACACGCTGGAGGGAAAGGATGCCATCCAGAGGGACCTGGACAAGCTCAGGAAGTGGGCCCACACGAACCTCGTGAAGTTCAACCAGGCCAAGTGCAAGGTCCTGCACTTGGGTCATGGCAACCCCCAGCACCAATACAGGCTGGGGGGACGAAAGATTGAGAGCAGCCCTGCCAAGAAGAACTTGGGAGTACTAGTGGGTGAAAAGTTGGACATGAACTGGCAATGTGCACTCACAGCCCAGAAGGCCAGCCACATCCCGGGATGCATCAAGAGAAGTGTGGCCAGCAGGTTGAAGGAAGTGATTCTGCCCCTCTGCTCCACTCTCATGAGACCCCACCTGGAGTACTGCATCCAGCTCTGGAGCCCCCAACATAAGAAGGACATGGATCTGTTGGAGCAAGTCTAGAGGAGGGCCACAAATATGATCAGAGGGCTGGAGCACCTCTCCTGTGAGGACAGGCAGAGAGAGTTGGGGTTGTTCAGCCTGGAGAAGAGAAGGCTCTGCAGAGACCTGATTGCAGTCTTTCAGTAGTTAAAGGGAGCCTTTAGGAATGATGGGGAGGAACTTTTTAGCAGGGCCTGATGCAATAGGACATGGAGTAATGGTTTTAAACTAAAAGACATTTAGACTAGATATAAGGTACTTTTTTTACAATGAGGGTGGTGAAACACTAGAACAGGTTGCCAAGAGAGGTGGTAGATGCCCTATCCTTGAAAACACTTGAGGTCAGTTGGATGGGGCTCTGAGCAACCTGATCAAGTTGAAGATGTCCCTGTTCACTGCAGGGGGTTTGACTAGATGACCTTTAAAGGTCTTTTCCAACCCGAACTATTCTTTGATTCTATCTTTGATTCATGTAAGTTCACAACAGAGTGCTACTATTAAAGACAACAAATAAAACTGTTGCTTTTGTTTAAAAAGCACCAGTTCTATGTAACATGGAGAGGTGAAGGCAGCACATAAATATCTTTCTAAATATTCTCTAAATTTCTCCACTACCTGACAAATCCATAGCCTCTCCATCTTGCAACATAATTTGCAGTTTCTTTGTATGTGTCTTTCTTCAAATCAACATCCAATCCGACTCTTGCCCCCCAGATTTGAGGGAACTTTATCTGTTGTTAAAGAGTATCCTTTATAACCAAAGCATGTCCAGGATCATCCAGATGCACATGTGCCACTAATAAAAATACCAATTACACTGGTCTCCTAGAACAACATTAGATTACAAGCAGAGCCAAATTATTTGGTGAACATGGGGTTAAAGTAAAAAAAAGGTAATAAAAGCAAGTCTATCATGACTAACATGACTAGCAAAACTCAGTTTTTTATTGATTTGTGCTGTATGCTCCAAAGCTTCTTCCATCTCCACAACTTAATACTTTTAGCTCTATTCCCTGAGAACTGCTCACATGGTACACCCCGTCAGGGCAATACATTGGATTTCTCTCCAATCAAGCTACCACTCTGCACAAACTATTTGGAACTTAATATCATTGAGACTTGGATCTATCCATCAAACTGACGGAAATTAGGAGGTTCAAAAGCTGTTAGGAAAGCCTAGACATCATTAAAGCACGATGAAAAAACAGCATATACAAAGTAAGAGTATTTCTGTCCAGCATAGAAATTAAGTTGTTTAAGTTTCCCCTGTCAAAAAGATTTCAAACAAATAAGAGGAAAACAAAAATAAAATCAAAGTACATTTTATTTGTTTACCTTTGTGACAATGTACTCCCAAACCCTGAAGCTACAAAACGAAGCATCTTCCAATTATTTTTTCTTTCGAGTTAAATTGCCTATATTTTAAAAGTCAAATAACACATACTGGACATTTACCCTGAATATACACTACGCTATACACAGATACTTTTTTATGTGTACAATCAACTGCTTTGCAGGAAACAGCATTTTAGAGAATTTCATTCTCTAATTCTTAAATGGCTATAAGAGTTGAAAGTAGAGATGCACAGGAGTCAGTAGCGTGGCAAGCAGGATACTTCCATGATAAAGAGCCACGTGGAAAAAGGCAGGAATGTGAGGTTATTGTTTCCCTGAACATAACAAATGAAGAGCTACTGTAAAACGATGAGAATGTGCAACATTTATCATTCTGCAAAGCAAAGACTGAAAGGGCAAGCTATGCCTGGCAGTAACTGAACCGCATCAGCAAAGAAGTACTAACAGCTGTACGGATTTTCACAAACACTGGCACCTCTGCACTATCGAGCTCCAACCAACACTGAGAAGACACCACCACAGAACATGACACCTGCCACGTTGCTTTCTCAGCAGCATCTCATAAAACAAATCTCTGCAATTTTTTTTTTCTTCCAGTTCAAACAGATGCCCTTTTATTCCTGGTCCCTCCTTTCAGAAACACTGCTTTGTCAAAAGGAATTCTTTGGCATTTAAATAAAAAATAAAATAATTGATTCAGGAAAAAAAAGAAGAGAACCACAGGAATAAAAGCTCCAGACATAAAATCTACAATAAACACTAAATAAACAAGCTTAAGCTTGTTTAAGCTTGTACATTACCTCCAGCATTTTCATCACTATTTTAAAATGCTATGAGATACCCTTACTTCTGAGCAGCAAAGAAAAAAGGAAGAATAAACCAAGGGAGGGACAGGATTGGAAATAGAAACGAGCTTATCAGCTGCTAAAATTTAGAGCAAGACTTCCCCAAACACCACCTTCTTGTGTAATTAGAAGTAGAATATTTTAATATTTTAGGACAAGATACAAGGTAATATCTCTGTGCCCTCTATGATTTAATATATTTTACATTTTGGTACTATAACACTGGGAAGAAAACAAATGTATTCATCTATGTTCCTCTACCACAAAGTGCAAAAACATTTTGAGATAGTAAGTATTACCAAAAATCAGAAACAGTTACTAAAAAAAATTTGATCTAGTTCTGCCATTCCTTGTCAGAAATACTTGCTGTACAAACACTTTTTCAAACACAAAATCTGAAATTGCAGGACTAGTGCACTTGTGCTAAAAATAAACTAATACTGTAAGACACGAAGTTAAACTGTAAAAAGCAAATACAGATTAAATGAGAAAAAGATGAAAACTTTTTTTTAATGCCCATACACATCAGCTGACTGTGATTAGGATGATCCTCAGCTGCACAGACAATCCGAAGGCCAAGCAGGAGGTCCTACTTCAATGCCTCACTAGTCAATTTAGAACTGGAGCATAATCACTGCACAGGTACTAACACAGAATAAAATTGGTTTATAGGTAAACTGTATTTGCAGTTGAGATGACAGAACAGGCAGGAGTCTCTACAGTGGCTCATGGCTGGAGCACCAAACCCAAACCTTGACCTCAAGGGTTGGTTTTATTTGAAAAAGGGAAGTGAAAGATGTCAGTTCTCTACAGTTTACCAAAGGACAAGGAAAAAAACTTACCATATTTTTGCCACAATGAAATTATGGCCAAAAAAAGAAGTCTGTCAGGAAAAAAAACCAAAACAACAAAAAAACCACCCAGTAACCGTAGTACTTTGGTTACAAAAGACTAAGCAGCTTTTGTAGCACCTTAAAATTTTGTCTAATGGTGATGTTTGTTGACACCTTCCATACCAGAATTGTGAGTGTGTATTAATAAACTCTTGCAATTTCCCACACACACAATAAAGCTCTAAGGGTCTCAAAAGGCTTCTTACATTGATTTGCTTCAGAATTCACTCATTTAACAGAAAGGCTAAATCTCCACTTTCATTTAATAGGCAAAATTAGAAAACAGCTTAAATCCTGATTATATAAAAATGTTAAAAGAAGGTCAGCCACAATCCTCTTTGCTCTGTAGATGAACAATTCCAGAGGTGACCTTAGAGCACCGAGACAGTTTTGTTCACTGTCTGGGGGCCCCTACGGACTGCAGGTATGTAAATGCACAGCTATCCTAGAAAAACACAGAACTATAGTATTTGGTGAACATGGAGTAACAGTAAAAATAGGTATTAAAAATGCAGTAGGAATGCCTTGTGATATGTAAGCACAGGCATTATTCATCTGTGGTAAGCATAGGAAAGTTTAAGCCCTAGCCATGAATACAAGGGCCCAAACCTTGGAAAATTATACATGCTGCAATGATTCACAGCTCTCAAGCACCCATTCTTAGGGGACTGTAGCAAACAAATAATCAAATATGATAAGCAGACCCATTATCAGTACTAGCTGGCATTTCTCAGTTCCTTGCAGAATTCATTACACTGAACATTATGAAGGTATCTGTATCCATCAATTTATACCCCAACGCTCATTTAAAAAAAAAAAAGGCAACAACAACAAAACCCACCCACAGACAGGGATTATTCTGGAAAGAACACTGGTACTTTATCATAACACCGTATAAAATTCAGTACCAATTGCAATTCTGTTCTTTCCAATTAAAAAAAAAATATTGCAGACTTAGGCTAGAAGAAAGGCAACATAGAGCAAAAGTTAGTGGATTTCCTGATTCACAAAGTCCAGAGCTACAAGTCACCAGACGTTAACTCTACAACTGCAAACCTGTCCTAGATTCCTCCAGTTACCTCTGTGGCTGCGCTCTGTCAAGAGGCAGCACCACGAGAGTAGAGGGAACTTTGATTTGAACAAATACAGTAAGTGAACTGTAACACTGGATTTCTGGATCAGTTAAGATTTTAATGTATGAGAAAATGCATCCAACTTGTCCCAATATTTAACCTGCTCTTTTGACTATCTTTCCAGTGTCTATAAAGATGGTCATGAACCAAAACATTCTTTTCTATATCCAAGCCATTTTAATAAAAGCAAAGCTACAAAAAAATCCAGAGTAGACTTTACTGATGAAGAAATTACAACTGCTTTGCAGAATAATCCAAGAGAGAGTGCTTGGCCCACAACCTAATTCCACAGAAAAAATATTAAATAATCACTACCTTTGCCTGCTCTTTTATTTCAAGTTTTCAGTCTTACCAAATCTACCTCTGCTTCCCTTTTATAGTCAAGGACAGATGCAAGGAGCAAAGATTTGCAAGGAACACACATCTGCCTCCCTTCACTCCCTCACAGCCAAGCATGTAAGTCTTTAAAGAATGCTATAAACTTCTGATTCTAAATTAATCCCAGCTGAGAAGACGCTCAGGCCTCAGTCATTTTGGAGCTCATCGTTTTCCCCAAACAACCTCCTCCCAACAGCCAATTATTTTCAGAGAAGAAAAGCTAAAGCAGAATTACCCCTTCTCAGAGGATGGAAGGGTGCGCTGGTTCTCAATCTCAACCTTTCTCCCCAGCCAGCCTCTGCAAAGAGCTCCAGCACAGGTACTAGAAGGGAGGAAAAGAGAAATAAAATAAGAAGGTTATGCTGAAGAAAATATATGCCTAAAACTAGCAGAGAAAATAAAGAAAAAAGGAATGCATTAAGAAAATAAAAGAAGAAAAAGCACGAAGAAAAAAATAATGCCAAACTTCTGAGTTTAAACAATGATAATTCAGTGCTTCCTCATATCCCGAAAAGTCATATCTGTATTACTACATAGACATGCACACACTTATAGCACCTCTGGGCTACAAGGTTTACCAACACATTACCAACAGCACAGCAGCATGAGGAAGCGAGAACAGCAGCGGTTCTTCCCCTAAGGTATGACTGTCACATGAAGAAATCCAGGTCTTTAGGAGCCTTGCAACACCAATACTGACAAGGCTGGTTAAAAAAAAAAAAGCAAAGAAAAAAAAGAGTTTTCTCCAGTGTATCTTGTCACAGCTACCTCATCCAAAGCTTCCAAACAATTCCAAGTGCGTGGGACCAAGTAAACAGGTCGACCCAACAAACAGATGAGGAAACAGATTTCCTGCCTTTATTTTGTGTGCATACAGAGTGGAGGAACTAAAGGCACTAAAGGCTGGCTAGGCCAGCACAGCTCTAGACACATCCCCGAGCAGCTGACATATCCAGACACTCAGCTTCACAAACAACAGGACACTGATGTGGATGAAGGAGAAGACCGTCCTCACGCAGTCTGTGTAAGCTTGCACACACACAAAAAGCCCAACAGCAATAAAACCAAAAAAATCCACCACACCACATCCCAATTTAATTCTGTCCAACCAATTTCTCGACTTCGAAAGACTCTGCCACCCTCGGTTTCCCAGTTTAGAGAAAATTCTCCTCTTGCATATTTTCAAATACATACAGATGCAAAAATTTAATGAGATGTCATGAGAAAACTTGCTCCTCCCTCTTTCTATTCCTATTGCAGATGTACAGGCATGGGAGAGGTTGCAGCTCAAGCACATGTTAAGACACTCAGCTTACTCCTATAAAAATACCACATATAAAGCCAAAGCTGAATTTTCAACGACCCTGATGAGTTAGAAAATTGTTTGCAACTTATGCAAATTATAAGCTTCCTTTGTTGAAAAAAATACAATTATTTATATACATTGCAATAGACTTCATAAAATGAAATATTAGTGGTAATGAAGGTCAATATAAGAAATAGCGTAGCTTCAAGGCTCCAAAAAACCACATTAAGCTTTCAAATATGGAAATGATGGGATGAACTAATGACTTGATTACATAAATTCATCTAAGAACATACAAGGCAGAGAGACCAGCATGCTAAAAAACTATACAAATTAAGACTAACAGGAAGCACCATTTATTAATTGCATTACTACTAATGGGAAAGCTCTACAGCATCATTCACATTCTGACGTGTATATACAGGTATGCTGTATTATATACATAAAAAGACATGGCTAATGCCTCATGCTGATGGGATCTGTAAAGCTAGCATCTACTGCCTAGTACACACTGATCCTTATCTTTCATCAAATGGAGGAGAGTTAAGTTGTGGTCTTGCATTATGCATAAGCAGTGAATACAATTAGACTGAAAAGTAAGCTGATCTTCTCTGATCTCAAGTGGAAAGCATGAACTCTGATCTTCACAGGTGACAGCTTTGTGCATTACTCCCATTTACTAGTTAGTTTCCTTGAATCTGCGTACGCAATAGAAAACTCACAGCACATAGTTGTGGCTAATCTTATGCAATCCATTAATGTATAAACAAGCACAAATATCAAATAAGAAAGCAAAGCGGTTACATTACTTTGGCACACAGAAACTGCAATTAGTTCTTGATTTTACAGTTCAAGAAGAACACTGAAAAATTGGGAGGAAAAAAATTAAAATGCCTGTAGGAAGAACACAGGGAGGAAGTGAAGGAAGGAATTCGATCTCTCATCAAGCAGAGAGATAAAAGAACCACCAGTGACTGGAAACTACACCTAAATAAATTCAGGCTACAAATGAAGCTTCTTTTGTTTTCACATAGATGGAATCATTTAAGTATTGCTCATTTCCAAATTCCCAGAAATCTTTTCACTGAAACTTCCCAAATAAATGCTTTATTTCACCTTGGTGTTTCTGTTCTGAAGCATCAATTTAGGGAATCTAATAAAGAGTGCAGCTGTAGTAGTAGCAGTTGCATATGTTCTCAAAACACTTTACAAAGGAACCAAACATTTTCCACTTAAAAGTAAAAAAGAAGAGAAATAACACTAGAGTTTTTTTGATGGGAGGTGGGGGGTTCTGTGGGGTGGGTTTTTTTGTTTTGTAGGTTTGGTTTTTTTAATTCAGTCTGTGGACTTTTTTTTTTCCTGCTTCACAGATTCCACTCTGTTCCCTGTCTCAGATTTAATTGCTGATTCGTATTAGTAACCTGTAAAAAAGAAAAATATTTTAACTGCAGAAATCTGTTGCTATTGATTGTGAAGCACAGCACATAGTACTTCAGCAATATGCAAGCTGAGCCATGCAGAAAATCAAAATACCAGCGTTGCTCATTCTTCACCAGCCAATCCCACAAAATGTTAATATAGCATGATCAACCACAGAAATCATCTTGTTTGTTAATCAGTGTACACTTGTAATCATACTTAGTACTAAGCATATAGTTCTAAGTTATACTACAATCCACATTTTAAAGGTAAAAGTAGGAAAAATTAATATACAGAATAATATATGTGTTTAATCTATCAACAGCTCTCCGCATTTATGCAAACTACAGAACTCAGTAATATAAGCTTTACAAAACTCACTCCATTTCCAGGGCATAGGATTGCAGTGATTAAGCACCCAGACTCCTTGACAGCCTCAAACAGGCCACGCTAAACTCCATGCTGTCAAAATCCTTGCCATCTTTTTTAATCCAGGCTGGCTAGATTAAAGCTAACTTGGGTGTGCCTAACCATTTTGAGAGCAGGAAGTTTGCAGACACAGCATATGTACCCTCGTTCTTGGCCTGCCTAGTCAACAGGTGCCCAGAACAGCAAAGAAAGTGGATCATTACAATCCACACCACCAAATCTTCAGCCTAACAGAAAACAGCAATCAAAGGATAAAAACCACGCCAGTTTACAGGTAGCCAAAAGTTAATGGGATCCAGGCTTTTCTTTTTTCACTCACTCATAGACACTTAGTTTCTGAATATAGAATCCTTACAGTTTTATACACAATGAAATGAAGATAAGACTTTTCTCATTAACACCTGTTTCCTATTATAATGGACATATGTAGCTATTAAGAACATTATCCAGTCTTGTTGAATGGTCCAATAGCAATTCTTCAGTCCTAGAGTACATTAAATAATCTTCCTACTATCACATGCCAACTTCTGGTAATTCACTCTACCATTTTTAAACATAAAAGAAGCTAGCTAGCTCTGTACAAGTACCTGAAAGGAGGCTGTAGAGAGGCAGGGATCGGTCTCTTCTCCCAAGTTACAGATGACAGGACAAGGGGCAATGGCTTCAAGTTAC
>JAOXJM010000041.1:27864024-27885515 GCA_026413425.1 Tringa solitaria
GGGGGGAGGGGGCCGGGCAGGGGGGGGTGGTGAACCTGCAAAATGTAAGAAAGGAACAAAGGAACACAACTCCATACATCTCCTCCTGGCCATTCAGAGAAATGGTACCCATATAGCTGCCATCTCCCCTTACAGCAAACACAGCAATATGTCCCCGTGAAAAAGCAGGGATCACTGAGGCAAAACCTTTCCCACCCCAACCCCACCGCACACAACCAGACCCTGTTATCAGTGATAAATGAAGCCGCAGGGCTTCAACCTGTCATCAGGAAAGAGCAATACAGATAAAACCAGCAGCTTTAAATGCTATCCTACGAAATATAACTTAAGGTTAACATCAGCCACTAAGGCATAGGGACCATCCCTTCCTCCTAAGTGCGGGACATAGAGAAATAACCAGTTTCCAGTAAATTCCAGTAAGCAGAATTTTACAAGTTTTGTCCCATCAATATCAACAGAAGAATGTGAGGAAATCTACCAAAACTAAGTTTACAGTGCTGAATGTCTTGCACCTAAATATCCTTACAAATCCAATTAGATTCCATGTAAGCAAAAATCAGTTTTATTGGAACATGTTACTATTTCAAAAAAGCTACCTGTTAACATGGATATACTTCACCAAAACATTTAACTCCCACTGCAAAACTTTTCCATGAATTTCAGTAAACAAAATCGAGTCTACAGAACCATGAGCTTATGAGATCATAAGCAACCAGAACTGTTACTAGTGAAACAAATTAAGTTTTAAATACAACTTTGTAGGAATACATTTGTTACATGCTGGAATTTAATGATTTTTTAAAAACTCCACTGGGAAACAATTTCCATTAGTGAACAAAAATTGCATGTGTATAATAAAAAGGAACTTACCACCTTCAGTAAGTATTTCAGTGGTGTAACACGGTGACACCATCAACTGACAAAATTAGTTTCATTACTTGGACACTCTTTATAGAAAGTATGTGACAGAAAAACAAACTGTGGAATCCAAACATAGCAAGGTGGAAAAATGGTTCACTAACTTTCCACTAGTAAGTTAAATTAATAGCTAAGAGACTGTTTTTACTTCATCACTCAAGACAGCCCTTTTCCACTGTCTATGTCCCACTACACAGTGTTCAGGATCAAAATATGTCTCTTGGGACCACAACCTTCAAAAGAAAAGAAACTTTTGTATGGTGTGGTGGGAAAAAGGGACTCAAAATCTTCCCCTCTATCTGTAACTTTGAGAGCTACGTATCAAAGAAAGCCACATAATGATTGCATGCAGAAGACAACACTAAAGATGGTTCCAAGTGAAAAGGTAAGGTGATTTCAGGGGAAAGATCAAATGATAAGAACAGCCTTTTCCAAGGGGTCCTCTAGAGCCATGAACAAACATGTTAGTTTCCAATATATATGTCCTCTGAAGGAAATCTTTTGCTGCTACAATAAATCACACCTCAGAGGCTAAGAGTCCTCTGCTGACACAATGCAGCTTTACTGACAGTATTTCAGAAGAACAGATTTAAATTGACACTTTCAATACAACAACATTGTCCCAAACAACTGCAACAACAACTACAGGGCAGATTCTCTCTAAGAAACCTATTTGTTTCTTTAGGCATCCCACAGACCTATGAACCTATGTTACAAAAGAGGGCTTTTTCTTTAGTAGCAACGTTTATTACACTGCCTGTCACTTCCAGACTGGACTTCCTACACCTACAGCTTTCAAAATTTGTCAGTAAACAGACCATCAAAATTTATTGGGGTGGGGGCTGTGTTTTTACTGCCTGGTTGCAAATCAGCTGAAACTGATCTAAGTTCAGATCCCAGTGCTGTTCTCCCTACCATCCCTAACAAGTTTTATGGTCACCTCCCTCCAGGCAGCACTACGGCTTGTGCAACGCGTTGAGTTAATTCAGATAGTTGATTTGTCTGAAAACAAATCCATTCCTGGCCACCCTTGCAAAACTGACACCACTGCTCCCCCATCACTCCTCCCTCCACCCCCCAAAACCACACACTGCTATTTTCCAGCCTTCTTGATATGACTTCTTGAACCAGATCATTACACACCCGCAAAGGACTTGCATTTGATGCAAGGCAGAGGGCAAGGCTGCACGGGCAGATCTGCAGCATCTCACACTTGCAGTATACCTTTTATCTTTTCACAAACTCCCTATATTTCTCTGTGAAAAGATAGATCATGTACTAAAAGCCAGTCCTTTTCAAGAAACAGGCACATTCAGAATAGTCATCCCTTTCTTCCTTACAACACGAGTTTAGTTTCACAAGTAGATTAAAAGAAACCACCTACAAGAACTACTGTGTTTTAGAAAATGTGACAAAACCAGGCATTCTGTCACAGCCTGAACAGTCCAACCTGCTTTTACGAACACTTCTACAAATACCTACTAGAAAGGGAGGAGGGAGTAGCCATCTAGTCCCCTTGCATCTCCCTCCTGAAAAAAGCTCTCACATATAGAGGATGCCTTCAGCGCCAGACTGGGATGCAGTCTGGCACTCGGAGGCAGCCAGCCTATCCAGGAACCCATCCTGCTGGAGACCACCCCTCGTGTATTCTATGAAACACTATGTGCTATCAGCAGTCGCTTAAGCCACCAGTGATTTTGTGGCAACTAGCACTACTCCAAAGAGTGACCATCAGATGGTATCGAAAGCGGAGCACGTGCTCTTACCTATCCCAGTTCCTGAGAAGGCAGGCAGCACGTGCAGCTTCAGCAAAAACTCTCGGTGGCTATCACAACCAGCTTCAGATGAATCATAGCACAGTGAAACCTAGAAACAAAAAAACCATGGGTAATTTGAATGGGAAATTGTGCTTGGAAAAAGCCAAAAAGCTCATAAAACCATGAATATTAAGTTTTTGCAGCTAATTTACTCATTTGGGACAGCCTGCATGAGAATTTTTTCACTATAACAATCCCAACCCTTCTTTTATCACCCTTTCTCTGAACCATGTTATTTTCTTCCAGAACAGATTCTGCCAGGCATTTGGAGATTAAACAAACCTTTAGTTACACCTGAAATAAAGGGTACATTTAGCAGGGCTGTGGCCCACTTTTTTCCTCACTACTCAACACATAGCCTAACACACGTCAAACACAAGGGAGAGCAGGAGCGAGTTTATCTAAGTTACCAGCTGCAGTTCTCCAAGAAGTCTCCAACAGAAGCAAGAAAAAAGTTTCAGAGTTGGTCCTTCCTATTTACCAGGTCCCGTAATGAAATCTGTATTGTTTCAGCATTAGCCTTAACATCTGACCTCTGTCTATTGCTAAAGGCTTGCATCTGGAGATGATAGGAACCCTCTAAAATTAGACCAGTCAAGCAGATGTAACCATGGAGATTTATGCTGGAGTCCTGAGAAGTCTGCAGAGGCACAAGCCGGAGGTAAAGCACATACCACCAATAAATTTGTTGTCCTCTACTCCCATCAAGCTCACGCGTTAGAGAAGATGTGCGGTGAATCATATCAAAGAGACAGATTAAAACCCAATTCTAAATAAGGAAACTGGAGGAGAAGACCTAGAACATTTCTTCAACCTGGTTTTTCCCAATCCAGTTCACTGCATGGCTCCGTGCGTGCTTGTGCTGACATGAAACAGAAAAGGCACAGGACAGGATCAGCAGCCAAGGATGGCTGCTTTCAGTTGCAACGCCAGCTTAAGCTGCATATAAAAACCACAGTACAAACACTAATTATTTTATTATAATGATCTCTGAAATCTGATCGGCTGTTAAGCAAATAATTTTAAGTCACCCATCGCTACTCTCCCAACAGTTATTTCTAGAGATAGAATTGAATAAAGTTTGAATACTTGGTGGCAAGAACATTAGCATAAACCAAAATTCTTTAAGTGCCAGACAGCACTACCAACAGAGCTCAAGGAAGTAATTATTGCTATCTTCCTTTAAGCAATTAAAAATATAGCTTTCAGGGTTGGGTTTTTTTTTTACCTTGAGTTAAGATTAGGCTTATTTATAAAATACTGTGGGAAATTAAGACTTTGGAAAAAATGAGAAGCATCATCAAAAGAGCTGCAGTACACAAAAAAATCATAACATGCAGCAAAGCAGTGTCCAAAAGGCAGAAAGAACTAAACTCGTATTTAAAATAAGTAATATTCCAGGAAGAACCTCATTTTAACTTTTATATTACCAACAAATTGAGCCTGTCTCATTTAAGTAGAATCATATTCTAATTTTGGGGTAGAAAAGTTCAATTATAATTCAGTCTAATGGAGCGAGTAAAAGGTTTAAAATCTACCTGCTTGTGATTGCTACTGACATTTTGGCAAGTCATTTGGGCAGCAGGTAAATAATTTCTGCAGGTGGTGGCCTTCTGGTCAAGAAAAATTTTTCCCCGTTTTATTTAGGGTGAAATTCTTCACCTATTCAAGCATCACTGAGCTACACCATAATTCTAACCCAGAACTCTCCATTTTCTTTGCTGTTAAATTATAGACAAGCTGTGTAAAGACAACTTTTCTTTTTTTTTTTTTTTTTGGTAAAAGATTGCCTGTGAAGCTCAATTGTGATTGGGAAGGCCGCCTACACAGCAGAGAGAGTGAGAAAAAACACACTTGCAGAGCTGAAAAAACATTGGTGTAGGCGTACCTAAGGGGGGAGGGAAGAAAGAACTCTGTTCTGCTGAAAAAGGCTATTTTCTTACATCACCCTTGAAAGAACTAAAATGTGTTACTTGAAGAGAATTGAAAGGATTGTTTGCTACTTTCCAGATGTCAATATGCAGTACTACAAGCAACATGAGGAACCCTTGCAGATTCATCCCTGATTTCAGAATCCACCACCTACCCAAGGAATGCTTCACTTCCCCCACTTCTCTGCCGCATCCTGCAAAAGCTACTCTCAAGGAGCAGCGAGTCACCAGCACAACAGCAGTGTGAAGCTTTAGAACCCTTATACAATTAATAACAATATGAAGTATTGAAATTGTAGCCAAAGCCTTTTCAAAAAGGGAGAAAGAGAATGCTTTCTATAAACACTAAATAGCATTTATTCTCAGCAGAATCTAACAGTATTCAAAATTGCTGAAAAAATAGCTACAAGAAGTTCACATGTTTTTTTCCCATAGATGCTTAAAACAAACAAATAGAAAAAAAACCAAAATATTTTCCTCCCTAGCCTACACAGCCTTCAGTCCATTCATCTCCCAAGAAAAATGAGCAGGCCTTTCAGGACGTCCTTTTAACTAATCCACATTTTCAAAAGCAAGAAGGAACGAGCATCAGTGGAAAATATCCCTCTTAGTTTTCTTTAGGAAGCCACTACCTATATGCATTATAATTTCTAAATAAAGAAGTCTACCTAAAGCGTTCTTGTGCCATCATAAAGCTATGAAAATATTTTTAATAGGTCTGTCTTTCCCTTCCTAATAAAACCAAAGGCTTTTGACGTACATGCATTAGCTGATTATTACTGTAATTACTACCAGAGGAATGAAGACAGCCAGGACAAGTTTCACCAATGAACTTTAACAAGCATGAGATGAGGCATTGCAGGGAAAAGATGCTGCTGCTGCTGCACCCATAGCCTTGGACACCAGCCTGCAACCTATTTTGTGAACCTCAGTCACAAGGAGATAGGACTTCAGCACCTAATTCCCTGAGTGTTCAGGCTGGTATTTTCAAAGCCCTGTGCCCAGCAGACAAGTGAATTCCTGCGCCCACAGTACCCTGCCATAATGGAGAAGAGCCTACAGAGCACAACTGCTGCAAGGACACCTCCAACCGAAGCGCTCACAGGGCTCTAAGTTTCATCTCCAGCCAAATGCATGCTGTGACTGAAGATGCTGAATGCCAGAAACTGATAAATAAAAATTGAGTCTACTTCGTAGAAATGTTATATGTCTTTTCAACTATGTGACTGCTAAGCACTAATGGTTATTACTCATACACATCAGAAACACAAGTAAGCCAGGGTTTTGAAAAGCAGCAACCAGGATGACTTGCACAAACCTATATGGCAAGCAAAAGCAGCACACTTAGAAATCACTGCTAAGCTCCGAAAATTACTCTTAAAACACCAGTCAGTTGCTCCAGAAACTTGCTGAGGCACAAACTCTTCTGGGTCAGAAAGGCAGGAAAGGATGAAGTACCAAAGGGAGGTTAAAAAAATCTCAGCACCAGTAAAACCTCCAGAAAAAAAAGAGAATCTGAAACAATCAATATGAAATGGTGATAAACACAGAAGCAAGAAAAGAAATAAGGTGATACAGAAACAAGTTTAAAAAAAAGTCTATAAAAAGGTAGTAGGAACTTAAATCCCTTATTCTAGGAATATTGGAGTTATCTGTTATATAAGGAGGTATATAGACTCCTATTAAACTTTGAAATTATAGCCATCTTGACTTTCACCCTGGTGAATAGAAGTGTTATTTCTGACACATTAATAAAGCTTCTTTTCTACACATAATACTAATACACGTATAATTCTAATAAACCAAAAAATGCATGGAAATATTACACAACAAATGAATCATACACGTAGAATTTGCATCCTAATAAAGTGTATCCTTTCATGCTCAGCTTGTTGAGCTGAAGAACATTTGCTTCAAGAGTCACTGCCAGAATCATCTGATTTCTTGTATTCTTCCATAAATTTCACTTTTAGGTAAAATGAAGTTTGATTTCTTTTTAGTGAGAACAGAACAGCTCAACGTAGTTTGGAAGGCTGCCTTTCACTGTCAGGCTCTAAAATCTCCAATCAGACTAAGGCTATTAGGAAAGAAAAAACCCTAAAAGAGCACAGAGGGCTGTCAAGGGATTCTCTGTTGCTGCCAACATCAAAATTCAGAGAGAATATTTACCTTTTACTTCTCAGACACTAAGACCTTCAGGAATTTCTCAGAGATATGCTACTAATAAGGAAGAAAGCTGAACTAGTGAAGACTTTTTACCTTGTCACACCTTTTTGTAAAACAGTAGTATAGAAAAATAGATCTGAAATTGAATTATACTTCAATTTTTGAATGAAGGGACATTCAGCTCAGATGGGGGATGTGTGTCTGGATTTTCTCATTTTCTGTGTTGTTTTTTTGCTTTCCTCTAGGGTAAACTAGAGGTCTGATGCAAATTTACAGCCTGATACAAACTCAAATACCTTTGACATCATAATTACACAGTATCAATCAAAATTAGTAGTGTTGCACTTAATGAATTAACTCTTTTGCTGCCCTGCCAGCAGGAGTCAGTTACTGTAATTCTTAACATTTTTCTCAAAAAGGATAATGGAACAAAATTTCATTTACTTTTATTTCACCTAAAAAGGCTTCTTCTGATGTTCACAGTATCATTTTAGTGCAGTAAGCCATAATATTTCCTTATTATTCAAAACCACCACGACTTAGGCACTTTCACACTGAGGCTAGTTTTTCTAGCCACACGGCATGTGACTGTAATAGCATATAAATGGCTTTATGTTTATCTTTAATATAACTCCACATTCAACAAGTAAAATACCTTTACCAAGAAGATAGTGCTGACTGGGAAGAGCTTTTGTCTGGTGCTGAACTAACTGAAGCGAAGCATCAAGGAATTTATAGAGCATAACCATGAAAATGTGAACTTTGGAGTTATACCTGACAGCAGTAAGCACTTTACAGTAAAGACTGCAAATACTTAAGTTTGAAATGGAGAAAAACAACAACAAATGCAAACAAAGTCCACTTTCCCCCCCCCCTTACATCAAGTAGTGACCCATCCTTTTTGCTGTCCATTATTCCTTCTTTAAAAGTTGGGTTTTCTCTTCAGAAAAGTTGTCCTATTGTTTGTTTTTCAGCCTAGCTCCCTGTCACAGCTAAGCTGTGCAATTGCAATCCATTTGACTACTCTTAGAAGAAATGAAAAACTGAGCTGGCATCTCAACTGACTTCTGTATTTGGAATTTCAGAGCTGCTTCTCAATGAAAACAGAGGAAGCACCATAGAGAATATGCCCCTGCTAGGAAGCTTTCCACTGATAAGGGTTCAAAGTGCTTTGCAGATAAGGTAAATATCATTAAACCAAATACAAAGAAAGGGAAATCAAGGCAAAAGAAAGAAAAGCAGCTATTCAAGGTCATCCAGCAGCCAACTGGCAGTAAGAAATATTAGTCTTCAAACTCCTATCCAATGGTCATAACGACTTCTCTTTATATGAAGGCTTTCATCAGCACTTTGATGAACCGATAATACACATAATGTAAGCAACAATACATTAGCTAGACAAATTAGGCACCCAAAACAAGACAACAGAGAAATGCCTATGAGTGCACAAACTAAAAGCCATGAAGCACCGTTACTGAACAGGATCCGCACCCGTTGATCCAGTGGGGTTCCATCGGCCTGTATTAACATCTGTCAACAAACAAAACATGAAATCAAGTTTCCCCAGTCTTTCAAAAATATACTGGCATATTGCAGAAGCTCCACTACCCTTTACCACAAAACATGTTTAAGCCAGGAATAGCCAAATGCAGACTGTGGTTAACTGCATACATGCTGTGAGCACCACGTCTGTAAGCCTCCAATCCCCTTCACAGCACAACAGAAATGTACACCATACACCTGCTACAGAAGGAAGCTTCACAACAAAAGTTGTATAGATGTATGCTGCCCGTAAAATTCATTAAAAGAGGCATTAACTACATCACTATATTTTCAAAATATCGAAGAGCATATGAAAATTCCCACTCCATTGAGGAGAATTTATTCAGTCTGCAAAAGCTTTGAAACGGTGTCAAACTGAAAATCCTAGTAATCTCTAAGTTTCACACTCCATAAATCATATCTTCTCCTACCCCTAATTCAAAATTCAACTATGATAAAAAGACAATTCTTTAGCTAGAAAGATTTTTGCATATGTAACCAAACTTCTGCTTTCCTGTGCTACCAGCCTTCCTTCAAGGAAAAGAAAACATTCATTCATGCCACCTTTCAGATGAAGTGGAACTCGTTATTTCCACCCTACTGAAAGAGCCAAAAGTAATTCAAGGTATTCTCTCCCACCGCACCCAAGGTTTCCATTTCCAGTGGAGAAACCCTTGTTTCACTTGCATTTCATGGGAAATGGAAATCTGTCATTCCATAGAACACAAGCACCTTACATCTGCACCCCCATTCGACTCACTTAGCAGACCTGCTAATTCCCATTAGAGCGAGGGTTTCTCTGCCCATTCAATGACCTTCACGCTCTTTGCCAGGTTAAGATAAAATTTAAAAGGGTTCTTTTCCTATTTTCCCAGGAAAATTACAAACAGTTTTGTACTCCTCTCAGTAGATAGCTCATTCATCCACATGTCAAGATTTACTCTTCTACAGACAATAGTTCACAGTTATCCTCTTGGTCATGCAACCCTTCAGGAAACAAAACCAGCTTTTTTTCTGTCTGCTCAGATGGCATCAATATTATTACAGCTTACATAAAAAAGTTTTGTAAAGAATTTATTGAAAACAGGCAGTCTAGCAATTTGACCACATGCCTAAGAGCTCTGCAGAACTCAAGCAATTTTACTTGTCTGTTCTGCAATTTTCCCATTAATGAAAATAATATTTACTTCACAGGGGTCAGAATGATTAATTTCTATGAAGAGCTTGAATCTAAAACAGTGGGTAATTTGATAGATCTCAGAGGAGAGAGGGTGCAGAAAAAACAAATTAGATTTTTTATTCATTCTCAAATGAGAAAATATTTGAGTTGCAGCACAACCAGCTACTTTTGCATTTCCAAGAATATTAGTGAAATTATGCACAATAAAAAAAAATTCAATGCTAACATAATTTCTTTAGAACTACATGTCCAGCCATGAACAGCAGGAGACTCTTCAACCAGAGATTTTTATCTGAACAGACAAGTTTTGGCATCTGCCTTGATTCTTGCCCATTCCAAAGTTGCCGCAGTTTCACTAATAAAATGAGATGTAACATTTTGAGAACATGGTGCTCATTTATCCGTGGGAAGGAAGGGAAGAGAATTACAGAACACTCTGAACATACTACTTTTAATAAACCCAAACCAAAAGAGAAATGTAAGAACGTACCTCGTGAATCCAGAGACTATTAATATAGCTAGCTATTAAGGATTCATGAAAGTCTATTCCCAGCTTCAACTGCTCAAGGCCAGAAAAATTACCCAGTCCACATCAGTGTAATACATAATTATTCAAACACTATTCTTAAGGTGGTCTCACCATCACAGAACCATTTGAGCCCAAGTCGACCAGGTATAGCTGAGAATCTGGGCCACTTCTTTTCTTCTTCTGTTAAAAATAAAGTGATTTTGTAGGTCTGGTGCTCAGTATAGGATTCTCTTATTTGTCAGTAAACATACAAAAGCATGAATTCACAAATACAAATGTTTCATGCTTTTTTTAGTGCAAGAAGCACCAAGAAATTACTTCAGGTAGATTACTTTGCGTATTTTGAATTAATTTCTGGAATAAGTTTGATAGATACTCAAGAGTCTTAAGAAAAACTTTCTTTGTCAAAGCAATCATCTGACACATTGATGTCATGATACACACCACCTTGACACAGACCCTGACACTGGATATATCACCGTTAAAAGCATCATGGTCAGAAGGTAAATTACTAATTACAAGATATAAGATTGAACCCAAGTTAGGGGATGTATACAGAAGGAAGACAGGATTTTCTGCTATTATTGATGGCAGAGGGAGGGAGCAAAAATAACTTATTTGTTTATCTACAAGTACAGAAGTTAAAACACTTCATAACTAACACCCTTGGATACAGAGAAAAATCCACTGTTGAATGACTCATGATTTTAATAGGAATACCAAAAAGCTTGACACAATTTGAGATTCTAAACTTCAGTAAGTATTCATTAGTGCTAGGGAAAAAACACAAGCTCAATGTACAAGAGCAGCAAAACAGTGACTTAATGTAATGCCCTAGCGTAAAGCTGATAATGTAGGTTTTGTTGGGGGTTTTGTTTTTTTAGATGCAGAAAACTGAGTTTACTTTTACTTTACAAAAATATACTCTTTAAGGAAAGTTTCACAAATGTTATTAACCACAATGCTGCAGCACTAGTCCAATGTAATCAAACAACAGTTACTGAAGTTGCAGAAGCTACAGATGTTTCAGAACATAAAACTAAAGAAACAGGGGTAGAAGGGAGTAACACCGGCAATTAGAGAGGCCAGTAAAATAATTCCCCCCGCTCAAGCCACAGAAACCCAGTGGAGGCAGCGTGACACCACCAGCAACAGCACTCCTCCAGAAGGTAACCACAGTGTTCTTGGCAGCTCATCTCAGCTCCAGCAGACGCACCCTACTCACCCACCACCCTGAAGCACCCACGTCTGTTTCTTCATCAAATACACTCTGTACACCAGAGACTCCCATAAAGAGGGAAAAAAAAAAAACCAACTCTAATCTTATGCCAGACTAAAAAATTCATAATAACATAAGCACAATACCTGTACCTATTACTAATGAACGTTTCTTTTTCAGCCATTTCACAATCTGAATAGCATCTTGTGCTCTAGTCCATTTGAGTCATTGTCCATCACAGCAAGAATACACAGGAACAAATCAATTCTTCACCTGCTTCCTTATATCCTTTAGGGCAGAACATGACTACTCTTCTAAATAAAAGCCTTGAGAAAAGCCTGTTCCAGTGATTCATTCAAATAAACATGCCAGCAAAGGTTTACATTCCACCAGTTGAATGTAAAAATAAAAAGTGACTATAAATCTTGAGGGGAAAAAATTAACAGGCTGTTCTTTGGTTTTTCATAAAAATATTTGTCCGTTCATATCAGACAACTGAAACATTGCACAGCTCAGTGAGCTGTACTAAGAGGAGAACTAGAAATCAGCTCTATTAGCTAGAAGTTACAGAGCCTACATATTCAAAGTAACACTATGTAATGTACATATCTTTAGTAAAAAAAAGTTTATTCTCTTAAATAAGAACAATCATATTCAGTGACAAGTAATCATTCTGAGATACTGTCCACATTATTCCTATCTAAAAAAGCTTGCATGCATGCCTGCAGTGAAACCCAGCTACCTGTATTTAAAACTTTTAAGTTTCAAAGTTAGCTTCAAAGTGCTTTGTCTTGAGAACACACAAAGCCTTAAACTGTTTCACAAATAGGAAAATACTTCACAGAAAATACTATCTCCGCTGCATTGTGGACGTTTGAATTAACCAAGAGCAGATTTTTTTTTTTCCTCCCACATATTTAGAGACCCATTTTGAAAATCTATAGGATTATTCTATGATCCTTAACCTCCACTGGCAGGGTCTATGAAAAGCCTAAGGCAGGCCTTAAATGATCATACCCAATCCTAACAAAATAACAGCGCCATTCCTACAAACACATGATGGTTAGCTTCTGATGGGATTAGGAAAAGCATGGGAAAGAAAATATTAGTAAGGCATCACATGGAATTTAAACAATCTAGAACAGGAACGTGGGGCACAAGCAAACTTTAACAAATCCTGCTTATAAAAAAACAGACATACCGTAAGTGACAGCCGATTTCAGAAACATCCTATTACGGCCATACAGTTGAACCATTATAAAGCACGAACGTGCTGCTGGTGGGGCAGAGCTCTCTTCCCCCTTCTTTGGAAGCGTTGCCTTTCTCAGGATCAATCCCCTCGCCTCAGCCCCCCCTGCAGCTGCACACAGCTGTAAGTGGAGGAGTAGAAGCAAGATGTGCCCTTCCAGGGGCTCATGCCAGGCTGGCACGGCCACATCTCCACACCCTGGGCTTCCAAGGAGGGAAATTCCCAGTTCTGCTGTATCCCATCCAATAGGGCTACAACAGTTATTACTAAGAGAGAGGGCTGAGCTCCCAGAGAGCTGAACAAAAGATCTCATCCCATTAGCTTTACAAGTTACCCCAGGCAGCTAGTGATTGATTTTGAGGAAAAAAACACATGAACTTCAGCTAAAATGCTAATTTTACCAGTTCTAAGCAAGCTTAAAATCTGCCAATACATTCCTAAGTTGGGTTTGGATATAGTTTGACTCTTATTCCAAGAGATTCAGCAGAAGCATTTGAAAAAAACGCAGCAGATCTAGTTTCCACACATGGCACAGTTTCCTTTTTTAGCATGACTGATGTAAGGGGAATTGAAGATGAGCTTCTGCAGTCTTGATGTCCCATAGATGGGAGACAAATCAAATCAGCCTGGACTGCTGCACTCTGTTAATGGACCTTCTCCTGACCTATGGCAAGTAATTTCATAATTCGTATGAGAAACTGCTCTGCTGAACTGGTTTTTAGAGAGGTCGCAAATGGTTATCTAGCAATTACATACAAGAACAATTTGCTGCCCGGTTCAAATATTTGGAAGATGTAGCATTATTGGCAAGTTACGTGGAAAGATATTTGAAATTCAGAAAAAAGGAGATCCCCCACCCCATACATCACTTGAGTGTTTGGGTATGGAATAATTAGAGGGGGTAGATTTGATTTGGTAAACAGAAAGGTCTTTTCTTGACAAGTGAACATTTCCAAATTTAAAGATAGATTTATTTTTTTTAATGATATTTCAGAGGGTACCACATCCTTTGTAAGACAGTTACCTAAAAGGACTTCCCCATCACCAGTATCTGAACCACTACAGCCACATAAAGCCAACGTGTTAAGAGAACAGCACACTGCTGCAGAGGGAAGCAAAGCCATACCCTGCACAGGACTGCAATTGTCACGTCCACTCAGCACTCTACAGATGCACAGATTTTTAAACATTTCTACAAATTTGACAGACATTATCTCCAGACAGGTTAGTTGCACAGTGCTTACCCAAAATAGCTGGTAAGATGCCCTAGAAAAGCTGTCAATAATAACACAAGGTTTTTTCCAGAGGAGAATGGACTCCTATCACACTGCTCACTCAGTTCTTCCCTTACATTGCAACAGGGTCTCAAACACAAAAGTATCTTGATCATAAGTATTCCTCACACCTTCCTGACTTTCTGAAATACTTTGGTATCAGTGAAGCACAGGTAAGGGTTCCTGTCCTCATATCTAGACTCAACACATGAAAATTTCTCCTATCATGAGCCTCACCCAAAAACCCAACTGTTAGAGTGCACTTCTCCAGAGAGAAGTGCTTGCTTTTCCACAAAGGAATGTTCCTTATGATGCATAACTGTGCAACCCCGGATTTGCTGAGGAGAAAACAGGAACATCAGCACAGCACAAGGCTCCAAAGGAAAACTACCTGTACCAAACGTGCCGCCAGGCCAGCCTGTGATCACGGATTCCCTGCTTTGCTGCTCCTCTCACTCAAGCACATCACTTAGGTTTGTGTTTTACAAGATATAGAAAATAGGTCTTAGTATGTCACCCAGCAAACCTTAACTAACCGTGCACGGTAATTAGAGGAAACCTATTAGAGTCCATATGAAACGATCATTTCGGGAAAAAGAAACAGCTGCAATTACGGACATCAGAGGTAAATAAAGAACGTCAACGTAACTAAAACAAAATACCCCTTCAAAACAAAAGTAACTTAACAAGAAACCCTTCAGATGTGCTGACATCCCGAGTCCTGAAACCCTTCCTCCCTGTAGCGGACAGGGAGAGGAAGGGCCAGAGCACCTGTGAGGCCTGGGGTGACCTTAGCCCCTAAGCAAAATCAAGGTAAGCTCTATTCCAAGCCAGTTGACACCAAGAAAAAAACATGCTTAGCATAATGGAAGACTAATTTGGCTGTATGGTAATGAACACAGAATAGATCTAGTTACTGAAAGAATATTATAGGAACACTCCTCTTAGAAACTGTCTAGCAGTGTATGTGTGCTGTGTTTACACTTATTTTTCCACCAGTTCAAATTCTGATTCACATTCACTAATTTGCCAACAATCGTGCCTAGGTCTGGAAGGAGAGTGGAAGAAATGGGAGAACAGCAACATGCCAGACCTCTTATTTTAAAAAATTTCTGGCTGAAGCTCACTCTCTTTTTTCATATTTTTTTGTGGACTTCAAAAGGTTTATAAATATGTCCTTATATTTGAGAAATCCAATCTAAGGCTTTCAAACAGCTTACCTTCAACTACAGTTGTTAATGTTTTCTTAATCATGCTTATATTCACAACAGAAATACCAACTGCAGGACTCACAAAGGGATATTTTTTTTTTGCTGCTGTATTTTTGTGAGGTTCAGTTCACAAACCATCTGTTTCTCAGTAAAATACATACATAATGTGATATCTGCCTTAAAACAAGCTCTCAAGTAAAAGGTCCTACCTTCCTCCCCCTTCCTTTCAGGCCTTAGTTGGCAGATGGTCAAGAGGATGTTTATAGTTATAGAGGATATTTATCAACCAACCTTCACAGGTTAAAGAGGATGGTGCCTTAATAAAAACATTTGACAATGCCTTTAGCAATCCAAGTACTGAACATGTAATGCATTCAAATAATTTAATTAAAAAGTAATTGGAAAATACTGCTGCTGTACTCACAGCTGCAAAGCTGCCATCTTACACCTATTTGGGTGTAAATCCCCCAAAATACAACCTTAACTCAATCTGTGTCTTATTTAAGCATTACTTTAATTCAGAGTAAGTCTCAATGACACTCTGGGGAGTTAACAGTCCCCAAAGACTTCATGGTTTGAGAACAAAATACTTATGAATTCCTGACTGTCTTCATAGTGCAATTTTGATTAAACACCCTTTTATTTTGAAGGCAGACAGTTTGATAAATTCACTTAGCAGGTCACAGAGTTGCATGAACTTTATTACACTAATCACAGAAAAACAGAAGCTATAGTACAGGCCAGGACTAATCCATATTCTATGTAGAACTTACTGGAATCTTCAAGCATTCCTCCTCATCACAATTTGTGAAACAGGAAGAATTATTCCAGTTCCAAGAGATGTAACTGAGGTGAGCAAGCCAAGGGTCAGAGGGTCTCCCACTGTGGACACTCTGCCCTCCTTCAGGCTCACCCCAAAGCAGCCAACCCATAGCCCAGTACCATACACTTCCATACATGCAAGATACCTGTCATTGTCAGGGAATCATGCTCTTTTTTAGTGCTATTCCATTTTAACAAGATTTCAGCAATTACTCACTAATGGAAAGGGACCATCTTTTAAAAAACAAAAGCACTTGGACATGAACATCCAAGCTGCACATCAAACCCTAGTTTTGCCCTTCAGGATTAAACTGTCAGAGGGCAAATTCCATGCTTATGGTAGTCTGGAGCAAAGTGGGAGCCGCAGAGGAAAGAAGTCTTGGCTTTTCCCACTCTTTGAGCCCTTTTACGTGCCGTCACCAAGAGCCAGCTGGTGATGTGGGGAGCCACATCAAGAGAGCTAACTCAACTGGAAGCTGAAATGCCACCTTTGGCAGGTCAGCTTTAACACAAGGCAGTTTCCAGCCACCTTCACTGAGTGGCTACCAGGATGCCCATGCTAGCAAGAGGCTGGAGGGAGGAGCACAAGGCCACAGTTTTTGGCAGCAACCAAGTCAATTCAGGCTGGATTAAAGTTGTCCAGGGGGCTACAATATTAATCATCTACATTTCCACAAGTCATTTTCCTAAGCTTCTGTTCCTGGTGAGAATTTTTATTATCTTATTCCTAACAATCTCTAAACAAGGAAATTGGATCTAGGTTTTTAAACAAGATCCTCTTCCATCACACCACCAGGTAAACCAGGGCCTAATCCAGCACATCCAACACAGAGACAGCCAACCAGAGCCTAATGAAAGTACATCTCACACAGATCAAGAGAACTCTGATCCATGTGAAACAATTAATACAGACATAGCTAGTCAAAACTTCAGGAGGGGGGATGGCAATACCAGTTATAAAGGGTAAGTAAGAATTTCTCAGACTTGAGACAGTGCAGTTGATCCCCCCACCAGAACCTTTCTTTTCTTAAAATCAGTAGATCCAAGTCCTGCAATATATGAACTAAGACTTACTACGCACTGAGCTGACCATCCACAAAGTGACAGCTCCCAAACCATCTACTAAAGACTTCCACTTTAAAAACAAATTAAAGTATATTTTAGCTCCTAAAGCCACTCTGAATATTAATTTATAAAATAGCACTGTACATTTTTGTATTAATTATATTAATATGCCTAAAAAGAAACTTCTAAGTTAACTTCTATTAATATACTTGTAAAAGAAAAATACTGTAGAAAAGAAAGCCGTAAAATAACAATATAGGTGACATGTTCAGCAACTTTCAAATTGGATTATAAACATAATTGTCACACGTATACAGCATACTAATTGTAAATATCTAACATATTTTGCTCGAGAGAAGAAATTCATGTTTATAAAACAAGGGAAATCAAAAGAGTATTAAGGATTTTTAATTGTCTGTGACCTAGCAAGAATAACTAGTATACTTCTCACTGGGTATCATTCTTACCGATTGAAATACCAGTAATTTCCCTGTAGACCAAAGCAGATCTTATCAAATGACTACTATGCCCTGAAGAGGCCATAAATTAATAATGTTATGCAGTGACTTGATACTGTAGGAGTGAGGAGGGGGGGAGGAAGGTGGAAAAAGAATACACATGATGTCAATGAATTGCAATTTGTTTCTGAACAGCATGCTATCACCAATTTCAGCAGCAATAGACAGATGAAACAGGTAAATGACTTGCAGGCTCCCATGTGAAGATACACAGCTCTTAAAAGAAAGTCTCCATGCAAGTTACATCATGTCAACACCCTTGTATCTAGAAGACATCATTAGCTCTGCAGTTAGTGACAGCAAATTACATCTTTTAAAGAGTGTCTTGGCTTTACAAAGGAAAGCAAGTTAATATGTAAGTTTTAAGCCTTGCAATATAAAGAATTAAGAGCATAGCTGCTGCAGTAACAAAGATACAGAAAGCCACCTAAGCAGCAGATGCACTTTATCAGGGAACCAGAAATTCGAGATCTGTCCCACAGATAAAAATACATACACGTACAGACATCTGTACAGTTATGTACTCATCTGTGCTCCTAAGAGAATGATAGATGAAGACAGACAAAATCAGGTATGCAGAAAACAAAATAAAAATCAGAAAAAAAAGCAGTGTTTTCACATTTCAAAGTTATAGCAATACAGCACTGAGTTTAACAAGTATTTGAAAGGATTCTGTAAGTACCCTCCATAGCAGGCTGATATCTGCAAGATCCATCACTTATACTTGAGAAGTGATATGTATCTGAAGGATACATATTGGCTGTGATGCGTACCAAAATAGAACACGATAGGTTGAGTTAAGCGAATTATTGATGCTTCAGAAGAACAACAGACATAGCAGGACACCACAAACACTATGCAAGTGAAGAAAACACCACATTTCTTAATTAGATACAGTCACAGGGAAAGACCTGAAAATGTAGCTTACATAGAAAAGAGCCTCCCAAGGAATAAGTTATCATGCAAGCTAACAGGTCTCAGAAAAAAACCCCTTCAGACTCCTGCATTACTTTACTCCAATGTTAGGTGCTCATCTTATTCCAGCAGATCTGGCCATAACAAGAGGACTGGATTCCAGGAAACAGGCAGGGATTGTACATCATTTGTATAGAAGGGGTACTTTGGGGCATATTAACATGAGAATTACTTTAAAGAAGTAACCTATGTAGAAACAGGGCATTAAAGATACCAAAATATCTCACCATTGTGTTAGAAGTTACAAATCCAGAGTGATCATGAAAAAAAATAGGGTTTTTTTAGGTGCAAAGACTATAGCATATATAAAACAAATTGCCCCTCAAATCTTCAAGTTTTTCCAAATGTTTCAGGTACAGTGCTTGATGATGAAACAGCATTTGCTTTGTTCCATTTTAAGGGCAACAAATGCAGGGAGTTAACATTAAGGATCTATGCAGACCACAAGAAGATACCAGATGAGCTTTGTAAATTCAAGGGGAAACTTTGCCAAAGAGATCCATGTACAATCTTCTGGGATTTGGCTTTTGGCAAGAAGAATACTTAGCCTTCATGGCAAGACAGAAGCTGCAGCTCACCTGTGGTTTTGGTTCTTGCTGGAGGTGAAGTGCTCAGAACATCTTTCACTATGCTGGAATGACGATGTTTCTTTCAGATACCTTTTGCTTACGCTTGCAAACCCTCATATAAATATATTCACACACAAGACACTGATATGTCAGTCCAGAAGTGGTGGATACTTGTATTTCAGGTGACCCAGACATTTCATTCACCATTCTCACTTGCAGCCTACCATAACCCACAGGGCTGTCGCTGCCCAAGTCATTTATAGTAACCAAGCTGCTCTCACCGCCTTCCAAACTACAGGCTAGTCAACTATCAGTTCACCACCAACAAAATCAAGTTTCTTTCTACATTATTCTTTCCCACATCCAAATAAATTATTTATAAATAAAGGGGCTTTTTTTTCATATAACAAAATCTACATTACATTGACTTAAATCCATGCTCCTTTCTCACTTTACCAGACTTCCTAAAGTGTAAATAAAATGCATATTGCCATCTTCCTTTTAACTTACAGAATAAAATAGAAATAATAAGTGACATTTTTGGAGGGCATTGCAGGACATCGCTATGGCTCATTTTTATGACTCTTTTCTTCTGTAAAGAGAGGAAAATAATTATTTGATATCTCATGCAATCCAATCCCATCAGTTTTACTCAAATATGTGCATAAATACAGGCATTACTGTCACAGTAAGGAAAAAGCCTAAATATCAACAAAAAGTCACACAAGATTATTTTAGCATCAGGCTCATTGTGTCATTCTAACGTTTAATCAGAAATCTAAAAAAACCACATCAATTCAAAATACATCCTTTTGCAATGCAGATAAAACAGAGGTAATATTCCAAACTCCAAACAAAAAGGCATTACAGTAGCTGGTGATCATGGTCTTTTCTCCCACAAGCTAAGCAGAAAAAACAGAACTAAAACAAAATACTGAAATCAGTAGCAAATACTGGATTTGGTGGACTTTGCAAGTCCCATAGCTTGATGTCACATCTAGAGAGAATCCAGGAACTGAACATATAAGGTATGGATACATTAAAGCCTGTGCATTTGGATAAAGAAAGCAAACAAAAGTATTGTTTCTAATAACGCAGAGGTAATTGAGAAGCTTGGGTAGACAACAGCAGTTAAAAAGTAAAGTTACAGGCAACTTCATATATACTTTACTCAACCAGAATCTCACATTACCAGGCATGGCACCCTGCCTGGCTTTACACATCTGCAACAAGGCAAAGGTTGCATTTACCAAAATGACTTGTAGTTGTACGACACAGATGTCAGTGCCTCTGAAGCTTTATGCCTACCACAGGATGATCTTGCCATTACCAACCAAGCCACCAGTGGGAATAACACACTGTAATCCATGCACAAATTTGGAAACCCTTAAATTTACACACGTAACAGAGGAACGAGACATGAAGTACAAACAATTCTGCAAACCAAGCTCAAGGAAAAAAAAAAATCTTATCCAGCCCCAAGGGGAATGCTAGAGTTTAGAGATGAAGTATTTGTACATTGCAGTGTTTCTATAAATACCTCCTTTTGAACAAAGTGTCTGATCTTTCTTTCCATCCAACTAATAACATGATAAATGCTGTCACCATAAGACATACTCTGAGCTCAGAGAAAAGAGGACAAGCCTGAAAAAAAAGCACGTTAAATTGGAGCAAGTTGTGAAACAGTACATAGAGACAGCTATTTGCTATGTAAGTGTGAAGACTAAATCATAGAGAAGTCCTCCTGTTTTTAAAGAAAGCACTCATAAAAGGTATGCCCTGAGAAACGATCACCACTTTAACACATGACCTTTATTAAGGATTAGATTTCCAGGTCCCGTGAGAAAGGGATAAGGGAGGAATCTTTGCACTGAACTTCTGAAACAGGCAAACAACAAGAATTACACAGTGTCCATGTGTGAATATAAATTAAAGGCTGTTGCAGGTTTTTGGCTTTTGTGGCTGGTAGAACTAGTCACTCAGCTTATCCTAGATTCAAATTAAATAAAAGCTTCACGTACAGATAACTTCCCTGCTTTGCAACAAGGAAAGCCAGTGCCCTAAGAGGCCTGTCAGTTGCTCTTCACAATTGCATTAGTGCCCCAAATCCAGAACAGAACACAAAGTGTTAACAGTTCTTAAACTGGCTTCCAGAAACAAGAGAAAAAAATCACGTTATTTTCTGCCTATGAAACTTTAGGTAACAATGCTACTTAACCCTTGACAAACTACCACATTAAAAAAACAAACAAACAAAAAACCAAAAACAACTCCTAAAATGCTCATGAGTAATTTTATTTATGGTAATATTTTTGCTGAAGCTAACTGGACTGCTCACAAATTAAACACATGCCCTTATGTTGTTACAATCGGGAACTAGCATTATCCCCAAGGCAGATACCTTTTCTTAGATAAAAAACAAATTTTAAGTGACCTATTTATCTTAAAACAAGTCAGTTGGGGGGGGGGGGGGAGGGACAGCACACACAAAACAGGACATGTTACT
>JAOXJM010000041.1:27885615-27897062 GCA_026413425.1 Tringa solitaria
AGTGGGTGGGCAGCAGCTCGGGGATGGTGTGACCCCCCCCCCCAGCACACCCAACACAGGACATGGTACTATTCATGTGCTCATCCATTTGTATGACACAAGTTGACTCATTCATTTTAAGCAAATATTAAAGGTGACCATAAAATTATCATATAGGAATTTGAACACAAAAATATACACTAATTTAACAAAATCCCAAACCCCTCCCAAAAAATACCTGTAAATCAATGGACTATAAGCAAAATAAGTATACTGAGACTTGAGAACACTTGCATGAAGTTTTATTTTGAAAACATGTTCACAGATATTTTCTTGAGTACCTTTAACATATCCATTCATTCTTTCCTAACACTTTGTACTAGCTATTCTCTCCTTTCAATTCCAGTTAAGCTTTGCTGCTGACTCTTAATGTAAAATAAAACTTCTGCTAATGGTATAAAATTGAAAATATTTTAAAAGTGAACCTTTTTTTTTCCTGTTTGGTCAAAGGAAAGCATCTTTGCTTTGGGTCAGCCCTAGGTAATTAGAAAATTATAGAATATTAGGAATTCAGAACAACTTTCAGGTACTCTGCTCAGGAAATTCTGCGTGTTCTCAAAGAAAAAAAGGCTGCTATTTTTTAGCTAAAAATCAGATACTTTCATGGTGAGTTTTCCTCTTTTTTCCAACATTGCTTACATTGTACTAAGAGGATGGAATTTAGTCCCACCCAACAAGAAATATCAGAGATGCAGCCAAAAAGTGTATTTGCAGGGCAGAGAAAGCTACATTCACAAAATTAGCTATTTCAGGTAAACAGCAATGCATAAACAGGGGTGTGCAAGGAATGAAGAAAGAATCTTATCAGCAACTGCACTGCAATGTTGTTTCTGCATTACCACAATCATGGAATTCACAATCACCCATTCCTCAGTACTAATGAACTCCATATAATAAATAAAAAAATATTCCCAGGATGCCCCGATCCTGTATGCAGGAAGGGAATGCACAAGTTTTCTACCGAAATCTGAATGTTCTGTAGTAGGATGCAAACAACTGAACCTACTGGAAGACATTACATGTAAGAAGATACATGGAGCATAAAACCTACCTTTCCATTTTCTTACTGTTTCTTTAAACCTAGAGCAGGAACACGCTGTCCATTTTCACTTGAAGGTATATTTTCAATGTAATCTGCCTCCAAATTTGAAATACTAGAGCAAAAATGCAATATATTGACTTTAGCTACTTCAACTAAAGCATTGGTAGAAAATCCTGTCTCAATCCTATTTTTTAATTTAACACCACCACCCCCAAAAAAAAACCAAATCAAAAAAACCCCCCAAAACTCTCTCAGGCATATTGCCTACGTTTTTCCTTATAAGGATGAGGTTTAGGGGAAAAAAATATTAGTAAGTAAACAAATTGAAAATGAAAAATATACATTGCAGTCCAAGGAAAATATCACCCTGCCTAAAAAACAGTGTATGGTAGGTCTTTCATGAGCAGCTGAAACCTTTTAACTTGTTTTGCCAGTATAAAAGCACTCTTTTATAACTGTTAACCAACAAACGAAGCAAGGAACATCTCATCACTTCCCCATCCAAATCTCTCCTGGTTGAACACTGGCCATACCAGACCAAATGAGCAGTCTTCTTTATTGCTTGAGAACAACGTTTGTGTGCCTCTCAAGTATGATTAAATTTATCAATAAAAAGCTTCACTTTCCGTGATGCCATGCTGCTACTGGTCCCAGGTGTACGCTCAGAGATAAGTACAGGTCCACTAGTGTGGCATAAGAAGGGCTAATACACCCCCCATTGGTATCACCAGGGCAGGTATTTGCTCTGGCTCATGTATGCACAGCTGCACCTCTCCCTCGGCTCTCTGCACTGGCAGCTACACCCAGCCCTGTATAAATAAGGTTCAGCTGAATGCCACTATAGTCAATATTTTCAGATGGGGTTTGGTTTTTTTGTTTTGGGGTGGTTTTTTTTTTCTTGATAATTGATTCCAGTTGTTGCATTTGTAGAAGATAACTGCAGTTTCCTATTCAGTCCTACAGTCCAGACAGCTAAGGGTAAGAACAGATGAGCTAAAAGATAGTCTTCTATTGTAAGATAAACTAATGAAACATGATGAGCAGGAGTTACAAACCCCTGATACTCCCTCGGCATACACCCTGGGTGTGTCCATCACATCAGTCAGACCTGGCACTCCCTATGGTTGTAGTTCTCATCTGAAATTCAAGAGCAAAATTGTTGTGGCTGGAGAGAAATGAGGCAATAGAGACTGCCATATTCCATTTTCTCACCTCACCCTTAGAAAATTGTGAAGCAATGACAGAGCTGTAGGAAGTGGTACATGAGCGCTCCTGACTGTACCAGGTGAAGTTCTCTCTGGTGCATTCCAGCAGCTGAACATGGGAGGCACACTCAAGACACATCTCATATTCATTGTTTTTGTACATTCAGGCCTTGGTTTTCAAATAGCCAGAACTTCCATTGAAGTCATACCCCTACCAGTTACCATGGAACCTGCTCACACCTGTTTTAGAGTAAACAGATGAGTCACTGAAATCATCATGTTCCTTGGTATTGTCATGCATTTAAAATTCCCTTCCTGTTCATGAGAAAAGGCAAACAGGTTAGAGAGATAAGTATAACTGTTTGACCACAAATAAACCCATACCTACATATCAAGTAAAAGAAACCTTATAGAACAGTCTCTATTCCTATGTTATTTCATTGTTGCATCCCTTGTAATAAACGGTAAGTAAGAACACACGTGGAGAGAAAAAAGAACATGTAGATTGCAGAGAAAACAGCAATAAGACATGCCTTTCACCAAAAAGAATGGCAAAACGCTTAGAAGTTACAGAACTCATTTAGAAAAGGAGCTACAATAAGGCCAATCTCTAAGGTGTAGGAACAAAATGGGTTTGGAAATACTACAGAAAAGGGGTGGAGTTTTTGTGTTTCGGTCTGTCTTAAAGACCTTCAACACTTTAAGCTTTAGTTGTTTCAATCAGATACTTTGCAAAACCATCAGTAAACCAACAGGTCAGTCTGGCCCCCAACCTCAGGAGATGAGGAAACACTGGAGTGTTTCAATGGTTATTACCAAACTTTAGCCCATAGATAAATAACCTGCAAACCAAACACACAGCCTGTCCGTAACAAAAACAAGCCAAGAAATTTTGAAATTCAAGTGTACAAAATGATGTTTCCATGAGAGACAGGGGCATTCTGTAACAAGGATACCACAAGGCAGGCCCTCCCATGAGCTGTCATTTGCAATTGCTTTCTTTTGCACTTCAGAACCTAAAGATTTCTGAATATTTCCTAGAAATAAGTCTTACCAAAATGGGAAATCCAATGCAATGGCTTTATTTTAAGGTGCATCTTAATGGAAAAACTAACCAGAACACCCTGGAACATTTCCTTAAGGGAAAAAAAAACTTAAAATTGCACATTTCTTTTTCAGTGACACGTCTGACACTAACACGAAGGACTGCAAGGTGCCTTGACAGCAAGAACCTCACTGAAAAGAGGGAAGAATCAACAGCTTGAGAACTGCCACATTTGGAAAATGACAGAAAACACCTCTTATGGAAGGGAAGGGAGGGGGATACCAAACTGAGGACTATTTTAAATATCAGACACTTCTTTTTTATGGGGGGGAAAAAAAAGTATTATATCAAATGGATAATTTTACCTACTACATGATGAATTAAAGGTTTAATTACAATCAGAAACTCTTTAAAATTATTGTCTGCATCTCTGGCTTCCAAATTTGTAAGAATATATGACAACACAATGTCCAGTATTACAAACTTAACGTATCCACAAATCTATAAAAACTGCATTATGGAAACTTTTGCACTACCCGAGTTAAACAAAACACTTCAGAGCATTGCCTCAGTCACCTGTAAAAGACAGGCTCCAGAAATGATGTAAAGGTATGATTAAACCTTCTCAATTATAGACAAACAGGTTCTTTCATCTTGTAACCACGGTTTGCATCTGGGCTTGGACACCCACACCTGGTCACACAGGGGACGTGCTCTTTCTTATTACTTAAGTTTCAAAGTCCCACATGTTTCCTGGACTATAGCCTTTTTCCCCATAATATTTGCTAACAGCTCCCTAGGAATACAAACAAAAAAAATTACTGCCAAATTAAATATTGTTCTCCAGCTTAACAGCTTCCTTTCTCTTGGAATATCTCTTGGCAGTTACAGTTGACATGGTCACATTTACACACCTCTGGAAGCTGGACAGTTTGCTATCACTTCTTTGAGCATCAAATCAATACAACTGGTTCCTCTTTTTAAAAATACTGTTATTTTTCGATTTTAAATGAATTAGTGAAACCAATCTCTTACTTGTAAAAAGTGAAGTTAATTTTACCGTATATACGCTTCTTCCCACAGGTATGAGAGAAAAATACATTAAATGGCCATTTCATTCAGAATTTCTACTTTCACCTTGACCATTAAAGCAGATAATAAAAAGAGCAAGGATAATGTGCTATGTGAGAAGAATCCTTTTATGTAGCTTTTGGTTCACGGAGGGATTTCCTTCATTCATTCTATTTTTAAAAATCCATGAAACAGGGCTGACGCTCCAGCTAATCCTATTTCTTTCAGATGTCAGTTCAGAAATGAGAGGAAAGATTTGTTTTCAACTTTGAGCAGCTCAGTTTGCGGGTCCCTCCCTGAGAGAGGCTTGGCTATCACTCAAATCCATCCAGCCATCCAGAAGTGCCCCAACTCCCCCTCGATGTGCCGGTGAGACCCAAGAAATGCACTATATAATCACAATGGCAAACACCAGCAGAAGGATGTGTGCATGCATAAATACGGCACATCACGATTCTCTCTTCTGGTGAGCTACAAAATCCCACATAACAAGTTATGCCACCTGACTCTCCAGAGGTAGTTTGCCTTCAGCCAGTTAGATGGGAAATTAATGCTTTGTCATGCCATACCATGCTGATTCCCACAAAAAAAACCCCACCACTCTGAAGACGATTTAGACAGTAAAGGGTAAAAGTTATGAACAGTTACAGAGCAACTGAGGAATGTGAACATCATGCTTAGGAACAGCAGCTACATGAAATACAGGGTGTAGAATAGAGGTGTTCAATCTTATTGTGAAACAGTACTTCTGGACAGATTTCTGGAATAAGAGTATCAAAATGTTTCTCAAGGGGAATAAAAATTCCCCATGATTTTGATTTTAAAGTACACATAGTAAGAATTAAACACCATTAAACACTTCTATTAGCATTGTGTATAACAAATTAAATCAATAGGGCCTACTTTGTACTAGATGCAGCAAAAACAAAGCCAGTTCCTGAGATAATTACCTAAACTACTTGTCGAACTGCAAGCATTAGGTGAAACTGTTGTCTCCGCCAGAGGGAAAGATGCCATATAGTTAAGGATGTACAAGTTCATTTTCTATTGTGCAATGCCTTGTTTGGATTGCTTGTTTCTATCTGATCTGCATAAATTCTGTGAAGTTATCATTTAATTATGCAGCACGCAAATCCCTGCATTTCAGTTGGTTTAAGCTGTTGCAGTCAGAGCACAGGAATTCATCGTCTCCCTAGTAACACACACCTGGATCCAGGAAAGACTCCAACACAGGAACAGCAACACAAGCAGGCAAAAGCATTTTCTGGAAGTGACTTTAAAAAGGGCTTACCCACTGGTGAAGGAAATCTGCTCTAGATGACTAAATTCACAGCCTCTGGTTTTTAAGCCCCCTCCACTCCAGCAACGTTCAGAAGTGTTTTGCACCAACCTAAGCCAAGCTACTACACACATCCTTGCTTGATGATGGTAAAAATCAAAACAGGCCAACTTTGTAATCACACCAGGAGTGGTGCTCCAAAGGAAGTTACCTGGGGCTAACTCAAGGCATCCCTAAGAGCTACCTCACCACACTGTGACCCAGAACTCCTCAAGCACCATTGCCTGAAGGGACCATGCTAGAGGACAGTGCCATCCTCTGCCACAACTGTTAAGCATCCCTGAAGCTCCAGATCACAGCCCAATTCCCATCTGTACCAGCGGCAGTCAGTGACTTCATTTTCCCTTTGAGGACAACCCCTGGATAAATACAGACAAATATTGCTGCTACCACTCAGGCAGGCCATTCAAGTCCTTAATGTCTCCTGACTACATCTAAAGTTAATTGAAGGGGAGGGCGGGGAAGGGAGACAGGAATATCAGTCCAGGGGCACCATGAGATCAAATGCCATGCAACTTCTCATGCTGCCCGAAGGTGAACTTCTTCAAAGATAACGTTTTCCCTGAAAAGAAAAGATGCAGCAGGACTGCAATGCATTCAATAGATCCAACAGCCCTCTGAAGTGACAGCACCTCTGTCTACATATGTAACTTGAAAAAGAATGGGAACAAGAAATACAGAAAAAGTTCAGGTGATTCTGCTTTGCTGTTGGGAAGCATCACAGTCGAGCACCACAGACTCCTCCTAAACTCCCTAGCAAAACAGATGTTGCTCAGGTTTTCTTTATATGCAAATCTCTCACCTTTAATCAATTATAACAGATGTTCTAATCAAACTCTGTTCAAATACTCAAAATTTCAGCCTTTTTTTCAAGAAACAAGAAAGCTGTTCTTTCATCATCCAGTCAATTAACAGAACTGTATTGTTTTTTCTTAAGCAAAAAAGAAAAAAATTATTTATTTCCCAACAACTAGTATACAAATTTCTCAGCAAAGCTGCCTCAATTCAACTCTATTATTCCAACTCAAGTGTGGGGAGCTTTTTCCCCAAAAAGGGTACAGCAGAGTAGCTGTGAAAGGCAAGATATTGATTATGACCACCATTCATGATGTGAAAAATTAACTGTCAGGAGAACATTTAATGAATTAGTTCTGCAAACACATGAAAAATGCTCTTTCAACTCCAATACTCTGAGTATTTACAACCCCCTAAAATTATCCCAAGGGCCAAATCACTTTACAAAATTAATTAGTGAAAAATCCCAGTGAACCAATTTTTACATGTATGCAAGAATTATAAAGCAAATTTTTTCCCCTTCTGCTATAAGTAGCAGCTGTCCTATTTATCGTTCAGGCTTTTTACTCCACATGGGGACTGTTTACACACAAACTTTGACAGAAGTGGAAGAATGTATATTTAAGAGGCTCAAAAAATAATTAAAAAAGGACTACATGCTTCAACAGTTTAAAATGAGCAGCAGAACATAACCTTTAAAAAGAGCTATATAACTTTCATATTGTTTTCATCTTATTCCCATAAACACTGTTGGCTAACTGAATTTAACTAGAGAAAGACAAATTACCCTCTGGTAATTTGTAGACAGATTAGTCTACACTTTAAAAAAAGTGTTTGTTTGAACTTTTAAATATTTAATTATTTTTCATCTCCACAAAGACTTCCCCTCCCTGCTGCCATCTCCTACACAACCCTCCTAAGGCTCTACTGCCTGGCAAATAAGACATAAAAATAAAGCCCAGCTAGCAGTTATTTGGCCAAGTGGTAGTGCATGAAACAATAGACAATCAAAGTACTAGTGAAATAGTTTAATAGTTATACTGCTGCAGCACATTTTTCCCACACCATCTCAGAGTCACACAAAATACTCTGCTGGCCCTAGTGCCATCACAGTGGGTGGCATTTTCTTAAATAAAATAGCAAGATTTACCAATATTCAGATATTTGTGAAAGCACATAACACCAGAACCCTGAGTTTTCAAGCTTCCATCATGACAGAGAAGTGCAATTCCCTCCTCTCGCAATGGCTTCAGCCCTCATTTCTACCACCCTCTCTTGGAGAAGACATTAAAAAAAAAAACCCACAACATCATCAATATGCATGAAATATCGTCAGTTAAATCCACACACACCACCCTAAATGGATGAAATCAGATTAACTCAAGCCACATAAGCTAACAGTTCGCTATGGCCACAAGCTGTAACCTGACAGACAGCTTATTTCCCCTCCACACCCCATCCTTCTGGGCTACCTTTCTCCTGGCTTACCTGACCTCCACAGCATCAGCTCCAACACAGGCTGACACCCTGAGACGGGAAGAACAGGAAAAGAAGAGGTACTGTAGAAGTAGTTATGGAAGGGTTTTCCAACTCTCTCATAATGTTGTTTGTTACTTACAGATTATATCTATATATATTAAAAAATATATATATTTTTTATATACATATAGACCTCCCTGATATCACTTACAAATTAAAGCTCCACAAAGCAAATAATCCCTAAAGAAGGGAACCAACACATACAATGCTCGCAGACATAGGGCTGAAAAAAGGCTTTATAAAAAAAGCAAGCAGCGATGGTTTTCAAAGCAGAAAGTTAAAACTGCGCAAGCCCAACTTTCACAGGTTTTTTTTGATAGGTCATCATTAAAATCAGAAAGTTTCTGACTTTTGTTTCAGAGGCCACAATGTTTCCCAGACCCTGCTGAGTCTCAGGCTTTTCTTCTGGCAGTAGCTTCAACTGAGTAGAACTCCAGGCTTGGAGTTTAATAAAAAGAGGTTCATTTTTCAAAAGATGACAATATTAATATTACCTTTCAATTGGGAAAAAGTGGCAAAAGACTACACGACAAAATAAAAAGTAATGAATTTTCCAAGTGGGCCCAAGAAAGTTTCTAACAGGAAGAGGAAATTTGGTGTATTAAAATTGTATGAATATTACCCACGTTGCTCATGAGGGAAAGCTGATCTTTCCCTGTTAACATTCCATTTTTAAACATTAACAAACATTTTATTAAAAGGCTTGTTTGGCATCATTTGGTACACATGAATTCTGGCCTATGAAACTGCTCAAGTTTACAAGGAAGCATGCCTTTCAGTGTAAACAATGCCGTTTTAAAGCCTTCTGACAAGAGTCTTAAACCTTCTGTTGCATCCGACTGGGTTTGTTCCCTGGCTGTACAGTGTTGCCTCCAGACAGCACGACTGCGCAAAGCGAAGTTCATGGTCTTTTACCACGCAGTGAATGCACACGGAGTTAATTTTCTCTCCTACCACTTTATCAAATATGTTGCTTTATGTTGAACTTCACAAAGGGAGAAAAGTGCAAATATTCCAAAGCAAATTTCACCTTAAAGTTGCCAAGACTGTGAATAATTTTCATATGATATGTTTTCTGTCTCTTTTCTTACTTCTGCTTAACCTGGACATATCCCATCCGAAAATAATTGCAACTCATTTGTTTTTAGTGTGGTACCCAATTGTTTTGTTATGCTTACGTCAGCCAGACTTAAGCAATATTGACTACATTAATTGAAGAAATCCAACACTTGAATTACAGCACTCTCTCTGTTAGTTAACTAAAGCTTATATGAGAACTTTTTTGCTTTTGTTTCCCAGAAAAGCAAAAAAAAAAAGCATAAAGCAGGGAAGTCAAGAATTACAAAGTAAATGAACAGGTTGGTAAAGTATTTTAATTTCACATATTTTATTACTGTTATAGTTTAAAAAAACAGCAAGAGCCAGGATAAAAGTAGAAAGCTCACCCAATGAAACGGTAAGTGATAAACTTCTAATTGTCTTTTGCCACCAGGCTCTGAACTTTGGCACCACTGCAATTGTACAATGTCTTGAAATATGAGTTGGTAATTACTGTTGGTCTCTGTATACAACAGTTTCAACATATCAGCCAAATCTTTCATCAAGAATGAATATGCCTTTTGTTTTCAGTAATTACTGTAAACATTGTCCTGCCATTGACCAAGATTTAACTACAGAAAACCTATACATTTTCATACAGAGCACTCTGCTTTTCAATTTCACCAGGAGCAGACTGAGCCCATCACACTGAATGTACTTATCGTTAAGAAAAAGCAGTCCACATTCTACTGCAATAGATACATTTTAAATGGATTAAAATGTGAATCTACCCTGGAATCCTTTTTCACCTCCACCTGAAAGAAATCTATAAACCTCTCTTAACCTGTTAACCATGCAGGCAATAAGAACGTTAGCATAGCAGAAACACTCTGTGTTTGGTCTTGGCACTCTGTTACTAATATAATGGACATGTTTTATGGAAGGTTTGGAGTTAATTCAAGACAAAAAACCCTGTTGCTGCTGTTGTCCTGTTGTGACAACCCAAAAGGAAGAGAATCTGAACATAGAGCCTTCTTTACAACAGTTCAAGCCATATCTTTACAGCCTAGTTTACCATCACTTTCCTCATACTCTCCTTTTTGTTGCACTTTCCATTTAATTTTTTGCAGTTAATTGAAAATTCTTTTTTCTTCTTGTTAAGAATGTTTATTCCACAGTCTATGTGTATGTGTTCAGCGTATTCATATACGCCAAACAAGCAAAAAGATGTCCTACATCATTTTCATACGATAAAGGCCTGCAGAAGTACTGCCAGATACATAAAACATAATGGAATCTTCTCTTCTGAAAAAAGTGCAATGGCATCTCTTCCAGCCAAATGATGTCTCTTGCATGCTAAATTAATTTTTAACAATTTTAACTGCTCTGAAGAAAGAAGGCAGACTTGCCTAAAATGCCAATGAAACATTTGCATACATGTACATAAGTCTAATGCTGCAATTTAGATTTTTGTGAACTACATCACGTGGCCAAAATACATTTCAAACTGCCTTCTGGCCTCCACTTCAACCACGATACATGTTTAGATTACAGGATTTCTACCCTTACCCAAACCCCCTCAGAGAAACAGTCTGTGAAACTGTGCCACTATAATGGAGCTGAACGTTTAGCAGCTAAACCATAATGTATTTCACTTCAGACAAAGAAAATTTTTATGTGCTAAGGAAGAAGGTGAAGGGTTTAGGTTTATGCTTTTTTTTTTTTTCCTTTTTTTTTCCCAAGAGGTTCATATACTTGAGCTGCTTCATTTCTTCACCCACTACAAAGACATTGTTTAAATACAGTATAAAAAGTAGTATGGCTGTGTGTTTTTGAGAAACACCCAGGCAAATTTCTTGGAGAAAGCAAGAATGTATTGTTCTGTGGCAAAAACTAAGGATTTAAAAAGATTAAAAGCAAGACCTTTGGGGAATAAGTTAATATTTCTACCAAAGCAATCTGTTCCTTCTCTCAAACTAAACCGATGACAAAACTTCTGAAGAGGAAGGTCTCCTGTTTGTCACAGGCCTCCCACAGGTAAGCTCCCATAAAAGTGATGATTCTCCATTATTAGTTTTTCATTATATTCCAGCATTACTACTGACAAAAAATGCTAGCGTGCACATTAAGTACCTGCTAACCACCTGCATTCAGCTGATAAACCACACGTTATTTCTCTTGCAAAAGGCTTCCTGAGGGATGTACTCCATAGTCAGCACCTTGGTAGTTAAGTTTTTAAGTTCTCCCACTGCCTTCTGCCTCCAGCATGTTTTTTGCAGCTCCTGGGGGGGGGGGGGGGGGGGGGGGGGGGGGGGGGGGGGGGGGGGGGGGGGG
>JAOXJM010000041.1:27897162-27932080 GCA_026413425.1 Tringa solitaria
AGGTGGGATTTAACCCCCCCCCCCAAAAATGGGAACAAAGTTCTTCAAGAAGAATTCCACGTTGTGCTCTTATTTCAGATGGCACATTTAACAAATACACTTCACTGCCCTGTGACATGTGACAGATGGCAGAACAGCCACCTCCACTTCTCTGATGGCCAGCCTCTGCAGTGCAGTGTCCTCAGCCCTCCCAAGCAGAATCTTTCCACCACAACAGCAAGAAATTTCCTACCAAATCCCAGGGCAGATTCTGTCATCCACAGTTGCCAGGGTCACCTCCTCAGATGAACCGACTCAGGAACTCCTCTTTTGTTACAAAAGAAAAAAAAAAAAAGCTGGGTGTATGGTTAAAAGGAAAAGTGACTAAAACCAGTATCTACTCAATTTTAAACATAGAGGGGTTAAGAGTGTTGCTCTACAGTTGTATCAAGTCAAGCAACCAGTACTGAAAATCCTGCTAACAAACAATTTTACCAGTTACTGGTGTCTTTAAGAAAAGGCAGTGAGGGGGCAAGGAAGCAGCAGGTTTTCATGGACTGAGTTGCTTTTACCATCATTCATAGCTGGTATATAGCAGAATGCGGCAAAAAACCTTTAAATATTAAAAAACAAAAAACAACTAGCCAAAACTGCATACATATGGCTCTTCCTCCTTTTTTTAAAAGGTATATATGCTTCTCTCTTGTTTTGTTATTGATTTGGAGGAGCTAAAGATTAGGGGGAAGCAGCAGAAGAAATGATGTTTAAATGCATTTGAAAAAGAACAAAGCCTTAAGTTTTCACAATGCTGCAAGAATTACATTGCCAATTTTTCTCCTCCTACCCTCTATTATTCTGTGTGATATAATCACATATTACATACAGTTGTTAATCAAAAGCTTCTCAAAGCTTTTCACAAACATCTAGTTAGGCCTTATAAAAGAAATAGTAGTTTTCCATCTTTCCAAACAAAGACGACTCCCAGACAGGGGCCTGATCCAAGACAATGCCATGTCTCAAGCAGAACCTGTGTTATCCATTCCTCACTGCTGTGCTGCTTGGATCTCACCTGGGTGTTCTTTCTGGTCTCCCTCAGAGAGCTATAAAAACACTTACTATATACATTTAAACATATACTTTAAAACTCATCAATCTAAATGCAGAGAAACCATTCTTCAAATAAGCTGCAGGGGTTTTTTTTGTATTAGGACCAAATCATATTACAAAAAGCATTCTAATTACATCTGAACAATAGTGCTTCTAAAAACCAGCCTGGCAAAACAAGCTCCTGAGCCCAGCAATGCACATTAAGATTTGTAGGAACTGAACACACCACAAAGGACATCAGCTTCATGTTAAACTTTCGGATCCTTCCTCTCCTAGAAAGCACACCACAACGAAGACGTGCCTGGACAACAAACATACACCCAGGGTCCAATTCAGCAATATTGTGATGAATGTTTGGGACCTTTATAGGTCCCTTCCAACCCAAACCATTCTAGGAACCATACTAATATTAATCAATTAACACTACATAAAATAAATATTTGGGATCATCATCTATGTGAAAACAGAAAAAGACTGTATTTTGAAAACAAGACACTTTGCTGTCTTCCTTAGACACATTAGAAAAAAGACATGCTTAGACAAAAGCAACGTTTGTTATCATACTGTACCTTACAGAGCAAGCATTGGAAGGAGAACCTACTCAAGGCAGAAAAGGAAAGGAAAAACATAACCAAACCTCACTGTGCAAATCCAGGTCCCAGGCAAACTTGTTTTGTAAGCGGTCAGTTTAGCTGGAGATATTAATACTCCCAAACCACTTGCTTGCAGCCAAGGACGCCAGGAGTGTGACCAAACTTACTGAGGGCAAAATGAACCAGGCAGGTTGGGCAAAGGGCCAAGCCAGCCTACCTTGGACAGACCGCACACGTACAATCCCTGCGGCTGAAACTGGGAAGATGGAGAGGGGGAACTATTTGGTGGTGGGATTAGCCCAGGGCCTTTTTTGAAGACACTTTTGGTCTGTATCAATATGGTGCTTTTCTCCGAGAATGGGAGAAGTCATACTGCAATGACATGCACCAACAGGCATCAACGTTTTTCTCATCTGCACAAAGGTCTAAGACGAGGAATTGTGGGGTAACACTAATGAAAGTACCCGACACTTTAAACCACTTCACATCATCCCTCCCGCCTCCATAAAATTTTCTCAAGACAGGCAGTAAGTAGTCTCTAATAAAGCTTTGTATAGACAAACTCTCCTTTTCCCCATTCTATAACGTTTTATACCTTAAAAAGAACCACATACCTAAATGTAATTTACCAGAAAATAAACTTAAAATTAAAAGGCAGCACCCTTTTCTTTATGGTGACCTGACAAAGAAGGTGAAAAAAATTAATAAAACTTCAAAAAGGCATAATAAAGTCTTCAACATTCATTAAGCTATAGTCCAACCTATTATTAAATAGCTAGCATTGCAGCAGAAGACACAATATGCCAACTGAAAGTTTAGAAATACTTTTTATAAAAAAAAAAAAATCAAAGTGCAGTTAAAACATGGTAAGACATGAGGAACCCAAGGAAACAAGAAATGTTTATGAACACAAGCATCTCAGAACAAGCCTAAGCATCCCATCCTCACTTCACTCTTCTCTGCTCCTTATCTGTTCGTAGGTAGAGTCTCACACTACCTGTAGAAAATACAAACTTTCAATTATGAGTGAGCTACTACACAAAGGCAAATCTCTTGCCTCCAGTTCCAAAATAGGCAGTAGCTCTGACAGCAAACTGTGTTATGAATACTGCAGGGAAAAAAAAAAAGAATAATAATAATAATACAAAAAAGTAGCTGGTGCCCTTCCACACGAACACAGAGGCCAGACAACCCTGACTATAGCCCCATCTGTCCCACACCAGCCAAGAGTCACTTTAGTCTTTGTAGATTCATGACAAACTAAAGCCCTAGATCCTCCTAAACTGAGAAACAAAACTGTGAATTCCTAATGCAACAGTGCATTCAACACCAGTGACTGAGCACATTTCATTGCCATTTTTTTAAATAGGGTAAGAATACATCGTGTCCAATAATCCAATTATAAGCATATGAGCATCTGCATCATCTTCACAGTAGCACTCATGTCTACACTCTGGGAAATTATTTTTTGCATATTCATTTAGAAATCATCCCTATCTTTTCTGTTTCTGGTATAATGTGCTACTCTGTATCAATCATAAGATTTCATTATCTGAAGGGCTGGACAAACAAACTTTAGCAATTTATTTTAGAAAAGTAATTCGATATTTCTTAAGTGAATATGAACGTTAAGGGAGACTAAGTCAAGTTCTACTTCATAATTACTCATTTCTATGAACATTTGTTGACATTTTTCAGCATATGGCCATTTTTTCTAAAGCAGAATCCAAGTTAAATTTCATGTAAGTGACTTAAACTGTTTCCCAGCAGTCATGCATTACTCTTATCTCTACCAGACACAGAACTGCAAGATTTCCTGATAACCACCCACTTGGAAGCAAGGAATAGAGAAACCAACAGAAACCTGCGGACATTCTGCCATTCTTACCTTCCAAATGAGTGTACTTGGTGTTTAAAAGAAGCTCTACTGAAGAGCTCCATCACTTTTTTTTTTTCCTGAAGTACAAACAGAGAAGGAGGAGGATGCACATCCAATATTACTCCAACAGTCACGCCTCCTTGTCCGGGTCACAGAGGGGCCCTATGCAAGACCTTCCTTCCCTTGACAACATCTACATGCTGTGACTTTTTGTCTGCTTTGCACCTTTCTTTCCGCAGCTGATGCACGCCCGTTCTAAACATACACACACGCTTGTCTAACACACTGCTCATTTCAGAAATGTATGCTAACTTCATGCTTACTTCTAGTGTTAGCCTAGATCTCATTTCAAACCATCTGTAATAAGGAACAGTCACATAACTCACTATCATCAAAGTGGATGTGGAGAATATTAAATGGAATGGCATTCAAAAAATTTATGAGAAAGTATGGCAATCTGCAAAAGTAAACAAATACAGGATATCCTTTCCATAAGGAAGCCAAGGAACAAACAAGTTACACAATGCATTTTATAAAAAACAACTTTTAGTGTTTAGTGAAGGCACAATACAGTAATCTTTTATGGAGTTATAGCAAGCAAAACAAAATACTAAACAGGAATATAAAGAAAATAATGAATTAAAATTTCAGAAAATGCTGTGTGCCTTTCAAGAGCAATTATGATTTTGATACAATTCTGTTACATAACTTTTCCTTGAATGCATTCCCTCAAAAAATACACTGTAATCAGCACAAAATAACAGATCTCTTTCCTGTTGATATGCTGTGCTTATCACTAGCTTAAAATGAGAAACAGAACTTCTTACTTTTTTAATTTAATTGCACAGGCCCTATCATCTAATACAGAGTTTTCTTGTCTTGTGATTTTTTTTTCAAAATCAAAAAAACCCACCAACCTATCATAATTCTCTGCTTTCTGGAAATCATGATGAGATACAGAAAGGAAGTTGATGCAACAAAACTGCAGAAAATAGCTCAGATTGTTTTTATAAAGGAGAAAAAGGAAGGAAGGAAAAGAGCTATTCAGAATATGGAAGCTTTTCTAAAAAGATTTCACAATGCAGTTAAACTAATTAGGCTGAATTTGTACATAGCTAGATTTTATTATATTAAGAAGATACGCAAACGCAGATTTCTAGGACTCCACAGTGTCCTACTAAAATACTGAACCTTCACACCTGCATTAGGACCATTAGGACCATTGCCCTGTTGGGTAGAAGATGCTGTGTCTCAGCCACATAATCTCAACCCTGCCTTGTTTTCACACTAGTACGTGATGAGCAGCAAGTTGCATCACTTTATTACTCTGGCTGAGAAGGAAAAAAAAAAATCCAAAAAGTGGGGGAAAAGGAAAAAAAAAGGCGGCCTGTGCAGATCCATGAGCTGATGTGGTTTGCTGTCTATGCATCAATCTATTCTTACTATTTCAACAAAGATAAGTAGAATGCTTCAGCAGAAAGAAATTAGGTAGCAGCAGTTGCCTCCATCACAGAGCATCACCTCACACGTGGAATCCTGTTTTACCTTTGGCTAATACCAAAACTACACAGAACATTCTCCAAGTGCATGCATTCTAAAAGTTGCCTTTTGAACACGATGCACGTTTAGAAGAGGTCTGGAATCAGTCAGTTCTGTAACCCACCACAAAGATCAAATCTCATTTTCAACACAGCTATTAAACTTAATTTTAGGACTCTTCACCAAATTTCAGCTAAATTGCTTTTTTGTTCATTGTTTCAGAACAATGCATTTCCACGTGGGAAATCAGAACCTGTATTAGAAAACTATGTAGTAGGAAATGGGATATTTAATGAAAACATTATATTCGCTGACATTTCAAATCCCATTGCATTCTTGAAATAATTTACATTATTTGCCCTTCACCCCATCTTTCGTGCTCACAAACTGTGTCTTATACAGCTACCACAAAACATGACGACTTTAGTATTATTCTCTCTTGAGGCAGCAAACCAAATGCTGAATTGCAAAGCACCTAATAACTCTAAAATTCTACTTAAAGGCAGCAGCCAGAGAACTTACTAGAACTAGAGAATATTCACTTCTGAAATTTCCTGCTTACTCAGCACAACTGAAATGCCTGATCATGTTTTATTTTTGAAAGAAATCAACCAAAAATTTCAAAATGTAACAGCAAACATCAAGCAACTGCTGGTTTTTGTTTTTCAGCTTTCCTATACTGAAAGATTAACTTATTTAATATAGTTTTTAAAAGTAACAGATGCAATATTGTTGTTCTTTCCTTCTGCTTTTTGCGGCTTAATCCCGGAATAAAAAAATTTCATCCAAAGGATGGCATTCATGCCATCAGCCCACATATACTTTTTGGCAGGCTGCAAAGATGTCAGTGCTCCTCACAAAGCAGTTCTGTGCTACGCGGTGACTGATGCCAGTAAAATAGTACCCCAAAGTAAAGCCTAGTATATAAAATGTATGCAAGCATCAGAACCCATACTCTGAAAATTCATTTGACTTAATTAGTAATAAAGTCCTCAAAGGCCTTGTAACTCAAAAGAAAGAAAAAAAAAAAAGGAAAAATCTACAGAGTTTGTGTCACCCCACACTTCATTTTTAACTAGAAAAACACACTGAAGAATGGAGAAAATACAAAAACCACTCACGGAGAGCCTGAACAAAAATAGACTGAAGACTCCAATGCAAGATATTTCTCTCTCACATGCCTTTAAGTAATTATTGCTTTCAAAGCTCTTTGTCTATCCTTTGACATTGGAAACAGATGAGAAATTGTATCTTGAGAAGAAAAAGACTGGTTCATAGAAAGGAGAATAGCAGCAGCACCGGAGGTCTGTGCATTAATTTTTTTCCTTTACAAATGCACAGTAAGTGATAAAAGTTTTTCAGCTCAGCTCATCTTTTGCAGAGTAACATACTTCTGATAGGACCATTAAATGAAACATAGTAAGAGACACACTGTCTTCTATTTCTCGATTCCTCAAAACCCGATTCCCTGAAATCCAGTACTTCCATGCAGCTGCAAGCTGATTTCATAGCTCAGGCTATTTGGTGGACTTTGCTGCTCAGATTTCTAGAAGCAGATACTATTTTCAGGACCTAATGGACTTGTTTGATGAAATAGACTCATTAACCAGACATAAGAGTAAATAACATTTATAGGTGCAGTACACAGCAACTCTTTTGTTAAGTATGAAGACATAAGTGCTCTGAAATATGCACATACACTACACAGTTATATATGCTTAAAATAATATACACAGTTTTAATAACGTAGAAGCTGGTAATTGTGGAATAATGTTTAGCACATGAACCAAGTTCTCACCTTGCTTTGCATTACTACTTTGCCATTTTAAAGTCAACCTGGTTTTTATGCATCTATAAGCTATTTGAACCTGGATCAAACCATTTTGCTTCGAAAGATCTTCTACTCTACACTGCAAAGTAAAAAAGTTATCATGCAAAATATAGGACTGTGTTTCCCACAAAGAGAAGTCAGGCAGTCATAAACCAGGGGAGTAGATACAAACGCAAAGCACATGTACCTGGTCTCCACAGTTGCATGACACATTAAAACAGTCTTCTGCTCATCATCCACATCGAATTCTCATCACCTCAAACCTCCTCGTGTAACTATCCACGTATTTGCATGCAATTATGCTGTGTCAACAAGTGGCCTTAAGAGGTCATTATACTCTATGGGATCAGATTTCTGCTTATGGGTTGTATTTTTTAAAAAAGCAAGCCATTTTTAAAAGGCAACAATAAAATAACTTACATTTTGCCAAATACAAGTTCAGACATTAATCAGAGCAAATGTACAATTGCAAACAAAAATTGCTGTAACAAATCATTCAACTATTTGCATACTCAAGATTAAAAGATACATTTGAAACTTCTCCCTCAGAAATAAGAAAAACTTTTTGTGAGGCCACTAATTAACAAATATTTCAAAGATTCAAATAAAAAAAAAAAAAAAAACACCTTACCTACCCCAGAAATGCAAAGTCTGAAAACAAAACAAGTCTAAAAGTAGAGTTCATATTACCAGCACTGATCGCAACATAATTTGTTATGGAGTAGAACAAAAATACCAAGAGAAATAATCTTCAGCAGTATAGCACCATTCTACATTTATTGGTCATGGCAACAATGTTTTCCTCTTAAATCCACCTGATAATGAAATATTTCCAGAAAACTGAGAATACAATGCTGCTTAAGAAGCCAGGAGGCCTTAGTACAATATACAGATGAGGCCTTGAAATATCAAACAGACTTCTTCCTGACTATCAATGGAGATGAAGAGTCATACGTGCTTGGCAGGCTTCAAGTTTTATGATTTTTGTGTGCTTATAATTTTTTCCTAAGTGGACTACTTCAAAAATGTTTTAGGAAGAAACACCGTTTTCTGTTTTACCAGCTTTGCAATTGCAGAATCTAACAAGCTATCCCTAAAATTTAAATATATCATTTTAAAAGATAGAAATCCTTTTACTAAATCTTTCAACCTCACTAGCCAACTGCAACTTGCCAAGGGAAGTTCAGAAATAGAACCATTCATTAAATAAATGCACTGTTCTGCACCGGGCAGCCCACAGAGACAACTGCAATGTTAAAATCCATATAGTGTCAACTGCCGTGATCACATACCTAGTGAGGCTTCATTCACCTCATCCCCAATTAAAATGTACATATGCTATATTTATTTGTTTTCCTGAATGTGTTGGGGATGCCTCAGACTAGCAGAATTCATTTCAAAATATTAACTAATAAGCTAATGTCTTCCTCATCTACAAAAAGCCTGCTAAAATTTCTTTACAGGCACACAAGACTCCAAATGCTAAGAAAAGACTTTTGAATATTGCTTCAAAATTAGAAATTTGTTTTATTATTATAGCCCATAATACACAGTAACATGGAACACTGAGATAATACTGCTTCTGGTTTTAAAACTCAGATTACTGTAGAAGTGTAATTACTTAAGTTACATTAAGCTAATGGCAACAAAGAAATAAATTTCAGTTATTCTTCTATCAGTGAAGAACCACCATACAACTATGGTTTTAATTATTTTTGATGTAGGTTACTCATATCACACTCCCTACTTCCTCCCCCAATGTTTAACAAGAAATAAACAGCAGAAAGTAGTACTGCTCTTTATGTCAGGGGAGAAGGTGGGGAGGTTTTTTTTGCATACAAAAATACAGTAAATATTCATCAATGACAGCAGGGCTTTACTCAAAATCCAGGCATAACAGGTAACTTCCTAAATTTTGTTTTCTCCTAGATTACCCAAAGTTGCTCAGTTTCAACAAATAATTGCAGCCAGGTAATTTGGAGGGACCATTTTGCCTCCCAGTAACTTCCTGGCTGAAGCAGTTAATTCACAGATTATTTTCAATTCCTTACAGTAGTTAATTCACAGATTATTTCAGTTCCTTACGGTCACCTTGTGGTTTATGCTTAGCCTGCTGTTTACATGTCACCTCCCTATTCACAAGTTGTCATCACTAACAATTAGTATCAGCAGAGCAAGTCAGAGGCAATAAATATCTTGCAAGAACCTTATAAGCATCAATTTCAAAATAAAAGATAAGTACAAGAGAGCTAATGTTTAATTATGGAAAATTACCTGCAAAAGCTTTTTGGTGGGGTTGCAGAGGGATTTTTTTTATTTTTTTTTCCACTCACTTCCATAATACTACAATATTCAAGTATTGTAGGCAGATTTATCATTTACCTGCAGACCACCTAGCTATGAAAGCTGAGGTAGATCCTTAGGACTACTGTTGAACTACAGCAGAGTCCCAGGACCCACCTGCCTATGCAATGTCAAAAGTAGTAATGGACAAGCAGTAATCAAGACATAAGGCAGGCAAACTGGAAGCATTCGAGTGCACAGGTTAACGTGTCCAGTTAGACAGTTTCCTATCTTCTTCAGGCTTCAGACAGACCCACAGTTGGTCACTTCGCAGCAGTTCTATGAGCTGGCACATTTTTATGGAAACTGCCATTTTGTTCTAGCACTCAAGCTGCTATTAAAGAAAAGTTTGACTGATCCATTAAAGCAGCAAAGAACTTAAAAAATAAAAATGTGTGCTTACTGACTATATGCAACTATCTGTATCTGGGATACAGGAATTCATTTCAAGGTAAAAGAAATACCATGGGAACCTATAGAACAACAGAAGAAGCATTATTGTGTTACAAAGACCTACTTATTCTATTACTGAGCAATAATTATGTTTGGGAGCACATTTGAGAGAACACCACTTACCTGTTTTCTCCATCAGGCGCTAGTTTCCAACTATAAAAGCATGTAGAAATAAAAGACTAGATGTTTTGGTAGAAAGCAACATAGCCACTGACGACAAAAAATAAAAGTCATTCTTTGGGTACAACTAAAAGCCGTAAGTGTCCTTGTTATTCATACGATTTCATAACCAAGAGCAGGTCAGAAAAGATGATTTTCTCCTTGTGGATACCAACATGAACCTTTGGAGGATTTCTCTGGTTTGTCTTATATTCATGTAAATTTTTTCTGCAATACTACCTCAGAAATAAGTATCAAAAAGCATCATACTGTACTTGCAATTAATTCTCAAAGGCAAAACGAACTTACACAGAGCATTATCATCCATGAAACACTAATTACATTAGTATTATTAAGTGATTTTTTAGAATATCATTCTAGAATTAACATGTATCACTTGAGACACTATCAGAAACAAGTTAATTCATGTACTGCTTCACAAGTATTATATCTGGCATTTTACAACCCCAGAACCCAGCCAACAGAGATTTCCTTTTTTGTACGTTATCTAGAGGTCTCAGACTAAGACTTCTAAAGGCAAAGGGACCAGAATTATTGTGTCTTCCCCTTTTGCTATCTGAATGTAACACAGTGCCTCTCAGATATCCTCAAAATCTAGTGCAAATGAATGTTTCACATTTCCATACTGGCTCTCAAAACACGCATATTAGCCACGTCTCTAACACAGCACAGCTCTGACCGTCAGCCAGCCGCTAGGCTACTGAGAGGTCTTAAATACCTGTGTAGTATTTGCAGTATACTGATTTCCCCAACCAGCGAGGAAGAAAGTTCACCCTGGGAGACTCCCTCACCAGCTGAGCACAGGGAACAGGCACAACCAGCCACTTCAGCTGTGTCCCAGTACTACCCACACAGTTAAACTTAATTGCAGTCACATATTTTATTCAACAGTTTAAAGTGTTCAAACAAAAGAACCTGTTAAGTAAAGCTGAGATTTACAGTACTTGCTCCTTTCAGAAACTTCATTAAGTCAGCTTCTTATTAAGCAGCAGCCATGAGGAACTGTTTACAATATATTAAAAATGCACCTTCCTAAGCGTAGCAAACAAGCCGGGGTGTGGTTGGCAGGGAACGTGTGTCTTACAAACATTTCCAGTTCTACTCTGCAGCAGCTTGGGTTTAGGGCAGCACAATGCAACAGGTTAAAACGCATTCAGAGTTATCTCATGTCGTTGCCACAACTGCAAGGTGTGCCTTTTGGCTCTCCTAGAGACACTCTTTATTATTTATCTCACTTCGCTGGCCTGTTCAAAGGAAAACATCATGGTTTCTTTACAATAAGGTGTATAGTAAAGCACTCCGATTTCCATGAAGAGAAGTCCAACCATTTAAGATTGGCTAAAGGAGACAATAAAAACTATTCAATGTAATACATCCGAAAAGTTCTAGAACATAGATGGAAGCTTAGGAGAACATCAAGATCTCTTATTGAAGGGTCTTAAAGAAACCAAATTCTGATAGGATGACAGCATGACAAATTACCTGGAAAATATGACCCATCAACAAATACAAAATGGGAGATATGCAGAAGCAATAAGACTTTTTTTTTTTAAATGGTGACCAAGAGAGCAGAAAAAAGAAGGGAAGAGGCTGATGCACTGATACCCTTTCTCAAGGATCTACACTTGGATCTATGCTCATAAACATGGAGTAAAGTGCCAGATACAGAAACTTCTGTGAACTTTGGAAGCCAAGAAGTTCAAGATTCAGATTCAGAATTAATCAGAATAATCTTGCCTGAAAGTCAGTATGGACAGTTACAGAAGGGTTGCACAGTGATGGGTTGATTGTGAAATAAAGTGTGAGATTAAATCCATTGGCAATAAATGCAAGAGGAAGCGATAAATAACCTCAACTGAATATAATATTAACAGGCTTCATATCTGTTGTTAACCCTTCAGACTAAGACTTGAAGTCACTATGCATAATTCACTGAAAACATCAGTGTTACACCATCAAAAGGCAAGTGAAAAGAGTTGAGGTATTTTAGAAAGGAGGCAAAACAGAAACCATCACCACACACAACTACCATGGTTTTTCTTGACTACTGCTTGTCACTCACATTGTTCAAAAAGATACGAGGGACTAAAGAAAGGTACAAACCATCAGATACAGCATGGCTTCCATACAAGCAAAAATTAGGGACAATTATGGCCTCAGGGGTGTAAAAAAAAAGACAAGCTAAAATCATGAACACAAACAAGAAATAATTATCCATGATATACAAAGATTGATGAAATCTCATTACGATAACCGGAGTTTAACAGGAAATTTGAAAGTAATTTTCTTCTCCGCAATATATGTTGTCCTGTTGTCACAATTATAAAGGTCAGAATTATAGTTTGAATCAAGAAGTGAATCCACTGAAGATCAGGCGCTTTTTAATACGACACCCCAAATGTGTCATCTCCAGTGCCAGTAGCCCTGAAGCAAGTAGAACGCAGTAAAAATAACTGCTCGCAATATACTATTTCCTAATTTTTTTCCCCCCTCATATAAAAAAAAAAAAAAAGAGTGGGGGAAGGAGCTGTTAAGAACAGTTTTAGCAGTATTTAAGGCTTAGGTATAACAATCCCCAAAACAGATGCTTATTAAAACTACTTTACATGTATCAAAGTGTCTCTCAGATTACAAGAAGTGTTGTCCTCTCATTTTTCAGTACATACACTATTCGTCATCTCCTGAATGCTACCAGAACTTTGTTATTAAATCAAAGTTTTCGAGCCACCATTTGGGGCAGGGTAGGAGTGTGGAACGTCACAAGGATCACAAATGAGCCACCTGAATCTACAGCCTAGCAATTGAACAACATGCTTCATATTAAGGAACCTCTACAAAACCTGGAAGAAATCCCACATATTCCTGTGTCATCAGAAAATTCATATTAGGTTGAACGATGCATGTAATAAAAACTTTTTTTATTTTTCAAAATGCAGCCTGGGATACTGACAAGAAGTTATATTCTTTTCACGCACCAAATTTTCAACTGCTCAAGGCTTGCATCCTTATATGCTTCAATCCTTATAAACCTCTGATTTGTAAAGCATATATTTAAGATTATGCAATTGTGCTATGGCTGCCCCAAAATATTATGTGCTGAAAGCAACACAGTGTTTACAGACGAAGCTTGCCAAACAGTCATTCCATCAAAACCACAACTCAACCACTACTTGAGCTAAACTTGTTCGAACTAGACTGAAATACAGATGTAAAGTATTATGTTCATACTAAATTGCAAAATAAATGCCATGAAAACAAAAACAACACACCTGTTGGAATTCATTCACAGGAACAATCTGCCATGCACAGAGCTGGCAGTGACACCTATGCCTTCGTAATACAGATTTGAAAGAGGAGTGAAAAAAGCAGAACAGTAGGTTTCGTTACTTCAACACACAGAAAATACATAAATACCTCAGACCGCTAATATTGTTTAGGCAGGGGGATTTTTTTGCCCTCTCTCAAAATGGCACTGAAAAATGAAAGGAGTGATACACCCCAAAAGGGGAAAGGCAAAAAAAAAAAATAGAGAACATCAAGGAGTCTGTCACCTATAGATTTCAAGTACAGCTTAAAACGTCACAAGATTATTCTCATCCAACAACCGTGTATTGTGTAAAGAAAGAGACTTCGTCTCTTCCCAGTTTCTAGCATCCAAAAGTGACCCACAGCAGCCTTGATTAACATCCTCGTTGCAGAAGGTTATAAAAACAAAAGAAGTAGAGAATTGCTGTAGCTCTGAATTGTCTGAGAATGAGACAGCAGCCGCACTTACACTCGCAAGTTCCATTTCTTACAACCTACGTTCTTTTTGTTTTACAAATAAAAGTTATAGTAGCTTTGATATTTTCAGATAAGCAACTTCCTTTTCCAGTTTGATTAGCTGCTTTAAAAAAAAAAAATAAATACATTTACTAGTTTTGCTGGTCTTTCAGAGAAGGCAACACGTCAAGACCCAGAAACACCTAAAGTTACCACACTATTTTTAGGATGTGGTTTGATGAGCAAGTCTTTCGCTGCAGCTTCTTTCCTCTCCACTGCTGTCGCAATTGTGGGAGCACGTACGAGGCGGAGGAGGGCAGAGAGACAATGAAGTGACTCAATGACTTGTGCGGCTGTGACGTACCCAGGAGGGGGGCCCAGAAGCAAAACCCAGCCGAGAGCAGAAAGCCAGGACTCCGTAAGCTGTCACCACCAGTGAAACAGGCCAGTCACAACGCAGTTTCAGGTGTAGCTCTGACTCACAAGGCACCCTAGATCATCACTAAGTATATTACACTATGAGTCCCTTTCCTAGGCCATCAAACAAACAAATTGGGGAGACATCTCAAAATCAAAACTGCAAAGGAGAGCGAGTAAAAATCCTGGCCTACAAAACCTGCACTTGAGCACAATTCAGTCTTATGTGCTTATAAGGTGCTTAGGCGCTTTCACCCAGAAGTGCTTAGCTTCTTTCAAATAAAAAACCCAAAACTATATTCCATCTTAACCATGCGGTGCTCCTTTAGGCACACAGGATTGGCTCACTACCATTCAGAGAAGAGGGCCATTCGGCACACAAGAAATTAACAAGGGATATCTCTCTATAGTTTAGATTAGGCAGCAATTACCTAAGAAGTTTTGAAAATTCACAAAATACCTTTCTGTTAAAACCAGCCCAAAATTTCATTAAAGACAAAGCATAAACCATTTTAGGGAAGAATAACTGAAGTTATTACACTGAAAAGCCTAAGTACTCCTCAAAAGCAGGCACAAAGGAAAGAAATTAATATTTTCAGTAATTTTCTAATCTGCAAGGAGCAAAGAGGACTTAAACTACTGTTAGCTTATCAGCATCACAGTGTATATTAAATCCACCTTTACTCTTCCCTCAGCTGACTTGTTTTAAGAACCATGAAAAAAAAAAATCCACCTGCACACTGGCATATTACTTTCCCCTGCTCCATCATGTCAAGCACAGAAACTCTTCGTGTTTAAAAAGAAAAATTAAGCCAAGTCCCTGTTAGCATTGCATGGCAGGAATTAGATTACCTTCAGAAGAAATAAAAGAGCTTTAAAGCGTAAAGTCACTGTACTAAGTCAAATTACTAAGTCAATTTTGCCATAGGATGATCCTTCCTGTCCACCAAGATCCTTTTAAATTCTTACAATATATTTTTAAAAAAGTCATTCTACTTTTGAGCCTGCAAGAACAAAAGGTCAGAAACTGTTAAAATGAATCCCCTGCAGCTATGAAGCTATAGAAGTCATGAGAAGTATCACAGAAAAGTCTAGATATGGTTTAACTATACACTGTGGAATAGATCGTGAAAAGAAATGGGAGGCTTCTTTCTCAGCCCACTTCTGCTCAAGATTCTTCACAATGTGAGCTTTTTACTGCATGCCAGAAAATTATCAGGCAAAACTAATATCTGACAAGGAAAAAAAAAAAAAGCTTTTCAAATTCAGATGAAATGCATTTTAAGGTATTTCAAACTCCAAGCAACTCCCTGAAGTTATTCCTCTGTTATAGTTATGACCTCCATATACTAAAACCAGTTTAAAAAAAAAAAAAATCATTCTGCTTCCTCCAGGTTTCATAGCCAACACGACACGTCACTTTATTAGAGTTAAAAATAAAGAGGTGCCAAAAATTTCACCTCCTTTTCCTCAACAAGCTTAGTGCTCTGCCACCATATAACTGTTCTGTGGAAAGCACTCCATATTTGCCACTACCATTTTCCAGGTTTATGTATTCAGAACGATGATATTTCACCTTATGCTAGAACAGAGAAAGACCAAATTTGACTGCTGTCTTTACCCTTCATAATTTCCTTTGTTCTTTCCACTTATATAGCAGAAAGTGGCACATTCTGTATTACGGTAACCAGATATCCACAAAAGTAAGGTTTATGCAAGAAAAGTGAATTCTTACCCCGCTTATCAATTCCTTTAGATTGCTGTAGATTCACAAAAATCTTCAGATTTTCATTCCTGTCAGAGTTAATATCTGGTCGAGTCCAAAGAACAATTTTCACCTAAAAATATATCAAAAGTTGGATTTTATGGCAAGACCATCATCACACACACACAAAAAAAAAACTCGTACCTTTTTTCTCCCAAGTAAGTATTCTAAATTTATTCTCTTCTTTTGTAATAACCTTATCAAGAAAAATTTCAATCACAGTTGTAACTATATGAGCAATTCACAGAGTGAACTGATAAACTGAATAAGACTTCATGGCAAGTTCAATTAGGGATGCACCATATGCTTCAATATTCCTTTAGGTATACAAAAGGAATCAATTTGTGCAATTTGTTCAAAACACAAAAAGCCCTTTCGGCAAGATCATCCTTTAGCTGAACAATCAGTTTCAAGGCTTGGCTGCTGAAAACATCACCCATTCACATCCCACAGTAACAACAGTAACTTAAACAAGCACAGGAGTAACACGGCTCTGAACTGCTCAGTTCTGCTAAAGGAACAGATACCTTAAGATGGCAGGAGCACTTACTAGATCCGCATGTTTATTAGCGGAAATAAGTTTTGTCCTTGGTAGTTTAGGGATTTTTTCCAAATTAACTTTTGATACTTAAGGTGACCTTTAACCAAAGGCTCTCAGCAGTGGTACAGCAGTAGCCTTAGATGTACAGAACTACTTCAAGTCTTGCAACTCATTTTCCCCACTTACTTTACACCTGACCAGAAGTTTGAGAAGTAAATTCTACAAGTGAAATGTTCATGTCCCTGCTAACATATACAACCAAGAAGTTTCTTAGGTACAACTTAACTGAAAGTCATTTGGTCATTCATTTCATACTGAAGCACAAAAACTACAAGCATTAATACTGTCTGGTTTTAGCCTCATTTTAAAAATCCAGAAGTGTGATTATAGCTGGAACACATGTTCTAATATCAGTTTTCATTTCTCCTTTTTCCAGGCTGGAGTTAAGGTTTATCTTTCAGGAGATGCAGTGATCAGAACAGTCATGCTATAGAACAGTCCGCCAAATCAGTAGCCTTTCTTCTTATTAAAGGCTCTCAACTAAAAGACAACCTGGGACAGGTCTGGAGTTCAACAGCAGCACATCACTTCTGCCCACTAATTTCTCTCCTCTTCCAGTGGTCATTAGCCAATGGTTCAGTTAATTAGTGTTTGATCTACTTGCTTAGTGTGGATGTACTTATGCAAAGTGGAATTTAGCTTTTTAGAACAGTCTCCGTTTTCTCTACTAACACACACTAAAACAAAGACTAATCAAGTGAGCACTCTGTATAATGTATTCTCCCAGCAGTGAAAACAGAAATAATTCTTTTCAAAAGAATTAACTTGGGAAAAAAAAACCAACAAAAAAGCATTAGCAACACTGACTACTTGCCCACAGAAACTTATGTTGCCTTTGCAAAGAAGTACTAGCACCCCATTAGTGCTCCTCAGCGCTAAACCAATTCTCATGTTTTCTCAAGCAAATTTAGATCAGTCTGATGAAGTCACAAGCAACTCTCAACACAAATCTCTGATCCAAGTGTAAGAAACTTTAAAAACAGGCATCCCTTAGTTTCATCCATGATGTACGGGGAAGGTAGGATGCACAGTTCCAACCAGGCTGATACATTACTTCTCCTCCAAGGGGTACGACAGCCCTGGAGCCTCCGTTCTCCAGGCTCTCCCTAGCAAGAGCACTGATTGCACGTGCTGTCAGGGTGAGACACATCGAACCTTCACAAGCACCTTGGCATGGGACAAGCCACACTACCACGCTGTATGATTGCCAAGACAGAGAAGGCATTTTACCACCAGGACACCAGACAGAGCCTCACTCAGAAACAGTAACACCTCTACAGCCTGTCATATAAAAGCCACCCCTATTTCATATCAGTTAAGGCAGAGACTCCCCATCCTAAAACGCAGCATTGCTTTCCAACTAGATAATCTTTAAAAGTCCTTTCCAACACAACCATTCTATGATTCTGTCAATTACATGTATAAACCAAAAAGTAGGTTGCTACAAGTTTAGTGAGTTTTAGTTGACCCACATCTACTACAAATATTATTCCAACAGTAAGGTTAGGAATGTGAGCAACAAAAATGAAATCCATCAAAAAGAATCAGAAAGTTCCACCATTAGCTATACTAACATCTTAGCTGATAAGCCTTTTTACTCCCAGTATTACTTTAGAAGCTCTTGAACAGTGACGTTTCTGCAATAAACACATTTAATAGTGTCAAACTTTAAAAAGTCTGTAACCATGAACAGTGCAGATGGTTTTCTTCAAGTGACATGAAGAAAGCAAAGAGGGGGGAAGTCAATGTTCACCTGAAGCTGATAAGAAAGCAAAACAAGAAAGAAAAAAAACCAAACCACATAGACCTGCACTACTCTGACAGATTTTAAAAAATGGCCTAGACAAGGCTTTGACTGCAGCTTTAATACAGACCACTCTCTCATGAACAGTGCATGCTTTTACAAGTTGTTTTAGACGAACAGATTGCCATTTAGAAAGCCCAGATCTGTGACTAGAGAAAGCAATCTGCAGGTACATCAGAAAAGTTAGTTCTGTGCAGGTGATAAAAAAACCCAAACCTTCCTCATGGGAATAAAATAAACTCTAAAAGGTAGAAAACTGGAGTTAGTTGAAACTCCACATGACAACCCACATAATTTCATGGCAGATTAAAAGAATCATTTAAATAATCCAAGAAGCATGAAGCCATTCAAACAGGCACTGTTTACATTTTTATCTTATCTGAGTCCACTGATCAAATTAACAGAAAAAAAGTAACATTGGCAAGATAGTAAGAGTTGCTCAATTAGACATAATTACACGATAAATCTTTTCCCATGAGGTGAAAGGCAAGACAGCTGAGACAAGCACAGGCTGCAAACTCATTTGTCCTTATGTGCTGAAACACTACATGGTATCTTAAAAACAAAGCCACTGATCCAACCTGCCGACAGCCCATGGCACAAATGCTGCAGTTGCCAAAACACAATGTTGTGCAGGTCCCAGCAAGTTTTAGCTGGAGTTACTCTTCAGCCAAAATCAAAGTCGTATGACTGAGACCGTTACAATAGGAGAGGTCTGAACTTCAGCCAAGGGGCTGAATTCTGGATGCCCTGGACTCCGCACCAGGACAGCTTCTATGGCAGATACCTCCTGGTCTGGCACCACCACACAGCCTGCTAGATGTCACAAGCAATATGGTAAAAGATATGAGGAGCAAGGACAAAGTGTCTTTTCTCACTGGTCCATGTGGAAGATTAATCAGCCCTGGACAAAAATATATCCACTGTCTCTTGTCTGTTCCCCACCACCGATTTGTTCCCCTGATCATTGTTTCTGAGAATGTCTGCTTTCACATTTCTCCCATAAGCATTTTTTTCTGACATGACTTTTATTGATTTTAACGAGGACACATTAAAATCTGGTGCAAAGCACATCCCTGCATGCAGCTCAAACAAACAGTAATTTATAAATTGAAGGCTGACACTAAGAATAAAGCGGGCAGAAAACTACTTTTTCCACCCAAGGTCAGACAACCATGATGGTTTGCTTGATAGCCATCTTGAAGAAATACAATACAAGCCAATATAACATGCCACACAAGGCAAAATACATCAGTAGGGTAACTAAAATGATATGTGACTACCCAGTTCAATTTAGGGGAAAAAAAAAAAGCAAACAACTTCAATGAGCAGAGAAATATATTGATTAAATTTGCAGCTGCGTGAAACAAGTTTGGCTACAAATTAGAAAGTCTACTTCAAGCCAAACAAAATAAATAAGCCTTTCTGGAAACAGCGATATGCTAAAAAATGGTTCAATCAAAAGTTCCTCATGCGCCTAAGAATAAAAATAGACATTTCTGAAAATACACTGTCTCAAGCTGTAGGGAAGATTAAGTTACAGTATTTGCCTTGCAGTGCTTGTCAGTGCTCTGCATAAACCCAGCAAGTGACACTTGTGCTCAGCACCAGTGAGACCTCAGCTGAACGAGTGTGTCCAGCTTTACACTGCCCAGTATAGGATGGACTGAAGCAAGTTCAGCAAAGAGACTACCAAGCAGGCAGGGGGCTGAAGTACACCAGGAACAAGGTGAGACACCTGGATTTGTTACTCTGGAGAATGCCTGGGGGATCATCATGCTTTCTACATCTACCTAAAGGAAGACTATAGCATAGACAAAGCTAAAGTCACTACCATCATACACCTCTGATTTACGGTGGTCATGCTTTGAGAGTGGGGGGTTGGACCAGATGACCTCCAGGTCCCTTTCAGCCTAAAGCAGTCCACAACTCTGAGATTACCCAACAAAATTTTCATCCCCATTTTTGATGCTGCTTTCCGATTACTCAAATTATTGAATTACTACAGCACAGAGACAGTTATCTACAAAATACTGACTTTGTGTGGAAAGAGTAAGGTTTCCTAAACCACCTGTGCAGCATCATATTTAATACAAAACAACCATTGCTTAAAAATAAGCAGTAAATTTTGCTGTAAATCTGAGTTATGGTTTAGCTACCATTAGAAGTGGAGTAAATGGAAGAATGAGCAGCAAGGCACACAAAATACCAGCTCCCCTGAAGAAGTACAGTCCAGACTATAGTACTGAGCTTTTCTGAAGGTACAGAGATGAAGCAGTAAACTGTCTTCTATGCATTTTTCCACCCTTTTTATAAGAAAAAAGATGCTGCATTTCCAGAGAAGAGAAAAAAAATACCTCTAGCAGATTCTGACTCACATGTATGCATCAAAACTAACTCTCTAAATGCCAGATTCAGATCTAAAGCATATGTGTATCAATCTCCCATGGGAAGACTGGACATTTCTGAGCATACCTGCAGAAGGACTATTTCACCTGCTTCTACAGGCCAGCAAAACATCAATGATACAGGTGATGTTTCCTTAAAAGCTTCTCACAAAGTGTAACACATTATATGAGAGCTGTATTGGACTAGTAGATCCAAAAGTGAATTTGTCATTCTGTTCCTTATCTGAGAGATCCAATGAGTAGCTCCAGCTTGCAGTTGCTATGTAGCTCACCAACAGAAAGAGAATAGAAGTCAAACAATAAAACACAATTTCTGAATTGTATCCTGGAGAATCTTTTCCCTTGACTTCTGACACGCACTGTGCTGAATCACAGTCCACAAATACTTAGAACTGCAACAAGTTAAACATCAAAAACACCCTGCAAACATAAAAAAAATAAATTACTTTAAGGATGACAACACTGAAACAGGTCACGCAGACAGACTATGGAGTTTCCATCCTCAGAAGTGTTCAAAACCCATAATCCTTGGACAACATCCCAAGGAACCTGCTGTAGCTGACCCTGCTTTGAGCAGCAGGGTTGGACTAGAGGATCTCCAGAGGTCCCCGTCAACTAAGAACACAGAATCGTTGAGGTAGCTGAGTCTGCAGAGTCAGTCCATAAAAATATGAGTCTGTATGCTCGCATCCATCTGCAGAATCTGAGCTATACTTGCATAGTATTTTGTGTATTTTGTTTGATGCCTCTAGACATGATCATACCATAAATTTAAGTTACTGAAATCCAGTAATCAAGCCAAGGAAAGACTCCTCAGCTTGTAGAAGATGTAAACAGAAGACACTCCCGTTTCCCTGCACATGAAAAAAAAAAAAACTTAAAAGAAATAAGCATCTCTCCCTCTTTCTAACCACTGATAAAGGCTGCTATTGGGAGGGAAAAAAAAGTTTAAATGGAGTGCCTATGATAATAAATGGAATTTTTCCTGTCACAGACCAATTAAAAAAAGAATAAATATCATCTGAAGCCATGTCCTTAACAAATATTTTGTCAAAAGTTTCCCACCATTACAATGGTTGAATTGCCTCACTTCGCACTTTTTGATGCTGATTTCAGACACATTCTGTAGCAGCCATGACACTACTTATGAACCTTCATATCTCCTATTCTGTTGGAAATTGTCCTATGTGAACTTTTTTGAGTATTTAAAAAAAAAAATACACTTAGCCAAACCCTAGAAGTGTAGCTTTCCCCCTTTTCCAAATAAAGGTCAGAAGACTTTAAAAGATAAGACAATTTCATGTTTTGAAACAGAAATAGCAGCTCATAGTAGAATCAGGTCAATTACTGAGAACTTTGAATATGTAAACGCCTTCAGAAGGAGATTCAATTTCCAAGCCACATCTAATAAGAGAAATCCAAATAGAACATTTATGATCCCATTAAAGTCTTTTCCTGTAATGAGCCCTTTTAAAAAAAAAAAATACTCTCCAGATAAAAAGATTTATGTTTTTACAGCTATCTAAATACTTAAAAGGAATTCAAGAAAGAATCTGCTTCATTAGGACTTTTTCCCCCCTTTTATGAAATTAGAAATAGGTTTCAGTTTTGGCATAACGTTAAGAAAGGATGATGAACAAAATGAAGATAAATGTAATGAAGATTAGTGTTTACCACATCTAAAAGCATCCTTCCGTAACGTAGGCAACAGTGGTTGTACAATGCATGCAAAGGGCATCCCTTCTATTCAAACACCAAAAAAACCCAAATAGTATTTAAAGTTATTAGTTAAAAATAAAATTGACGAGTAAACTGTCTCAAACATTTGTCAGGAAGTTACAGAAGATGGAATGCTGAATTCACAGCCATTAGCAGCAAATCTCTGCACTACCACACCATCGACTATGATAAGTTTGAGCCAAATGAGACTTGGGCACATCATCATATTTTATCAAGCGTGCTAGAACACGATACCAAATTGCTATCAGTGGCAGGAAAGTGTATATCTAATCCAGTATAAAATATAGTGGTCTAAATAAATAACACTTAATGCAAATAAACCATGCTTCTACCTGGTATGTATTTTAATTTTGCTTTAATTAAAAGCAAACAGAATAGTTTGAGATCAATACTTTACATATATGACCACTACGCTTTTTACCCAGTATTTGGAGTCCGAAAGCCCTGCTTATAGCACGTTGTAACCTTTTTTGAATATTTTATTACATATGCTTCCCAACACCCAACATAGATTTCTGTGCTATTTTTCTCTCCTCTTTTTATCAAGAGGAAAGTTAAAAGCATTATGTATTGAAGCAGCTGTACAGCCCAACACACCAGTGCCAATCGATGCTAAATGGCTGAAAAATGTCCAGACTTTTTGACAGACTACTGTCACCTAGACTGCAAAACTGTATTATCATGGCAACCAAAAAAAATGAGAAGTTCTTACCCTAAAGAATTCTTGATCATTGTGGTTTGTTATTAAGCCTTGCAACTGGTCAGTGCAAGTGAACAGACCAGTATCCTCCTCAACTCTTGAAGAGAAAAGGGATCAAAGATCTCTATCCTCAGGAGTGATGGGAAAAGAGACAATAGCTACTGAGCCCAGATTGCACATCATATGGCAGTTTGCTGAGATCGAGAGGATGAAAAGGAGGGCTGAGAGGGAGAAAGAGGAGTCTGGCCTAGTTACTGCTTCACATGGTGCTGCAGTCACAGATAACTGAGGTCAATATGCAGCTTACTCAAAGACTTTCCCCCCTCAGATGCATATGAACACTTCGGTTTTCCACCTCTAAAAAGGGACAAATCTCAGATTGCAAACCTGCTCTGTAATCAATCCCAAGTTTAAAAATAAATCATTACAAATCCTGCTTTACCTGCAGCCTTATTGTCCAGCGTCCAAAAGCATTAGAAGTGCAGAAGATACAATCTTCCCAAAGGCAGGATGTCCTCTTTGGATTGCCTCCCCTACCACCTGTCCAGTGAGACTTGTAACAATTAGCTTCTGCATCCCTTGACTAGGTACCAAATGAACCTGCTTGGCTTCTCAAAATGAACAGGAATAATTTGAACAAGAAAAATGCTGAAGTTTTAACTGGTCAAACAAGCGGGTTTGACAATTTACCAGCAGACACTATTAAGCAGTCTAAATACAGATATCACTACAGGCTCCCATGGCATTTTGTTTTCTACACTTTATTTTTTGGAAATAAGACTTAAGAGAAATCGATACAGAACAAGTAGTTACATAAATAACAAAGCCTGGTACTTTCAAATCTCTCTCCCAAACTTGACCAGATTTGATAGCTCCAGCTGAAGTTTCTCCCACGCAATTCTGCTTATCACACAGCTTCTCTGGTGACTAACAATATCTTTGTGGATGCTGCAGCTCTTGCCACCACTGGGACTCAATCTCATCCACCCAGTAGTCTTTTTATACCAAGTCTGTCAGACTCAAGGTGTGCATAAGGGGCTAGAAGAGCAGCCACTGAAGTCAAAATATTTAGGAGATTGGGGAGAAGTTAGAAGTGTTAGAGAGAGGAGAAAAACAACAGGCAGGCACACACAGAGCACAACCACACAAGTTGGTTTCCATGGGAAACCAAAAACTTTGAGGGCAACCTTGCCTCAAACCTGTTATCAGAAATCTAGGATGCAGATCTCAGCAGCGACTGCCACACAGCAGACACTCGAGCTAGCTCTGAGCTGAAGAACACTATCCACACATTTCCTAGAACTAGACAAAAATCAAAATGGAAAACTGCAGGAGTGACACTGTGAGGCACATTGACTGACTCTCACAGGGCACGGTGTCAGCAAAGACATTCTCTGAAGTACAGCCAGGCAGTACTTCACATCTAACTTCTGAACACAATTCCTCCTTCCTAAACCCAACTTGAAAGTCCGCACCAGATACTAATCCGGATTTAAAGGAATACTTTTAAATATATTTTAATGGCCTTAGATCTGACAAATTTCATACATTTCATTTGCTCATTTTGTGCGCAGTATGTTTCATTCTTTTTGCAATTTTCTAGACAGTCTCATTCTCTCTTGTTACAGGTCAAGATGAGCAAGAGTTCACAAAGATAAGCAATTAAAATCCAAAACATTCCATTCCAGTATTACTTTAATTTGTAGCATGCAAGCTATTATGTTGGCACAATTGATCTTCTGACCTTTGAGCTAAAACCACTGGACTAACACCAGAACTGTGAGAGCCCCATTAGCACAGTGCTGTCCCTCAGCCTGGTAAGCCCTACTAAAGAGGAAGGCTTGGTCAGCTCATATCCAACGCTACATTACCGCAATTAAACACTATTTGCATGCAAGCTGCAAACAGCACAGTGTCGCGCTGTACCATGTAGTCACTGTGAGCTAAAGCTATAGTAATACATAAAATAAAGCCAGGGCACACGTTTGAGCACTAATCCATAACTGTCCATGACAGTAAACTGTTATCCCATTCTTCAGCATGGTTTTGTTCAAATTTATTAAGAGCCAGTGAGGTACAGGAGATCCCACAGGGCTAGGGACTGTTCCCAGCGAGCAGCAGGGATGCAAGCCATGCAGAGCCACACTTTGGAGCAGAAAACATACTGCAGACAAGTGCAGATATAGACACTAGATTCCTCAGACCTGGCTGAAGAGTCTCCAGCACAGCTTCACAGCTAAGTTATGAATAAATTCGTCCATAGTAAGATGAAATCTAAAGCCTAAGGCAGCTTCTGCTCTGAACACTATTACAGATTTTTCATATGCCTGTTAAAACTACTTGCTCAAGGGCATCTGCATTTCCTTATTTCACAAAGTCAATGAGGTAAACTAATGAATGAATGCGAGGCACTGATATTACAGTAACGTCACATCAAAATACAATCTCATTAGTACCATAAATGAGTGAAGTCGAGTGCACTCAAAGCAGAGCAGCACAATTATCATGCAACTATGCTACACTACAGTAGCTATGTAGATGATCCCATATTTTGCCTAAAATGTCAGATTAGGGCTCTGGCCCTTTCCAGTCTGTGAAAGTACACATACAAATATAAAATACTTGTCAATTGTCAATGTTGTGATTATCCTGCTTGATTTACTTCCTTCTTTACCAAAAAAAAAAAAAGTATCAAGTAAGGTAGTATTGTCTAAAAATAAGCTTGGGAGGGTGTAAGGAAATCAAACTCCATCCCAAAAGTAATTGTTTCTACCACCAATAGAAACAATTTACAGAAACTTCCACACATAACTTTTCTTTCCCAGCAGCCTTTCAAATGCTGAAAAGGAGCTGATCAGATCCTATTAACTTTACCAGAAGCAACAGCCTGCTACTCACATGTAATCATCAGATCGGGACAACTGGATTTTGTTCACAAGACAAGGCCCCAAGACGAGAGCAGTCTCAAAGCTGAGCACTGCTATTAAAGCAGTCCCTCCCCCTGCAGTCAAATGTCTGCCCATCTACAGTCTCAGAGAGAAGAGGTGACTGAGACCAGATGACCTGTTCCCAAGAGACAGCTTTGGCTCAAGGGGCACACTGTAAGCCCTTCTCAATTATCTTCCTTCTGGGGAAGAGACAAGTAACTTTTCAGTACGGCTATTCAATGAGAGAATGACTACAGCTCAATTTCACAAGCAGTTTTATTAATACTGCATGCGTTCATCTTAACGACATTCAGCACTAATTAACATGGCTATAAACTGAACAACAGTAGCACCTCAATAGTATCCTACATCTTTGACTCCAAATTTTAGAGCACAGGGATAACATAACACATTGCCTTATGACCCAGGGTGCCAGCATTCAGTAACCTAACTGAACTTACCACACATCTCAAGAGCTTTTGGCATCTCAGCTAAGTACTAATGCAATAACAGGAAAAAAAAAGGGGGTTACAGCAAATGAGATCGCTACTGCTATTAGTATTTTTAAGTCAAAAACTCAGTGCAAACAGGACAGTCACTCAGCACTAACATTAAGATTCAAAAAGAAAAAAACCTACCGCCTTTAAAAAGACAAATTTTTCTACCTGGCAAAATTGCTTTGAACCTCTAACATGGAAATGTTTCTGTACCTCATTTATCAGCAACAAGAAAACAGCATAGTGCAAGGATCAACCACTATTTAAGGTTATTTTGCATTATACTATGCATACGATTACTTCATTTTCAAAAGTACTATTAAATGATAACATTAAACGACTTTACCTGCAAGCACATAACACCCACATGCTGTCGCAGAGCCAAGAGCTTTTATTGCCACCTGTAAAATATTACTGAAATAGAGCAGCACTATTCCATGAGCCCTTTTCTTTCCCCATGTAAAAGTGAATATGAAAGACCGCACAATCAGGTACACTGTCTATGCTATCCTCATGTAATTTATCTGTTACAAGCAATAAAGTTCTAATTTGTAGCTAAGTTTCAAGTAAGAATTAATTCTAGCCATGTTTTCTGACAAAACCTGGGAAAAAAAGCTAGTCATACCAGAGGAAAGCAGGATTCAAATTTAAGAAACTAGTCACAATTTTAAGCATCTAGCTTTATCTTTATAGTTGTGCTGATTCTTCTCTCACCTCCCTTCTATTAAATAGATCTTCAATTCTTGTCCCACCTTTAAAATTAGAAAATCAGACATCTTTAGACCCTTCTTTTCTAAATTATAACACTCAGGAAAAGAGGGAGGGAGAAAGAGAAGACATGATTCACTTGTTCATACAGTTTCAGCTACAATATTTAAACACATCATTGAAAAAATTGTTTTGCAGTACCATTACCTACCAAAAAGTAAGTATCAGCCATTCTTATTCTGGATGCTTTAATGCCATATCAAATGGAGCCTCATTGTTCTGCCAAAAATCTTTTAGTCCTCCACATTAGCAGAACTGACAACCATAAGGCGAACAACACTACAATCGTTTACAGTCCCTCCTCATCTGAGCCCAACTTTTTCTGTCTAAATAGTCAATGATCTAACAGTTCTTACTGTTATTACCCTCTCCACCTTCCCCGAAGTTCACAACACTACCTTTCAATCTGTTCCAAAAAAATAAGCGATCAGAGTGCTACTTTATTTTACATCTGTCCACCAGCTCCCCCTTCCATCACTTGTTTCTTCAAGTTTGATTACCTCTTCCTTTTACATGCAACCAAAAGACAAAATGAGGATTTTTATCTACAAATTCCCTCTTCAGAATTGCTCCTTAATTTATCTCCTTATGACAGTTTGTGAGGCCTGTCTTATGTAGCCTCAAGTCCCTTAAGTCCCTGCCCCAAGAACCTTTAGAAACCTGTCGCCTTAAGTTAGAATGCATAATATTTGGGAATATTGGGCAACTACTATAAATTGCTTTGGCTTTTTTTTTTGTTGGCTTTTTTTTTTTTTTAAGCAAAGTGCAGGTTTTCAAAAAAAATAAGGAACAGCAGAAGTCTCGCTTCTCCCCAGCACTTCAGACATTTTTTATCTCTGGGCATTTTGTACTTTACAAGAGGCAATGTTTACCTTGCATATGATTATTTTTTGTGTGGCCAGCTCTGCACAACTGCTAAATTGTTCTGAATTAAACTGACTGTTCCCCCTGCTCCAATTTTCAGAAGAGATGCATTATATCTCTTAGTTAAAGAGCACATTCACAACATTTGCACTCTTGCCCTTGGCAGGCATAAAGTTGTTGGCAGTTTGAAGTAAGTCATAACACTTAAGATCCAAGAACAGAAAGATACTTCAACGATGCAAGAATGGAAAACTTCAGTTCAGCTGCTCAGGTATGTAAGCACTGACATATTAAAAAAATTGAGATTTAATGATGCCAGCAATCAGCAGATAATGACAAACTTCTGGTAAAATAACAGTGATGAGCACGCTTTGCAACATTTAATTACACTTATTATCATACCTTTGTTTTACAGAAGATGTGCTTTAAATTACCAACAAATTTGAAAGGCTTTACTGCATCAACACTACATATACAAGTGATTAAATCTGGAACATATTGTTGGAATCTGGAACACTGTTGCATATTCACACCCAATTCTAATGCTGTTGTTTGGAGACAGAATAATCTCTTCTGTTCTCAAATGTTATCTAGCATATTAATTAACCTTAAAAAAATTTCTGGCTAAAACCAGAAGTACAATAGTACAGGATTAAAATTAAAGAAGCCCTGACATTTTTAGTACACAAGAGAAAAAAGAAACCAAACCACCAAAACTAAATAGCTCTGCAGATATTCTGGCTTTGTCTAGATAGGGAGGCAACTGCATAGTAAGGCAAGAATTAACTTATCACTCTCAAATTATTCCACGGAGCTTCTCCCACCGTTCAAATCGCAAAGCGGAAGTGTCAGGGGCAGGCAGTACTCCACAGTATAAATGAACATTCATTTCATGGCATAGACAAGCCCTAAAAACCCACAGAACTCAAAATCCCAAAAAGGCCTTTTCAATTTTGAATGAATGGCTTGTTTTAAGATTATATTAGCATTTTCCTTTTGTTTATATTAACAAAGGCATCCTAGCAAAGATTCTCCTGTGGTCTCTCTGTATGGCAATGCAATAAATAATACTAGATTTGGGACACACGGGAGTTTCTAGAGTTATGTCAAGTACGAGTGGATGACTACCCTGCAGAAGTCAACGGGGGGAAGGTTAAAACACTGACTTCTGTCAACACTGCCTTCTTCAAAGGCTGCAAAAGAAGGGAAAGAGTGAAGAAAGAAAAATATCCACGGAAAGGACAAACTACGTAAATAGCTTTTACTTAAGTATCTCCCATCTTTTTTCAGTTCTAAATGTTTGCTTTAGCAAAAGCAGAGGGAAAGCATCAGGTTTCACTCTTTATTCCAGCTGCTGTATAATCGATACAGTGGTGCGGTCTATTGAACTATTTTATTACAATCCACACAACAAGCTGTTAAATACATTTGCAAAGTATAAGATCAGTGCCAGTATCATGTCATTCATAAAGATATGTTTATTTTCAAGACATAAGAATGCTAAAACTGTAACTTTCTTCTGCACAATTATGCAGTCCTTCTGCGTGGACTGAAAGCATAAAATCCAGTTTCAGCCCTTCCAATTTGAAAAAACTACAGTGGTAGAAATCCCAACTGCACTCAGCAGAAGCAGAGAAGGCCCTCTAAGATTTATTTGCTGGGGTCTGGTTTTGTCTTCTGTTTGACACACGCAACAATTCCCAAAGTAGCATTTCAGTTTTTAAAACACTAAAAAAATTAAATCACATTGGTAATTCAGAAAGCAGAGAGAGAGAAGACTTGTCCACAAAAGTAAAAAGGAGAGATCTTTAAATACTTCAGAGGTAGGAACCATAAGGACTTTTGTGTAATAGTAATACATTTAAGCCCACAGTTTGAGTTTCATCACCCATTGTCACTTTTCAAAAAAAAAAAAAAAAGCACACACAAAAAACCACTTAGACAAAGTCATGATACTCTTCAGAAATGTGAAAAAACATAAAGTCTGATTTTTGCCACAGTTTCTTCAGCAAGAGCAAATTTGTGCTCCGGCCCTGCCAAAACACAAACATTCAAGATGTGTATGTTTTCTCTTAGGTTGCCCTCTTGCAAGAAAATAAATAAATAAAAGTGCCTACTTTCTTGCCTGCCCACAGGTAAAGGAAATCAGGTTTCCTGTTGCAGGTTTGCAACCTGAGAGCCAGCACAAGGAAGCTGTGATAAAATTACACTGGCAGTACTGCAGCTACCCAAGCAAAAGACATAAAATGGGCTGGATACTAATATAAAATTGTTCCATATTAGTATTTAAAAAAAAAAAAGAACAAATTAGCTACAAGGATGGCCCTGATCTTTAAGCAGTGGCCTTTGAGTCTGCAGAGTGCTGAGCAGTTTAACCCAGCTAAGCAGTTTAAGCCCAACCTCCTGCTCCGAGCAAGGGCTGACTTCCACAATGCATCAAGTTGCTCATGGCTTTGTCCCATCAAGCTCCAGAAATCTTCAAGGATGGAGATTCACCAGTCCCTCTGGGGTGGTCTGTTCAATGCTTAACCACTCTCATAATGATTTAAGTTTTATAGTCACTTTGGTGTGCATAAACTGGATTTCTCCTAGAGGAAACTAAGCTAGTAATCCCTCCCCACAAGTTCACTAAATGTGGCCCAACCCTTAATGGCCATAACAGTCCAAACTGACAAACCACATCTGTGTCAGGGACAGCCATTTAGGAGACAAGACCACGTTCCATCTGAAGTAAAATTACTGAAGTACTAACAGTGTAAATCAGGGAGACTCCAGTTCTACTCTGCCAAACTATTTGCTAGTTTAAGTCCAAGTGACAACACCAAGCACGCACAGAGCAGTATTGAAATTAGATGAAGGAAAGAAGCACTCTTCAAAACAGAAAGAAAGGAGAAAAATAAAGAAGTTCTAAATCTGAAAATTATAATCTCTTGTAAAACACCATTCATCATGGATCTGCACCAAATACTTCTAGGACGGTGTGAAGTACAGTTAGAATTTTGAGTAAGCGTGAAGTAAGACCAGTAGCTTACTATAACAACAGGAAAAAAAAGAAGCAATACAAAAACACAATTTCAATAATTTCAAAAAGCCCCAAGGACATAGGAAAACATTCTTGCAGCTATGCAACTTTTGATCAAATCAACAAATATAGGTGTTTAAAAGCATTTGTTAACTCTAGAGAGAGCTGTCTGTATTACCACCACCAAGAAAACCCAAGATAACTATCAGAGCTGCTGACGTGAACAACTGCCATACAAAAAGTTCTGCTACCACAGCAGTCGTTTTGCAGATAATATCTGCCGCTATTAAAAAAAGGTTCTGAATTAATCCTATTTCACATCACATCAGTATACAATAAGCCTGTCATTTGAATTCAAAGGTCAAAAGACAATTGGTTTAGCTGATGGTGCTGTAAAATGCATTATGACTTGAGAAATTCAGACAGCCGAGCTGTGCTACAAAAGCAGCCCCTTGGCACCTCCTGGAACCCCACCATCCGCTGCACAGAGACAGGCAGCAAAGAAGATGCTTGGCAATTTCCCCCACCCAGAAAAGTAAGCATTAAAACTCACAAAATACCAGCCGAGTATATCAGATATAACTAGGTCCCTCAAGCAGACTCAACAGGCAACTTTTCTCTGTGTTATGCTCAATTTCTGTCCCCTGCTTTCTAACAGCCTGCAGTAAGAGCTTGCTTCCTGCTGATTTTGGCTAGTTGAGGCTTTTAATCCATTACATCCTCAATTTCGAAAAATAAGATACATTTCAGGGTTAACTTGAAATGCTTTCACCAAGATAAAAGTTTATGTTAATGCACAAGTTGAACATCAGTATGTTTCTTTCACAGCTGCAGTAAAAACCAGCCCCTCCAAGGTCTACATGAATATTTTGAGGTAAAAAAAATGTTACCTTAAAAGGTAAACAAACAACAAAAATTGACATAAACACCATTGAAAGGTTTTCAAGCCCTGAATGTAAACCATAAGGAATCATGAAGAACAATCCAACTTTAAAATAATTATATGCTATATGCCAGTAGTTTATTTAAACGTTGACAACGTATGAAATAAAACTTGGTCTCAAAATGCATTTCACTAATCTTTAAGAACATCCATCCGAAGAAAGCATTATTCCCTTTCTACAGAGCCCAAGATGAAAGGCAAGAGAGTATTAAAACATTAACAAAAAAAAAAAACCTGCAAGTGCCTCTCAGGCCTAAGCACGAGCCACTATTCCCAGCAACAACATTCAAAAAAGTTCTCTATGCAGTCGTGCATTTATCAGGAACTTGATCTCTCTCTTCAAAACAGACATCCATCCACTGTGCAGGGAACAAGAGCTACCACTATTGCACTGCAGCATCCAACACGAGCTTTAAGCAGCACAAAGAGATGAAGCCACAAGTGATTTTGATCCTACTAATCAAACGCAGGTTTGCAAGAGAGGATTCCACTTTGAAAAAGCACTGGCAAATACTCGGTTAGCAATCACACAATTCACCAGCTATCAAGATTATGAAAAGTGTTATGTCACCACATTCAAATGAAGTGTTCTTTAAAACATGCTTCCATAAAAGAAAACAAAGACTTGTAAATGCTTAGTCTCACTTAACATAAAGGACATGTGGTGGAATCTAAATCAAACAACCCACCCAGCAAACTGGTGCCACAGAATTCAAAATTAAAGAGACTGAGACAATGATATAATTTAGCTTTACATATGCAAAACCAGACATCTAAAACCACTTTATCTGCTGATTCATGTTCAAAAACACAGTTAAACAACCAAACAGCACTAGTGTCTCTGCAACTCCTAAAGGGTTTCCCAAAGTTCAGAGTGCAAAACTGTCAAAGCTAACACTGGAACTGCTACAGACTGTGTCAGTCTCGCACTCCCAGCTGCATATGGATTAAAAAAAAAAAAAAAAAATCACAATTAGTCAAACCCACAAAATTGTTGTCATTCAGCACAACCAATGGCCATATTCTGCAGGTTTACAAGTGTGCCTTCAGTTAACCATTGCTAGCAAGGTGCCACTCCCAGAAAACACTGATTGCATTTCATTAAATAGAGAATCTCTCAACTCTCGTAGACCCATTAAATCCCACTTCAAAAACTAGAAAATCAGTCCCAGGACTCTCCAACTTGAGAATCCTCATTCCAACGTTAAAGTGAATTCAGTGAAATAGAAAGTTTAGACTATTTAAAAGTTGCTATTTAGAGGGAAGCCACTGAAGTTGTATGTCCCTGGGGAACATAAAAGACAGAACAATATAACATTTTTTTCCCCTCGCTCACAGAAAGTTATTTAACATACAATTAATTTTACATGCCAAATCAATAAAAGCCTCACCTAGCAGATTTTAGAATAGATGTATTTACACTGATAAAAGAAATAAGCAACCACACTTACTATATGTCTCCATGACTTCTTGTTAATAAGTTAAGCAAATGGGCTTCAGAATAAATGAATAAAATAAAAATCAAAAGATGGATAATGAAGTAAACAAAGCAAAGATATAAAACGTTAACAGATTATTAAATCCATGCCTTATTGACTTTTTAAATATTTAAATTAGGTAGCTGTTGAGGAATAAAAGGAATCTGCCTGAAGCTAAGAAAGCCAAAGAAACGAGATCAAAACTGGCTGCCAACTAGCCAACACGTAGGGTCAATGAGAATAAATTTAAACCTCTGAAAATGTCAGCATTAGGGAAATCAACTTGTGTGACTGAAATTTTGATGAAGGCAGAAGCTCTGCTTCTTTACCCCAGTAGGATATCCAGGATTTCTAGCCAGTAGAGTAAGAACTCAATAGCTTGCAGCAACCCCCTTGCTGAAGGGATTAAACAACTGATACGGAGAAAACTGTTCCTTTTTCTTCTCTACAATAGACATGCTATAGGACAAAGCAGACAGAGGCACAGAAAAGAAATTCAATTTGGCCTCAACCCTTTCTCTAACTAGCCTATCTCCCATTTTCCCAGTGTATTTCCAAAATTATCCTCCTTAGCTGGAAGAACATGACTTTACTAAAATTCAAAATAACTAGTAGGAATATTTTACGTTCTTAAAATTAAGTTTTGTTCTCCTATCTTAGAAATAAAAAAATGTGTTTAGCAGCAGAACTAATAATTTGGAAATAGACATTTCAAAGGGTGTATCTGAGACACGTTTACAAAACAGAGGACAAAAAGAGCTACCTAAGAACAAAACATTCTCAAGGCAGCAGCAGAATGCTTAAAAGCATGATGAAAAAAAAAAATCTCCTTGAAAATCTTGGGGTGGGAGGTGAGAGGCCACATTGGGCACACTTTTTAAAAGGACAGCCATCCAAAAGTTAATCCCAAACCTTAAAATAACAGTTTGGATAAACATGAGAGAGAAGCAGCTCTTCAAACCTAGAATCAATAATGATACATTCTATTATACAGAAAAAAAACCCCAACAAATTATTAATTACTTGTCACCCTACAGTTTTTATTCTTTATTGCACCTCCATCCTTTCACAATTCTGTGTCAGTGCTTACCTCTACACCTGCTAGCCTTTCTAGTCAAGCAACTTTTTGCAGCCCTGACAATAGTCAGAATTGACATCCCATTTTCCTTCTGACTTCATGATCTAAGAGGTTTTATGAACCACAACTGAAAGCTAAGTATGTCTCTATCCCAAGCAACAATGTTAGAACTAAGCATTTTATTAGCATCAGTAATACCTTCTTAATACACTCTTGAGCAACTAAGTGCACATCCTTTAA
>JAOXJM010000041.1:27932112-27943047 GCA_026413425.1 Tringa solitaria
GGGGGGAATCTTCTGTCAATAGTTACCTATCAATAAAGAGGAAACATAGTATTTACATAAAACATTCAATCCTTAAACTCTTCTTTTTAGCTTTACTTAAATAGAACACATGTGTTTTTACAACTAAGGAAAAGATAAATTTGAAGTTCCCACACTGTTTCTGGATTAATAACCAGTAGGGTGTCTGATGGCCTAAGGCATAAAAGCCTTGGCAGTAAAACACAACTTATAGATCTCTCTCTATAATTACAGCTGCCACAAACTTCTACCTTAGTACTTTCACCCGTCTCTCCCACCACTCCAGCTGAAGGGGAACGGAGGTTAGTCCAGCAATACCTCCCAAACAAATAACGACCAAACTCTCCACCAGAGAAAACACATATTATCCAGTTAGTACTTGCAGTGACAAGCAGCAAAAACTGGGGGGGGACAGACTGCTTTCCCTTTTACAAAACTGGTTTCTGCCTTAAATTAAAGGAAACTAATGCTTAATTCTCATAGTTAATGAGAATTTAAAAAAAAAACCAAAAAAAACAAAAAAAAACCAAAAACCAAACAACCCTCAATCAAAACTCCACCACGAAAGGACCGCTTTCTAAAGAAAATGCCAATCTTGGTTCATCCATACAGATCTGAAACCTAATGAAATCTGACACCTTTACTCAGAAAACAAATTTGCATTGTATTATCAACTAAGGCTCCACGCTCGCAGATGCACTTCATTCAGCATGCAGTAACGGCTTCGTTAAAGCACCACCACTAAAATTTTTGAAAGCGATCTTGCAGGCAACGTTTTTAAAAGCAATTTTGTATGCCATATTATCCAAAAAATGCCTCCGTGTTCTTCTTTTGGTAACCAACACGCCTCCTCCATCGAAAACATACAGATGTTGCAGCCAAGGTTATACAAGGAGATCTTCATTAAGTTGAGCAATTCCCATTTCGTATCACTGCTCTACCAGACACGAATGGGTGAATTCCTCATTAAAGGAGCTGCAGCTGCATCACAGTTACCCAGTGCAAATAATGCAGTTATTTTTAAATACAGCACGAGAACATTAACATCAAGACCTCATGCAACAGAAAATGGGGGGGGGAGAGCAAACAAACTCCGCTGAGGAAGGTTACCCCTTTCTCTTCTACCCTTCCCTGCCTCTCCACCAACATCTCCCCCTCCCTCCCTGTAAGACCCAGGCAATTCCCTGTTCCTCCACTTTTCCAGGCTCCCAGTGAAGGCATCAACCACCCGCAAGTATTCTGCTTCTCCACCCCCTCTCCGTCTCAGGAGCCGAGCGCCTTCAGAACATCCCCACCGGCACTGCCTCCGAATTACCTAATTGTTATCATTACTGTGGTCTCCGCACCGGCTCGAAACCAAAAAAAAAAACCAAACAAAAAAAAAATCCAACCCAGCACGACTACACCCTCGCTGGCTATAAAAAGTAAAGAAAGAGGAGGGGGGCGGGGGGGGGGAGAAGAAGATTGAAGTACAACTTACAGCGCCGAGCGAGGCACAAGTTATTCACCGAGCCGTGAGGGCGAGCCGCCTGCCGCTCCCGGGCCCGCGGGGGAGCGCGGCCGCCTCCGCCGGGGACGGGCAGCGCGGGGAGCCGCCGCCGAGCGGCACTGCGCGGAGCCCAGCGGAGCGGGCCGCCCGCTCACCGCCGCCTCCGTCCGTTCCTCCCTCCCCCGGGGGTCGCCGGCCGCGCTGCTCCCGCTCGGGGCTGCCTTTCCTGAGGAGAAAAAGACACAAAAATCTAGAAAACGGCACCCGGCTCGGCTCGCTCCGGGAAGGGGGGAGGACCCGCGGACGAAGCGGGGCTGCCGGCAAGGCGGCGAGGGGCGACCCGTCTCGGCGGGCTCGGACGCCCCCCCCGCCCGGTGGAGGCACAGGGCTCCGGGCCACTTTCGCCCCAACCTTCCCCCTCGCCAACTCCGGGGGCGGCGGCCCCGGCTACCGGGCAGGGGGGCGCTTCCCCCCACGCACGCACACCGACCCACTCACCCACACACCCCCTCGGTCAGCGGCTCCGCGGCGGGAAGGAAGGGTGGACGGAGCGCAGCCCCGCCGCCCTGCCCCGCACTCGGCTCGGCTCTGGCGCTCCCGTTCGCAACTCACCCAACAAAGTTACCGCGGCGGCTGCCGGCGGCCGGGCTGGGCTGGGCTGTGCGCGGCGCTCCCCGCCCGCGCCCGGGATGAGCTCACCCCGCCGCCCGCTCCGCTCCGCCCGCCGCCGCCGAGCTCTCGCGAGTGGGGCTGCCCCGCCGCCCGCCCGCGCTCCGGCGGCGAGGGGCGGGGGCGAGCGCGCCCCCCCCACCCCCTTCCCGCCACCGCGCGGTGCGATAGCAACGGCCCAGCGCCGGGCCTAGCGGGCGGCCGAGGCCTGCGCCCGGTTCGTCCCGCTCCAGCCGCCCCTCGCCGCCTCACCCGCCGGGCCGCTGCGAGGAGAGAGGCCGGGGCTCAAGGTGGCCCGTGGCCGCCCACCTGGTGGCCCGGGGCAGACGGCGGGGTACAGGACTCAAGGTCACTCACAACAGTGACCAGTATGTGTAGGTTTGGTGACCAGACAGACTCCATGGGGCATGCCCAATGCTCATTAGTGTTGCACCTCTCAGAACTTTTTTGCATTAAAACACTCTTTACCTTTTTCTTTTTTTTTTTTTCCCCATTTTGATCATTGCATCACATTCCAGCCTCCTGGAGACCTGAAGGGAGACAGCCACTGTAGTTGCTGACACAGAGGCAAAACCTTCCGGTGCTATACAGATAGTGTATATCAAGCTCTTTTACTGCCAGTCAAATTAAATTGAATTCTCTCTTTAGATATCCACCACAGATAACAAATTAATGACATGAAAAAAACGAGCATACATTAACACCACCCCTTGTTCAGCAGGAATGCTGCTCTGTTTCCAAACAGCCAAAATCTTGAAGAAAATCAGCCAAGGGTAGCCCTTTCTGCATACCCTGCTGGTGGTTGTTACCATCCTTGACTTGACAGAACATTAACAATCTCAGTTAAACCAATGTAACTGCAGCTTTCCCTGAGCTGTCTCTGAAATTAGGACACCCTAGAAAACATCTCAGATTTGGGCTGGCTGCGTTCCAGCGGCCTGCAGCGTGGTGATAGCTAAACCAGCCGAGCTGTGGGGAGCAGCTGCTCCACCACTGAGGTGTCAGCTTCACCCCCATCCACTTTCCAGGAACGTCTGGACAGTAAAGACCAACAAGTGTTACCTACAGGCCACAGAATCACAGAATGATATAGGGTTGGAAGGGACTTTGGAGATCATCTAGTCCACCCCCCACATCCTGCCAAAGCAGGTCCACCTAGAGCAGGTTGCACAGGTGTCCAGGCGGGTTTTGAATGTCTCCAGAGAAGGAGTCTCCACCACCTCCCTGGGCAGCCTATTCCAATGCTCTGCCACCCTCAAAGTAAAGAAGTTCCTCTTCATGTTTAGATGGAACTTCTTATGTTCAAGTTTGTGCCCGTTACCTCTTGTCCTGTCACTGGGCACCACTGAAAAAAGACTGGCCCCTTCCTCTTGACACCCTCCCTTTAAGTATTTATAGGCATTGATCAGATCCCCCCCCTCAGTGTTCTCTAGACTAAAAAGACCCAAGTCCCTCGGCCTCTCCTCCTAAGAGAGATGCTCCAGGCCCCTAATCATCCAAACAGCTCGCCATCTTCTGAAGATGTTCCTAATGGATCGTCAGTACTGATGTTCAAATACCACAGTGTTTGGTGCTGTAAAAATCCCTGAATGGATTTCCAGAGAGCAATCACTCTTTTGCAGGTCTCCCAGCTTGAGGAGACGACTCCAGCAGGTGTTACGGGGGGGTCACAAAAACCCTCCCTATCTCATCTTGCTAAGTAGAGGAACTTCTGGATGGGCTGGGAACCTATCCCAGTGCTGCTCTGGCATGAAAAAAACCCGAGAATTTGCAGTCTAGAAAAACAAATAGGAACATTTTAGGTATTCAAGTACATTTATCACCCATCTGAATAGCTTGGCATATTTTACATAAATGAAAAGTTTTTTATTGGCAGCGCTAGCCCCACTCTTAGACAGGGAAGTCCAAAGAGGCTCACAGTCCTCAGGCATGTGCACGCAGCAGTGCTGGATGTGACCGCAGCACCAGGGGCCGTGGTGTGCCATTACTGAATCTGCCTTCGTCAGAAGAATTCAGATAGCAAAGCTGTGGCTTGCAAGCTCTTTAATGAGGTTAATGAGGGTAGCGCATTCCCAAACCGTTTCTATGATCTTCCTTCATACGCTGCTGATGTGTCAGATCAGAAGATGAGGGAGGTACTCGGCAGGGTCACACAGGGAGGGAGAGGCTCTTACACCACGCACCAGCCCAGCCTCCATGCTATCTGAGATGGGACTGTGGTGGAAGCCCACACCCTTGGCTGCAGCCCAGCGCTGGAGCCGGCTCTTGCTCCCGGGCCCCTGCCTGCCCTCTCTCCCTCAATCCCAGGTCTAAGAGGTCAACATCTGATAGTGCAGGGGTCCTGGCATGGGGGCTGCCAGTGGGAGGAACGGCTGAGATGCTGTTCTCACCATGTTTTCCCTGTGCACGGTGTCTAGAGCTGCAGTTAGGGGGGCGGCAGTGATCAGGAGCAATGCCTGTTCTCACAGGTCTCAGGATATCCAGAACTCATTTATTATCTTTATGTGGAAGTACAAACGTTTTTGTGCCTTCATAATTAAGTGATAATTAGCTAGGTTGGGGAGGGGAGGGAGAGGAGGAGAATTTAGAGTTTACCTCCTGCCTATCTAAGGAAGGCATCAGAATGGCTGATCTAGTATAAGAGGGATATAGGGGGGTTATTCCAAAATAATTATCTTGCCTCAATAATGCACAATTAATTCCAGAAACATAGGACTCTCTCCCCTTTGATAGAGCGCTCACATTTTGGCCTCTGCTTGAGTAGCTGTTACAGAATGAAGAATGCACAGTCGATGTTCCAGCCAATTTCCCTGTGTAGACAAGCTCCAAGAACCCCAAGAATTTCTGAATGCCAACCCTTCTTCTGCCACTAATTTGCCGTGTTACCATAGGCAAGTCACTTCATTTCTGTTTTAATATTCTCCTTTAAACAGAAAGGGAAAATGATACGGTTATTTACCTCAGAGGAGCGAGGTAAGTGTAAATTAATTAACATTTATGTTGCTCTCTGAAGGTTTGGCGTTATGAGAGGGTAAGTAGTAGGACTGTTTCTGATTAGGGCTGGCTGGAGCTCGTGGAAGCACAGAGAAAATTTGACTTAGAACCTGCACCACCCTGAAACAGAGCGCTTAATTTATTCATTGATGAACAACGAACATGTGAAAGTTTGTATACTGTGCACCCTTCCAAGAAGCATTACAATGTGGATATACAATGCACCAGAAAAATAGATGAGATAATTCACATAGCGATAATTCACCAGAGCCCAAGATCAGTGAGTTGCAGGATATGGAAAAGGTCCGTATTCTCATTCATGGTCCCAGGAAGTCAGTATGTGTGGGGAAGGTTTTAGGGTCTTAGAGTATTTTCTAGAATTATTGGCTTGGGGGTTTTAGAGGATTGTCTTTAATACGGATCATTTCAGCGATCCAGTTTATAGCACATAAACAGTTACCCTGCCATAAGAAAGGCCCATTTTGCTTTGGGGCACTGGGGGTAGGAATAAGAGGCAAGTTCTTTAGCCAGCTTTGACAGGAAAGGCAGTGTTTTGTGAACTATAAATTCTGTGTTCTTTTTTCACTCACTAACGGGCCTTTTCTGACATGAAGTAGATATAAACGCTCTCTGACTTCAGTTATAACTCTGTGCAACTCATGCAGTCAACTTTGAACTCTCTAGGGGACTTCACAGGCATTTTAAAGCAGCCCTCTCTGCAACTTAGAAGAATTCACCCTGAAGTAAATCTGTTCCATTTAATTGGCAATTTAATTACTAATTGGGTATAAAGTATTTGAAGTCATTAAAACTCAAAATGAGAAATGTACTTTATACACAATGTCCAAGTAGCGACCAGTGATGAGTGGTGTTCCTCAGGGATCGTTACTAGGACCAGTGCTGTTTAATGTCTTTGTCAGCGACATGGACAGTGGGATTGAGTGCACCTTCTGCATGCTTGCCGAAGACACCAAGCTGTGTGGTGCGGTCAACACGCTGCAGGGAAGGAATCCTATTCAGAGGAACCTGGACAGGTGTAAGGGGTGGGGCTGTGTGAACCTCATGAGGTTCAACCAGGCCAAGTGCAAGGTCCTGCACCTGGATTGTGGTAATCCCAAACACAAACACAGGTTGGGCGGAGAATGGGTTGAGAGCAGCCCTGAGGAGCAGGACTTGGGGTTGTTGGTTGATGAGAAGATCAACATGACCCAGCAATGTGCACTGGCAGCCCAGAAAGCCAACCACATCCTGGGCTGCATCAAAAGAAGTGTGGCCAGCAGGTCGAGGGAGGTGATTCTCCCCCTCTACTCCACTCTGGTGAGACCCCACCTGGAGTAACGTGTCCAGCTCTAGAGTCCCTGGGACTGAACCTGCTGGAGCAAGTCCTGAGGAGGGTCAAGAAGATGATCAGAGGGCTGGAACACCTCTCCTATGAAGACAGGCTGAGAGAATTGGTGTTGTTTAGCCAGGAGAAGAGAAGGCTCAGGGGAGACCCTGTAGCAGCCTTACAGTACTTAAAGGGGCCTACAGGAAAGATGAGGAAGGACTTTTTATCAGGGAGTGTAGTGATAGGAAGAGGGGTAATGGTTTTAAACTGAAAGAGAGAAGATTTAGATTAGGTATTAGAAAGAAATTCTTTACTGTGAGGGTGGTGAGGCACTGGAACGGGTTGCCCAGGGAAGCTGTGGATGCCCCATCCCTGGAAGTGTTCAAAGGCAGGCTGGATGGGGCTTTGAGCAACCTATTCCAGTGGGAGGTGTCCCTGCACATGGCAAGGGGGTTAGAACTAGGTGATGTTTAAGGTCCCTTCCAACTCAAACCATTCTATTATTAGTTAGAAGTGTGAAAAATGTATTTTTTAATAAATACAAATAAATGTGTCTGACTGGTATATTTAACTTAGCAGAAACATTGAAGAATTTCTCTCAAAAAGGATTTGAAAAGAAAGAAAGGATGCAGGGGCATTTGCGGTGAAGCAGCAGCATGGAAGAAACTGTGTGGGTGAACCTGGAGGCTGGTACAAAGGGATTGTTCAAGTAGGAAGTACAAAATGAAATGATCAGTGTCAAGTGTGACAAGCCAGAATTGTGACCTCTCAGCTGCACATGGGCTCACAGAGGCACCCATCCACATTGCCGTTTCCTCCTGCCAAGCCTGTCTGTCCTGCTCTGCAGTCAGTAGGATCTTTCTCGTAATTTGCAAAGATCTGTGTTATTCTTATGCATTTCAGTGGATTGCCAAACCACTGGAATAGAGAAGAGAGGCACTGAAACTGTACTAATGGGAACCACTTAGTACCTACACAGCTATATAATCCTCAGAAAAGAAATTGAAAAACATACTCTCAGAACATGTCTCAAGTCTATGTTTATAGAGGCACTAATGCACATAGACATTAACTTTATGAATCAAGAAGGCTTTTCAATAGTAAAGGCTTAGTTAATAACCTTGACTAATGTTAAAAAAACCCAACCAACTCACATTTTATTTGGACACACCTCAGAATACTTAAGAATATTATTTTGGTGTTACCTTTCCTTTTTAATTCAATAGCTGGAACAAGGATATATCTGGTTAGATCAATGCCCACTAATCCAGCATTATGTGTCAGGTAGTTGTAGTTCTACAAGCTGAGGAGAAAGTGCCAGAAAAGTGAAAGAAAATTAGAAATTTTCCTTGTCTAGGAAGAAGTGCAAAAAGGACATTTGTGGAGAGAGGGTTCTTTTGTTTTAAATTTTTAAGTGATGTGGTACAATGTCAGTCATCAAATCAGACAAATCAAATATTTAAAAAAACAACATAAGCAGAATTCCAAAGTGCTTTTGTAGACCATACTTAACACAAAGCTCCTCTTCCCTCTCTAACCCAAAGATTAGGGGTGAAACCTCAAACACTCAAAAGTAATAAATACCAAGTGCTATCTGCTTATAACTTTATTTCAGATTTCTCGGGCACACACACTCTATAATATAAATTGTAATTACATGATTATACAGCTTTCTCCACAGTTTCTCTGAAGCCTGGTGAATCAGAGCACAGCTCCACACACCTTCCTTTCTGCACACTGCTGTCCACTGGCTGGGTAGCCAGCTAGGTTGATCTAGAGTGTTCATCAGAGCAGAATGTTTCACAAACAACAAATGCATTTTTGCTCCTTTCCTGTAAGGTGACATTATTGACCACATTTTACAGATCATATAGCTATTACCTGGTTTTCCGACACGGTTAGCAAGGGATAGCTCGTTTTTTCAAGGAACCACTTCTCCCCAGGAATTCAATTGTATTTATGAATTCTTTTGCCAATCAAACCCCGGGGACCCTGGAGTAAGGCTGTGGCTTAAGTGACACTTCAGGACAGCATACACAGGCACTGCTAATGGAAGAAGTAGATCTGTCTACTCCAGACCCTGCTCCTCCTCCCTCCTGCCTGCCGGTTCCTGCCCCTGAGCTGCCCCAAGCTCTGTGCTGCACAGAGGTTCATGGGACTGAATGGCCACCTGACTCAGGGGACTGGTCCAGCTAGCAACTAACCCAGCAGGAAAAATATCACCAGCTTACAGCCAAATGAGTTTCTTCATCCACTTTACAGTGTGGCCTCCTAAACGCTTGTCTTGGTACAGGTACAGGAACAGGCAACCAGCAGGGCAAGTAGGTAGGATTCCTTTGCTCAATGGTAGCATCTGCTTATTCTGGATAGAAGTATTTGTTGAACTTTAACATGAGGGGCACAAAAACGTTAGTTTAAAAGTATGGTTCAAGGACTAGACTTAAAGAGAAAATTCACAGAAGCTGGAATAGAACATGGTAGGAGCAGTAGCAGTCACAATTCCGGCTCAGCTGCTCTTTTACCTTGAGACTACTGAAATTTTCTGACCCTTCCTTTCTTAACCACCTATTTCCCTGGGGTCTTGCTTCTTTGTGCTTCTCTGGGTTGTTCTTCATTGATGGGACTCACACATTGAGTTCAAATACAATATCTAACTTGATGTTCCACTTCATAGCTTCCCTGAGCAGCTTATGACTAGAAAAGGAGGCCCATTTTATTCTGCAAATGAGTGTACTATTTAAGACAAATCAGCTGGAGGGAGGAAGTGTGTGTTGGTTCTTGCTCCAAGGCTTGTTTCTATCTTTTATGAAGAACACATTCTGGATGATAGTCTAAACACACTGTCTGAGGACTGACGTTTATGCTCCTTCTCTGACACCAGGAATCCTGTCTTCCTTTCTAGGAATGACAGAATTTCAGCAGAAGTCATTCAGAATGTTCTCACCAAGAGCAGCTCACAACAGCATGCTTATGGAAGGTCCCTGGGAAGTGGGAGACGTAGCTGGAGATTCATCTTGTCCAGAGAGAAATATAACCCTAGTGGCCCATATTCTGGGCAAGTTTTGTCCAGTAAAAAAAAACCAACATCCCTTCTGCTGCAACATCTCAAAATGAAAGAATGACCTTTCCTTTCTACTTATAATAAGCATTTATCTTCAGCAAAGGATTCCAGGCTCTGAATACTAAGGAACGGAGGTATCTGCTAGCCTTATCTTGGGCTTTGATAGCAAATTCATGTAAAAAGAGAGGAAAACAAAAAACAGTATCCTTAGCATTGTCTAGTAAGTTTAAGCAGAATTCTTAAACAAACTTGAATGATTCATTCTGAAAAAATATATAAAATAAAAAACCTTCAGATACATTTCATTTTTGTATGCCCATAATTCAAGGTGACTATTTTCTAAACTATTTTATACACAATTAGCCTGAAATACGGTTTTCTAGCTCTCGGTTTTCTGAGCAAAATATAAAATGACACAGTTATTAACCTTTGGGAAACCTCTCCTACACACAACAGAATTAAATTCTACAGAAAACTGAACAGCATTGGGAGAAATTCCAAATGACTTACCACTCATTTGTTTGATGGATAGTTGGGCTAGCTATCGCTTTTTACAGAGCTGCCAATCACCGGGAGTTCTGGGATATATTCCGAGAACCCTCTTAGAATCACAAATTGCAGTCGCAGGCTTCCGTAGCTTAAATTGTTATGGAAGAAACAATTACTTTGCAGAGAAAGAGATGGTACTGTTTCCAAGAGAAGGTAATGTTGTGGTATCAATGGCTTTGACTTTTCAGTGGAGTAAGTTGCTGCTTCTAATATGACATTTAAAGAGATGTTATCTATTTGGAAATCTGTTCTATCTGAAGGTTTTTCTGCCGATGTTGAAATTCAAACTGAGATCACCATAATAGACAGAGAGGGGGAAATTGTTATATCAGTTTGTTTATTCTGCATTTGGCAACTGTCTGAATACTCAGTTTCATTCTTTCCATAGCAAAGGGTGTTAGTCATTCTGTTGTTTGTCTGAAGATTTCATGTAGCAGAAGGATGAGGGGAAACCACTGAAAACCACTTTGTGATTCTTGAAATCCAAAAACTGATTAAAAGATTCTGGAGTTGGCTAAAACATTAAATTATTTTCCACACTGTTTTGAAAGAGTTAAACCATAGTTACTACACATATTGCAGAAGTCTATTTATAGTCACAGAGTACATTAAGTCAACAAATTAAGTTATGCTAAGTAGCTATACTTGTATTTTGGTATAGCTGCTTTAGTTACTCAGCTGTGCATGGCTCATGCTGGATCACCAGCTTTTTCTGTAGGTCTGACTTCAGTCCCTTCAGACCTTTTCTGTTGGGACTAGACATTTCAACGTTCTGGCCACTCTGTCAACACCAAGACATGGGGGGGAGGGGGGGGGGGGCATAATCAG
>JAOXJM010000041.1:27947512-27958947 GCA_026413425.1 Tringa solitaria
TCACCAGCTTCATTGCCCTCCTCTGCACTCGCTCCAGCACCTTGATATCTCTCTTATATTGAGGTGCCCAAAACTGGACACAATACTCCAGGTGTGGCCTCACCAGAGCTGAGTACAGGGGCACAATTTAGTATTCGTCCTACAGCTCACATGCTCAGGGTTCAAGTCACGGTATAAAGCTGGAACTGAAAGGCTCGACTCGAGGCTTGCTAACAGAGACTTGTGAAGGGGCAACAATTCATATAGTCCTCTTTTTTTGGACTGACCCCCCCCCAAAAAAACAGCCCCCAAAAGCTTACAAACAAAGTAAAGAACACATACTCCAGGTGATCTTTAGAGGTTTAAGAGCCGTATTAGCAGGAATCAGCCTCTTTTCCAGTGGAAACTGCTGCAACTGTTGCCTTCACAGCAGATTTTTTGCTAGCTGGCCTGGTTGATTGTGTAATCTGCTCTACAGATCCTCTCAACGCTGCTTTAGCAATCAGCGAGCTGCAGGCGCTTACCATGAAGGGCCATGTTAAATCACTTGTCTTCCCTGATGAGCCTGGCTTCCCACCACTCTGAATCTCAGTCTCCCCAACATCCAGCCTTCCTGTATGGCAACCCCAAGTGCTGCTGATGCTATGCTAGATGAGCCAATATTTGCTCATTTTGTTTAACGTTATTTCTGTTATCAAACTCCTAAAAACACAGCCGTAACCAAGAGGATCTCACGCTTGGCGGGGGGGGGCTGATTGTCACTCACACAAAGATGCCTCTGCGGCTCTGACAGCCTGAAAAGTGGGAATAAATGACATTAACAGAACGTTGTAAAAGGGGCAGTTTGGGGTTTACAGGAGACAGGCCTATAAATGTGATCTGATGCCATGGCTTAAAACAATACTGGAAAGCAGGAAAGAGAACAGTGGAATTTGAAAACTTGTAAGACCTAATCAGACAAAAAAAAACCTTTGAAGGAAGAAGCAAGACTACTAGGTGGCCAGTTATCGCAATAAAAGATGTCAAGAAGCAAAGTAGTAAACCTGAATAAACAGGGTTTTGAAACTGTATATTACAAACCAGTGATAGTAAAATTTACCCAGTGATTAGTCAGTTGGGATATTTGTCATGTGCTTTGTCACCAGCAAATGAGATATTCTGTAATATCAAGTTGGATTAACAGAAATCCTATTCATCTTGAAGAAAACCTCTTGTGGGCATCACATTCCTGAAGAGCGGTGCTATCGGCCACAGAGGATTGTTATAAACTGTTGGAAAAGGCATCTGTGCAATGTATTAGCAGAGGCTTTAAATGCATCTCAGCAGGTTCTCTAAGGGAGATAATGTTTCATTTCCTCTGCTGTTTGAATCTTCACAACTAGTGCGAGTGAAAAATCCCTCATTAGAAGCTACACGAGGCACCTATAAAATATTTCACTGCATCGTGTTTTTCAGCAACAACTAAAGTACACAAACACCTCTTTGCAACGTGCTGCACGTTCCCAACTTTAGCCACAGGTATGAAGTTACGTGTCTGTCAGCTACCTGGGACCCCCGTTACAGGACCCACCATCACGTAAATATATAGAAGTAGTGTCTAAGCTCCTCATTCTACAAAGATGCAGCCCTGTTTACTGCAACCTCTGCACCTGGCCTTGCTGTGGGCTACTTTATGGTATAGTGTCCTTTGACGTTTTACAGGAACTGCCACAAGAAATAGGAAACTGGAGCTCTTTGTCCAGAAACAGTCTTGCTCTCATGGCAGCATACAGGAAGGAGGCAGGAATGAACATTGCCAGTAGCTCAGTTTATCCCACAATACGTCTGAAACGCTCTCCTGCATCGATATCGCTGAGCGAATTACTCTTCTGAAATCAGCTTGTGCCAATTTTTTCCGCATACCTGCCTAATTCCTTTGAAAACTCTGCAGCTCAGTTCTACCTATCTTACCACTGAGCATTTCTTTTGCAGCAAACAATCCCATTGATTTTGCTAGGAGATCTCCGGGGATCGAACCCTCCCCGGTTTAAACAAGAACGGCAGACGCTGTCTCTAAACATCTGCTGGCTGCTGGAATGGCTCTCTGATTACAAGCAAGCAATGCCAATGAATGTAAAATTACTTATCAGACAAAAAAAAAAAAAAAAAGAAAAGAAAATATTTGAAGAGAGTTACATTAGGGTTGGGGGAAGGATGGGAAGGCATTTTGGAGAGATCACAAAGACAACATTGTCAAAAATTGATTTGGCTTATTCAAAGCACTAACATATGTGATTGTGAGAAATTGTGAGATTTCAATTCCCCTATTCAGCTTAGAGTGTCTTTAGATTCTAATTACCACAGCTTAGAATAAAAGAAAGGAACTAACAGAGAAAAAGTGACCTTTTATGGAATCTTGGCACTTGAATCCAGTAAGGTTTGAAGTGTTATTATAAGAGTTTATTATATAAAATAATACTAGTAGCACTTGATATTAGGTAACAGATGTCACCACTGGACTGCCTTTGACCTACAGGGCCACTTGTGATCTTGGAAAAATGCATGCTTTCAACTGGAGCAGCTGGGAGGTTACCCAGTGGTGCTTCAGGCTGGGGCTACCCGTTTTGTGCTGTGGCTGGTTCCTTGTGTCCCCGCAGGCTGCTCTGTGTTCCTCCAGGGGAGAGGAGGCAGCAGCGATAGTCACCTCCTGTACAATGTAAGGGGGTCTTACAGAAAGCGACATGGAAACCCAATGGGTTCAGCCAGCAGCAAGGGAAAGAATACCAAGAAAAGGAGCAGGGGAAGGCAAGAAGCTGATTCCCCATGTCAGACCTGGCCCAGTGTGGCTGATCTGCACTGAACTCATCCACTCTGATTCCCAAAGGGCTGTGCACCAACTGGGGCTGGTGCAAAATGCAGAAATGATGCCATCAGAAGCACAGTGTGCATGAGCTAGTCCTCTTCTTCACCACCATCCCGGGAGGGACAGGAAAACGGGGACAGTCACAAGACTTGGCTGTATGAGTTCTCCACGGTACCCTGAGAACTCTACCAGTGGTCTTGCAGATGGTTTCTCCTGCCTGTGTGTTCAAAGAAGTGCCCATAAAAGGATGGGAACGAGAGAAGGAATCTTACCCACAGCATTGTCCTTGCAGCCTTTTCATCATCCCAGTGCTTGGTTGCCACGCTGAAGTGGTTTTCACCTGTAACGTGCAGCCAGAGTAAATGCTCCTCCTGCCCGGTGAAGCTGCTCTGCCAGGCAGACACAGCTGTTGGGATCCAGGCTGTCACACACCACAGGGCTCCTCAGCCCTCACACGACAGGGCAGAGATTTCTAAAGGGTACTGAAGTGCAGCTTGCTCCCTATCGTACAGGGGAACTAACTCACCAACAAGGACTTGCAAAGGCATGCTAACCTCTGCCCAGAAGGCAATTTTAATCCATTTGAGACGAGATTTTTCCCCCCATCATGTGTTACGTGGCTGGATTTCTGCCTCTGTTGCAGCATCTGCAAAGTTTGGTATCTTCTCCAATAAAGAAGGGCAGACAGTTATGGAGACTTCACCTCTAAACACCCTCAACACTTCAAACACCACCATATACCCAGATCAGCATAATGAAAACGGCCTTTCTCGTCCTATCAGGCATTTGAAATTCATATCCAGATTCTATGGCTTGAACTCATCTCGAGGTATAACATGTAACATAATAGACTACCATGTACTGCTCTGTCTTTCCTTTGATAAAACAACAACAAAATAGTTAAAGAATGCCTGATTGAATCAGGCATGAGCTTCCCACGGGATAAAATTAAACAGCATTCTGCTAGTGCTGTGAAGGAAAACGCATCAGTTACCATTGCGAAGATTTAATCACGCGATATTGGAAAAAAGATCAGCAGCGTGTATGGCACAGCAATATTAACAGAAAACCCAAAGCTTAGAAACACAAGACTTCTGGTTAAATAAAGAGGAATTCACCTTTCCCTTTCTGTATGGTATTGAGATTTCTTTTCGACGAGAGAGTTTTGTCTTTTCTTGGTAATAGGAGTTGATGAGGTGTAAGAAGTTAAAAGGAAAATCTCACCGTTCCCATTCCTTCAAAGCCTTGCATTAACTGAGAAATCAGCCTGTTACTTCTCCTATCATCCTTTTGCAGAAGTTCATTACTTAATTCCCATTCATATCGCCTCTGTGGAGAATAACAGGCTGATGACATTTCAGTTAATCATAATCTTCCCTTTCTGTGACAACCTGCCAGCAGCCTTTTTGAAAATAAACTTGCAGAATGAAATTTTTAAAAAGAAGGATTTTTCCTACCTTCACAGAGAAGGGAAAACTGACAAGATGAATATGTGAGGATATTTCACAAACGAAAAAAAAGTATTCTGGATTTATTACCATTTCCCTCTTAGCATTTTATCTACTATTTCATTTCCTGGTAAATTGTTATTGACATAACCTCACATTTTTGCCTTTATCCTCTTTAGAATATCAGACTCCTATTGCCTCTATAATATGCTTACTAGCAAGAAGGTTACCTTAAGTTTCTATGGACTGACTTGATTATCAAGCAGCTATAGAAATGCAAATGAAAGCATACCTTTGTGGGTGGGTGTGCATAGAGAAAATCCCATGTAGGGTAAAGGAAGCAGGAAACTTTAAGATTTCAAGCCATTACTGCTAGCCATCTCATATGTCATGCAGTCTAATAAATATGGCCATTTTTACCCAGCAAACGTACCGGTAAAGAAACGAGAAATGGAAGAGTGAATCGGAAAAAACACAGGAAGGCTTGGAGGGTTTGCTTGCAGCAATGGGCTCACAGAAGGCTTCCCCAGCAGTTGAACTTAGGTCATGGGAGGTGTAAGACTTGGGCGGAGGCCACTGAAACCCAGGGAAATACTACAAGCTGAAGGCAAAACCACAAGCAGGCATCAGAGACAAAGAAAAAAGGCAAAGGCGGTCTCATCCACAGTGACAGGTTTTGTGAAAGTTCAATCAAAGCTGCACAAGTGTCAGCACCATTTGTTCATGGCAACAAAAGACAGGATGTTGAGCTACCTGGAAACAGCCTATCTTGTAAACAGCCGCAGCGTCGTCAAGAAGAAATTCAACTTTCTATCAGCAACTGCATGCTGCCGGCTTAAAGTCAGGAAGAATATCTGTGGGTAGAGACAGTGAATGGCTCTTTCTAAATAACACGGTTATTTAAACTACGATATCTAAGCAAAAACTGCTTGGCTCCTTCCTGAAGGCCAATCTGCACTTGATCTTTAGAGAGGTAAAACCCCCACCTTTGGAGGCAGTCTAATTTTTAAGGGAAGCTCTGCCCAAAGGGATGATAACATACTCAATGGTAATTCAAACTCATTACGTGTCTTTTGTAGATATAGTCACTGCCAAACTCCAAAAGTTCCCATGATCATAGAAATGAAAGCGAGACTGGCTACCGCAGCAGCAGTGGGTGGGGAGACAGATGAGTTAACTGGGAGGCAGCATCGCAGTACAGAGGCAGGAGAGACCACATCAATCCAGATGCCACTGTGGAAACTCTCCCTGGCTTTTTGCACAAGTGCCTGGCAAGGCAGCACCTCCTGCCTCTGCAGGGCTGGTGGGCAGTGCCAAAAAGCCTCTTGAGTGAGCTTTCATGTGCGTACAGAGTGAGATGGATGGCAGCAGTACCCTTGCACAGAGAAGCAGAGGACCTTTGTCAGCAGAGTCAGCTGTTTATTATGACAAGAAGAACCAACAAAGAAAACTCTACATACTCCAGTGGTCTTGGACCAGTTAGGCTGAGAAAAAGTGAAGGAAAAAGGGGCAGTTGTTACATGACTGATTGAAAGACAACTATGCCATCTTATCTCTGATGATGGTGCACTGTCACTGAGATCCTGAGCTCTTTTGCAGTAACTCCAGGGCCCACAGAACTGCAGATGCACTTACTGCAATATTAGGAAATCCAACAATTTGCTCTATCCTTTCTCTAAGGGACAATTTCCATGTGAAGACACAACCGTTGTGGTCTCCTGGTCCTGCAGCATGTATCCTAGTATCCAAAGGTCTTACGGTGCTGACTTCAGAAAAGTTCATTCTCCTACACCACAGCAAAAGAATACCTGATTATTGCTAAACAGCTTCTATCTGTAACTATGTCTTAACTCGTGGATTGCTGTTACAGCGTAGATTTTTATATACCTCATTGCAGGGGGGCAACTGCACACATCAGCAGATAATTCCTGTGGACACATTGCTTAGTACCTCTTCAGTATAATAAAAGCTTTCTAATTAGACCTTTTAGAGAGATACAGCTGACCAAACCAAAAAAGTGGGTTCTGGCAAGGGAAAGAACATACCAGAAAAAAAGATTGTGTAGATCCACAGAGAACCTCCTGTAATGTCTATTATTTCCCTCCAGTGTTTAGTTAATGTAGGAGGATACTGTCAGTTGGGGGACTATTTATTTTGCCTGAACATACATAGTATCAGTTCCAGTGAGGTCATTGTATCATCAAATGCATAAAAAGATCAACATTTATTTGCATTAATTGCAAGGGCAATTGGTTGTTTGTATGTATCTGCTTTGCTACTTTTTTTTTCCCCCCTTAGAAGTAAAAGAAAAGTCAAAGACAGTTGCTTTACAAACACTTAGGCAATATTAGCATTGAAATGTATTTCAGAGAACTTTCATTCCAGCTCTTTCTGCAGTGGGTAGGAAACTCACACCCACCACATACCACTCCCAAGGTCTATCTGACTTCTTCACACAATGTACAGTATAATCACTCTGCACTTCCACTACAGAAGGTGGCCAACCGCGTGACTGGTAACCATAGCAGCTGCAATAACCAAAAAAACCTCCAGTGCTGAATGTATGCACAAATCTGTTGCTTTAGCATCACTTTAATCGCCATGAACAGCATCAATGGGTATGCCTCAAAATGTCCCAGTGTTTGATGAGGGAAGAGACGCTGTTCATCGCCACATGGAAGACAGCGTGTCTCAGGCAGAAGAATGCTTTCTGTCGCTCTCTTGACTTCAGTAACGTCTGGAGATATTTTTCTGGAGCTGTAATCTTAGACATTCAAGCTAGGATTTCTATTTCTCGTATGGGAAAAATTGGTCCTGGAGATTTTCCATGCTGGAATCGCTGGTCTTTTTCCTGTCATGTGCTGAGTGTTGCCTGCCAGGGACCGAGAAGTAATGACAAGTAATAACATCTGATTCTTTCCCAGTAACAATGCCAAAACACAGTATCAGGGTACCACTAGCTGTCTCAATGCTATTAACTCTTTCAGACAGAATCAAAGAGCTTTCCGCAGGTCGGGCACGTGAGCAGGGAATTTCTCCCTTTCCTCTTCCTAATGGTAACTTTCCAGCTGATCTGAAGCTTGGGAGAACGCCAGCCCTTGGAGAAGGTTGCAGCAGGATGGGGCTCTCTTCCTAGACCATCCCACCTTTTGGGATCTACCTCCTCAACACAGCCTTCCCCAAGGACCTACAGACACTTGTTGATCTGATAGATGCAGCACCTCTGGTCCACCTGTCTTTTTCTCCGTTTACTGGAGTGAGGACATTGTGGATATAGCAGCACACCAGTGCTGCAGAGCAGGGTGAAGGAGGGAACAGAGTAAAGGCAAGAGCAAAATGAAGCCAAGTAGTGTCACTGCAGGCAGGGCAGTGTGGAACTAAGGCTGTTGTTGTAGATATTTTGACAGAATATCCTCTTAGTTTTGGTAAAAAATTTACTACCGTGGGCATTTAGAAGCCTGTTAGCATTATGGTGCTGGTACACCATCCACTATGAAAAGCATTCAATCCCTGACAGTATGTCACACTTGGACATAATCCAAAGCCAGTGACAGTCTAAGACCTGTGAGTTATAAAGCCAATCCCTGCATGCTTATTTATATTAGAAAGCTCACATTTCAACCCAAAGCCTGAAAGCAAGATATAGCTCAACATGCAACAAATTACAGATGACTCATGAAATCTGAATTCAAGTCTTTTGGATTCCAGCACAAAAAGCTGCCACCTAAGCAGCTGCTTGGCTGAAGATTTCCTTTCTTCTACATTTCTTTAAAAAGCAGTGCCCTTAAGAATACCAGGAGCCTCAGAAAAATCAGTCCTTATTTTCAATATATTTTGTTTAAACAGAAGAAACACAGCAAGTACAGATTACTTAGCAAGTAATCTAAAACAAAATTTAATGTTGCAAATATGGTCCTGGCAGAAATCTAGAGCGCTCAGGTAACATCTTTACAGGACACACTTGTTTTGCTTTCCTATAAAACAGTGGAGACGCATAAGAACGCTTGGCCAACACAGAGAACAGCTGATCCACGCACCTCCAGAAATAAACACACAAGTTCCTACAGTTTTGGTTAAGGTGCTGTAGCTATTAGTTGCAATAAATGTTAAAATTTGCAGACTAGCATAGAAAAAGCTTACCAGTCACAACCTCTCCATTGGTTTGCAGCCCACTCCACCAGTGTGAGCTGTAATTTGCGCTCAGGAGACCAAGCCAGAAGCTCTCAGGATAACATAAGGACTATAGCTGCCTCCTTCCTTCACAAAGGCAAAGGAAGGGCAGGTACCCCACAAACCTCCTTCCTTGTTAGGCAGGGCATTGCAAGCAAAAGTGAACCAGGTCCATCAGGCTGGAAGGGGCTACTGAAAGAGCCCAACAGTCAGGATTCACAGGCCCCTCATTATTTAATCCACTTTCTGGAGTGATCAGCTGAGGAGCGTTTGCACCAGTTGCTCGTGCTGAGAGCTCCCTCAGAGGCTCACCTGAGCAACTCATTCATGAATTACAAACCCTTCCAAGGCTTTCTCTTTTAGGCAGAGCTCTAGCCATGCTGTGCCAGAGCCTATCTAGTTTGTTAAAGCTTGGGATGATAACAACCCACATTGCTATGGATGAAATATTAATTTTATTGTTACTGTATATTTTTCATTACTTCTGTTGCGTAATAATTGAATGGTAAATACCAGGATTTTTATATGACTACACAAACAAAAGGTCACTTACCTTAACTTATTATGTGCTTCCATGACTCTCTTGTATAAGTGCTTTTGTTCCCACAGAACAACAGTCTCTCAGTTGGTTTTTAATTTTGGGGAAACAATTAACTTAGCATACCATCTTTTCTAAGAAATTTAGCCAAACCCAAGTCCCTTATTAAAATTAGATTTCCAGTCAAGAGAATTGTAATTATGTCTCTTCTACCCAGACATTTTCTATTAAGGCATGACTCCCTTTATTCTGCTGTCTTCCACACAGAACAGTAATTATTAGGACAATAAAAAAAAAAAAAGTAGTTTTAAGTTTTGCCTTTTATTGAAAAAGTTTATTGCTATACTTATACCCCTTCAAGACCAAACCTATCTTGTAAAATTGCAGAGATTTTAAATATTTGTCAGTATAAGGGATGTCACTAAGCAGTTTGCATGTAGTTAGACAAAGTTGGTAACAGATGTGCTTACGTCAGCTCTGATAACATTCATAAACTCATTTAACAGAGACTTCGTAATGGCTGCAAAATTATATTCAAAAGTAATTACTTCCCTTGCAGCATTCAGTCTGTCTTGCTGTTCAATATAATCTTCACATATTAGTATATTACACATTTGGAGACAAATTGGCGAAGTAATTGCTAGTACAGTGAGGAGTGATCATCATTCATTTTACACTACAGCCTTGCTTTAAAATCCTGACATTTAAAAGGACTAGCCAAAATAGGTAACCTACGTGTTAAAAAATGTGTGAGAGGTTCAGATATTTTATAACTTGGTTGGTTATGAATAATGAGTAGGCTTTCTATTTGTAACCCAGTATACACAGCTATGGGAAATTATGGCACCATGCCTTCCTTTAATTTGATGTTGCTCGGAAAGGCTGTGGAAGTTGGCTTAGCATCGATTTTTTAACACTCCAAAGATTCAATAGATACAGATGCACTTTTTAGAAAAGCCACAGGAAATGCCTGGCTCTTCATGTGCTTGTTGCCGTTCCACGAGGAAGCCTCGACAGTACAAAGCAGCGAAGCACTGCATCTGGTAACGAGTTTGGGAGATCAGACCCTCCCCTAGTTGCTGTGATCATTAAGCTGCTCTTTTACCTGTGTAAAACCTGTGTATACTGTGTATACTTCTGCCCGTATACGCTCTGTAACAAAACGTAGCAGGCTGTTAAGGATGAAGAGCAGTGGAAGCAATTCTTGCTCTTTCATTTGTAATTGGGATAAACCACTTGTGACTGTAACTCACTTGGTGATGCAGTGACTCACGCAGATCATTCTGTTGAGTTTGACTCAACCACCAGCTCTGAGTAAGACAACCTAGCTCGAGCCCCTTTCTTCAGAGAAGAGAGCAGAGCACGGAAACAAAACTCCTGTCCCTGCCTAAACCCTTCCATGATGTCTGCTCGGCACAGCTCCTCACCAGCAGGCTGTGGAGATTTTGGCGACCTTGGTGGGATTGCAGAGGTCACCTATTCCTTTAAATAGAGCCCCACCTGGGACCAGGGAGTGAGAAGAACCTGTAAAATGGCTGTAAAAGCATTGTAGCCTTTACAAAACATTTAATAAGATTTCAGAGGGTGTTTTTATTTTTTTTTTTAATTTATGAACCATCGGGAAAAAAAATAAATCAGAAATCAGTGGTTTAGCTCTGTCTCCAGTTCCCACATACGGTTAGAAAGTTGAATTCTGCTCAGGCTTCCTTTCGCTTGAAGGATCAGCCTCCAATTACATACCGCTAAAAAGTTAATCATTACTCTGTTTTTCTTTGTTCTTGACTATTAGATATTGATTACATTGCTTTTATAGTCTATCCTCTTCAGTTCTCTGAGTTGGATTTTCTTCCTTCTGTGGGTGTGTTCCCCCACCCCCACCCCTTCTTGCATTGCCGGAGGATCTGCGCATCGTTAATACTATTTTTATCACATTTCTCCTCGCTCCCATTTTCAAAATAATTTTTTTGCTACACAGAAACTATCTTCCAAGCTGACCAGACTATGCTGTAGTCCTTGCTCCCAGACTGTTGTTCCCGTTACCCTAATCCCGTTCCCATCGCCTAGAGCCATGAGGAGGGTAGAGTTGTAGTGGTCAAGCAGAGGTTCCTAGAGAGTCTCTTCATGTCTCAGCCATGGGGGATGGCTTAGGGGCCCTGAGGGCCATACATGCAGCCGCCTTCCTTGGGTCTGGTCCAGGAAGGAGCAGGACACAGGATCCCCAGTCCCTGTAGCTGCACGCCAGCGGGAAAGCAGGATGAGCAGGAAGCTGAATGAGCCCTCCTGAGCCGGGGAGAGGGCTCAGCTACCACCTCTCCACCATTGGGATGTTCAGTCACAGGCCCAGCTGGCCTTGCTGTGGGTGGGCCGTAAAGCACGGAAAATTTCAGGCATCTTCTCCCTAATCTCCCTTCTCACATACAGAAAGACAGGATGGAGCCCACGGAAAGAAGAATCAACT
>JAOXJM010000041.1:27959047-28001620 GCA_026413425.1 Tringa solitaria
CTCCCTTCTCACATACAGAAAGACAGGATGGAGCCCACGGAAAGAAGAATCAACTGATGGAGCCCACGGAAAGAAGAATCAACTCTGTTTTCTCTGTACAAGGACATAACACCCTGCCCTGGGTTTCTCAGCAGTCAAGTATTTGCCTGGTGGGCTGTCTCCAAAGCTGTTTCCAGCAGCAGGGCTAGACAGCTTCCTGCAGCCGCAGAGCTCCGCTCCTCCCCTCGCCCATCCCTCCTCTCACACAACATGCCAGAGAGTATTTAAACATCCACATGTTTGAAGATTTCATCCAAAATACACCCTTCTACCACCCACTCAGAGCAAACTCATTTTATTTGTCTAACAAGAACAAAGGGCCGAGCAAGTTAACCCTGCCAAGCTTACAGCCGGGAATCCAGACTTTCACATCCCGTTTATAACACCCAATCCCACCCATTCAGCTAATCCTTACACAACTGTGATAAATCATCCTGCGTCAGAGGCACCACAGGAGCCAGCACTTTGATTTTACCAACTTTAAAAAGAAAAAGGAAAGAAGGAACAACATCCAGCGAAGAGAGGCAGAGACCCCTTTCCTTCTTTGCCTTCTGGAAAGGTGCATTCCAGCAGGTGCAGGAGACGTATAAAGCAGGATTAATAAACACACGCCCTCTCCATATTACTAATTACGTAGCCAAGGTATTCCAATCCAAGGAATAAAAAACAATAAAGGGAAGTCTTTTGTGCTGTTAACTTAAAAAAAAATCCTTGCAGAGAAGTGTGAAAGAAAATGCCAGGCAAGCTAGAGTTTGAGTTGTACCCGCAGTTGCGTGTGCACTGTAATGCCATTGAAATGATTTTCCTGCGCTTGGCAAACCAATATATCCCTGAGATTTAAAGCAGGGTGTCAGAAGCTTTGCGGTGGAGGAGGAACTGCGGAGAGCAGCGCCAGGGGCTGGCAGACCTGCTGTCAGCATTCTGCCGGCGGCTCCGTGGCTACCAGTCCTCGCTCAGCTTACTAGATCTCCACCTAGAAAGATGGACTGAAGATACTCCCAGTTCATCTACCTGTTCAGACGATGTGCCTACAGGTATCCCCCAACTCTATCAATAATCTCCTGAACTTTTTAATAATCTGTAACACTCACACACACCAGTTTAGGTAGCTCGCTGCTGAAAGCAGGGCTCTCTAGGGTAACAGCTTCCAAATGCAAAGAGAAAAACATGTACTTCCAGACTGGGTGATCTGTTGCAGGTTACAAAAAAATGGAAGAATGGAGAGAGAAGTAAAATGTGAATCTGGACTAGAATGAGCAGTGCCTCCATCTTGAACCAGCGTGCAGCCCCATCGCTCCGCAGACAGGCAGCCTTTTCCTTTCAAGGCTGCTACACAGAGAGCGTGCACCCTTCCCACGCAGAGATGACTAAGACCCTGACTGTTCAATTTGCCAAGCCCCTCAAATAAGCCTAAGTAAATACACTGCTTTCCAGAACCCCCTCAAGGTCAAAAATTGCACAAAGCCTCCCTCGTTGGCCTACTGCTAGCTCTTTTCCTTCCAGGAGAAAGCTCATATCCAACTCCAATAATTTTTTAACCAGTTGATCCTAAAACTTCAAAAGAGTTTTTGATATTTACATGTCCTTGGGACCAGTTCCCTGACTAGTACATTTTAGTTATGATTTTTCCATGTGTACAGTATTTTAATGTTAATAATGCACAGAAATTGTTTACAGAAGATGGCTGATAAGAAGAGAATTTGCAAACATGCTGCAATTGACAGTCTTTTCCGGCCTTTTTCTTTTGTTCGGATGAGTGGGTGGGTGATGAATATTAAGTAAAAGGAAAATCACTTGCAGGTTTATGTCAGCAGCTCAAGTCCATGCTGTTATAGCTACTCTGCTACCAGCACTTGCTGTGTTTGCCTCTGCTGTGCCTGCACTTCCAACTGCGCTCTAGGTATACCCTTGCTTTAATCACTTGGCTCTTTGCAGCAAATTGGTTTCAAATCCACGCTTTTCAATTGTACACATAGAAAAGTGGGACTAGTTCTCACTCCTGTGCTGCTGATTGCTTCCAGCTCCCTGTCCATCTGCTTGGCTTCTGGCCCGGGTAAGTTAGAGCACAGCCTGCGCCTGTGGGTCCCTTCTTTGTCCCCGGGTGCACCCCAGCTATAAGATTCTGCTGTAACAACAATCCCCTTTTTCTCACCAGACAGGTTTGCAAGCATGTAGGGTCGTAGAGGACCCCAGGTTCAAAGCTGGGAAGCACATCCTCGTGAAGAGAGCTTTCCAGGATCCCATTCCCACTGTGGGATGGATGCTAATACAGGAGCCTGAGTTTAAATCTGACCTAAACTTCCCTGGTGTTTAGGGATGCTTGTAAGTGGGATTTTGGCGTAGCCCATTCGGGAGACAGGATGCACTTTCTTACAAAGAGGAAAACATCCGGAGAGCCTCATCAGCAGGAGTGCAAGGTTGTCTTAAAATTTCTGGTAAATTCATTTTGATACTGGAAGAAATACACAGACTCATCTCTCCTGAAGGAAAGTATCTGTTAGGATTGCACATTTAGTTCTCGTGCTCTCTCCCATGGGAGGAAATGTGGTGTTTCTTTTTTCCCCTCATCCAGAGGATATCTTCATTATGTTCTACTAAGAGCTCAGTATTACACGAGGACATTGCTAATGAATGCCTCTAGGCTTCAAAGGGCAGAGTCTCAAGAGCTCTATGATTAAATATAATAATTTGCAGTTCTGCAGTACCTTCCATCTGAAGATCTTGTCTGTTTGTACAGATTCCTGTGAATTGAGCTCAGTCTCTCACATGTGAGCTATTTCTGATAAATACTGAATACCCTGGTTTCAAGGACATGTTCCCAAGAGGTCAGAGACAGAGTTTTAAGCTCTTCTGACTGGGGTGAGAATTGAACGGAGGTGCCCAGTATTCTCGGCAAGTCCTCCCACAGCAGTGTGCACTGATGGGGAAAAGGAGGTATCACACCTCACCTTCTGGCAGTTTGGAAAAGGGTGTTCTCACCTCAGCCCTTTCAGAGAAGGCTGTAGATAGTGCAACCCAAAAAGTTGAACATGCCTCCTCGTAGACTACTAAGGAGCTGGATTTAAGGCTTACCTGTTCTCAGTGCTTTGTGGCTGGCTCATCATAGGCTGAACAAAGGAAGCCCCATGCTACAGTTTGTTCAGGTCCCATTAAAAAGGAGATTTAACTCTGTCCTTTGCACAGTATGTAGGACCCCGATGACTGACACAGGGCTCTAGATTTTATGCAGTCCATTTGATCTTATCCTCCATGATTAAATACTTCAAGAAAAGTTACAGAATGCCCTGACAAGGTCTGTTTCTTCTCTTTCTTTTGGGTCTTCTGTTTTAGTCAACGCTTTTCAAAAATATCGGAGAAACAAAAATATGCTTCTCCAACATATTTCCAGACAAGAATGAACACATTTTTATTCTATTTAATGGGACCAGTAAAAGTTGATAAGTTAAACCCTCCACCGCATCATCTCTTGATTATTCTAGATGCCTTTGTTTCAGGAGTCAAAACAGAATAGGTTTAGAACTGAAATCCTCAAAGTAACAGTATGAAATGACGCTATACCGTTAGACCAAAAGTTTCACTGCCAAATGTCTTAATTAAAGATTTAAAGCCTCTTATATCAAGTAGACTTCTCATGCAAGTTTTTGTTAGCAAGATGTTTTTAGTAGCAGTGAGGTCATTTGTCAAATGGATGCACGTTCAGGTTGCCAAGTTCAGGTCCCTGTTTGTTCAGAGTGTTAACTGTTCTAGTATTTGCTGTTTTGAACAGGAAATCCCACTGATCTGCAGGTTGTGGAAAAGTCCAGAGAAACAAAATTGCAGTAATTAGTGGGTTAGCTTTAATTAACATTGAGTTGTTAGGTAATACAATGAATCAATAAAACATACATCAGTCTTGAAGGCTTTTTCTGCATTTCTTTTCTAGCATCATTTGATATATGCCAGAGGAAAAACAACGAAATTTCTTTCAGCAAGATGGGAAGAGAAACACATGGTCGAGGCTGGGCAGCTGATGGAATCCTGCTGGAGGGGGAGGTCTGAAACACGTCCACATCCAGGCAGCTGGAGCGAAATGCATTCACCCAGCCAATGAGAAAGACTATCCAAAGGTCAGGGGGTAGCTAAGCAACAGAAAGGAAAAATCCTCCATCACTTCCAGCTGGAAATAAAGCAAAAAAATAGTATTTCTGGGGTCTAATAACTGTGTTGTCCAGTGGGTAGGCAGCATAGCTATGGGAGCAGGCAGTGTCTAGTTTTCCTCTTTTTGCCGAGCTGCTATGTGACATTAGACAAATGAACTAGGTTTTGCCTCGGTTTCCCCACCTAAAAATATATATAGTGTGGCCTAACATATATAATACACCTTACCCCCATAGGAGGGCTGGGAAATCTACATTTCTACACTGCTTTAAGACCCTCAGGTAAAAGAAGCTGTCGAAGTTGAGACTAATATAATTATTTTCTGTTTATTTCTAATAGGTAGACACACAGTAGGAACCATTTTGACATGTGTTAGTGTAGGTGGAAATGACTCACTTGGCTGCACTGGAAGCTAGCTGCTGTAGACGGGCTGCTGCTGCAGCCCTAAATAAATCCCATAAAACAGATCTTGGAAAATAAAGTGAATCTTGCCTTTCTGTTACTAATTACCTTAATATATTTAACATGTGTACATATGAGCACATGTCTTAATTTATACACATGTGAATACCCGTACACTTCCTATAGTGTATTCATTCTTTAAGTTACTTATACAATGTACAAAGAGGGGTCCAATGTTTTTTTTTCCCCACTGTACTTATCAATATCATAAGATGACCTAGAAAATACCATATGGAAATTTCCTGAACATTGTCTACATGGTCTTTGAGAGATCTGTTAAGGGGTTTTAGCAATATATGTATTGTAACAGTGTGCACAAAAATGTAAGTGACAAAACTAAGGCTCAGAATAAGACCAGAAAAGCTAAGGAGTTAAGATCAGAGTTTAATTCCCAATTCCATCAGGGATTCTCTGGCTTCCTGAGGGAGATAGGAGAGCTACAAATCACTGCTGGGCAAGGTCCCAGCTGGGATGAGCTCCTGTGAATAGCTGTACCCAACGAAGAGCTCCTGCCGGTGGCTCCTCAGGGCATCTCCACTTCCTTCCCTCCACACAGTGTTCGCGCATACACTGTGCAAAGTAGCTATCAAGTACTTACCAGTTGAATTTGTATCTTTAGATCTGTGTCTGTCTCTTTAGGGCGGGGTAGAGGCTGCAAAGTGTCTTTCTGGGCAGGCGAAGAAGGATAAGTATGAAGCCGTAGATACTATTTCTTCCATTGCACGAGGGATGTGCATCACAATTTCAAAAAAGTGGATGTAAGCTCCTCACAATGTTTCCTTCTGGCCTTAGCAGCTCTCAGCCACCACAGCACCATAGGAGAGAGACAACATATAGCAGTACATGCTAAAGAGGAGGCTCTTTTATGGGCTACCTCTGCTGGGCTCCATGCAGGTTCCCAGCCCTGGGGCACCCTGGGGACACCCGAGCGCGGTGGGGGAAGGGGACACAAGCATCCTGCGGCCAAGGTACAAGCCGTGCCTCTGCCCACCTCAGGGGACAAACAGAAAAGGACACATTTCTGCTCATGTCCCAGGCACACGTCTTCTCTTGCCCGCTCCCACACGCCAGTACACAGATACTAAAGCAGCTGCTAAGAGGCAGCTCGTCAGAGATCCGCTGATTTATGTCACGCTTAACGTTGGCAGAAGCAAGCTTGGAGGTGGAGGCAAGAACATTTCAGTGGCAGCATTTTAATGCCAGATTTAAAAATCAGGGCCTAACGTTTCTGTAAATTAAAATGACCTAATCAGTCAATGGGCTAGGAGAGTTTTCCAGCTAGGAAATTACTACTGAGGCCAGAGTTAGGCGGCCGGTCACATTCCCAAATGTCCCCTTGCAGAATGTCAGTGTGGTAAAATACTGAGGAGTGCCTGCAGATAAAGTTGCTAAGCCCCACTTCAAGCCTCCTCCTGCCACAGATCCCAGGGGAGTTTACTAAACAGGACTTCTGCCGTTGTCCTTGCCAGGAAGGAAAATTAATACTGTTAACTGTAAGTCTGCAGTTACTTTATCTGTTTCACACTCACCCACTTCCATAGTCCTTTGCGCCTCCCATCAGTTTCACCTGCCTTGGGAAGGATCTCGGAGACTTTCCTGAGCTCCAGAGCTGGGATTATGTTCCTATTTCGAATTTACCATGAATATTTTTGCAGTTTCAGGCCCCATAGTTTCTAGAGGTCACCTATTGAACATGCCTAGGAACACAGGGCATGGAGTAGCATTTTCAGAGGCACCTAATTTCTAAGCTAACACAATGGAAAAGCACCCATTTCTTATAATTCACTCTTTAACTCTTTGTTACAACTCATTTCTTACAAAAAATGTTGCTGTGAGTTTTTGAATCCCAAATATCCTGGGAAGAAAGGAATGGATGCAAAAAATGGGTGTCTGATACCCACCCGAAAGGCAAGGATGCAATAGCAAAAAACATACGAGTCTGAGTGCTCCACAGACTGGAGAACCCCTCCACAGAAAGCCTGTGACTGACTGCTCTGCATAACTACATTCCCAAATATTTTCTATAGCCAATAGGTCACTCCCATTTTGGCATAGGGGGTAATCTGACCCACCTGCATTGTGAGTGGGGGGCAGCTGGGCATGTGAGTGTGTGACTTGCTAAAATAAGACATAAGCCCTTGAAAACAGCTTAATATAATCTTTCAGAGGGTCGGTCAAGCCTTCTATGGGAGACTCTTATTTTTCCCTTGCATCTGGCCGGGACTGTGCTATTACTAATGATAAAAAAAGATCCTTTCCTTCATTGATTTGTCCTGTAGTAAACATCCAGATAGATGAGATTTCAGGCAGCGGCACTGTTTCCCCAGCCTACATTTGCTTTTTCTTCTACAGAAAGATACACGAGAAGGAGCAGGGAAGAGAAAGTGCTTTTCACTCCAATGATCTCGGAGGGAGAGAAACAATTTAGAAACAAAACTATCCGCAGCTGGAAAGCAGAGGTTTGTCCTGAGAAAAGGCAATGTGAAGAGAAATTGCTAAACTTCTGCTGAAAATAATGGAAAACACCTGCAATGTAGCTCCCTAAGGAGGCTAATTAAGTGAGAAAGATTGGTGCTTATTAGAACTTACAGACTCTCAGCAAAATTTAAAGTATTATCTCTCACATGACTTATTTGCTTGCTATTTTAGGGAAACATATTTTTCCTTTGTTATACTGATTAGATGACAAGACTGATTGACTTCCTATATTACTTTGAGTGAATCACATATTTCTATAGTCTCCAAAATAAGTATGTGCTAAATTATTTACACCTTCTGCACATCAGTGGCCAAAAAGCCCATTCCTGTGTTCAGCTGTGTGTCCAGCCAGTCACAGCAGCAGGACTGTGTGCTCACAGGTGGTCTCTTTTCTTGTACAAATAAGAAATGTGCAATCATTATAACCTTTTTTTTTTTAAATTAGGATCCATATTTTAATTTTCCTCTTGTCTAAAATAGTGGTATTTACCTATCTCACAGGCTGTTGAAATAATTTTGAGGATATGCAGGGTGCTTTGCAAATACAGCAAACGACAGTCCTGACCCCATGGGTGTAATGCAAAATGAATTAAAACACATAACGGAGAAGAGAAAAAGGATAAATGTGCAAGCAAGCAGAGTAATGACATTGCAAATACATACCTAACTGGCCTGTTTTGTAGTGTTTGCAAGATTCTAGTTCACTATACTACTGTATTAGCTGAGGCTTTCCTTGCCCCTGTAATCCATGGCAATGCACTTAGAACATATGGTACCTGATGGATGAGATGAGGGACTGGCTGGTGTCATGATTAGAGGCAGATGAACATCAAGCTGCACGAATAGATACCATCCCAATCTGTGACACAGGTTTTGTATATGACATTACTTAAGTCATGCAAATTTTTCAGAGATGGTCAGTAGTTACATGTTTATTATTTTTCCAGGTGCCTGACTTGAGGCTTTGAAATCGCAGGAGGTACTGAAGAACTAAAGGCAACGCAAGCTGGAGCCAGAGCAGGCAAAGTGCTGTGGAGTATGAAGTCCCACTCTAATATGGACACTCGAAATCAGTGACTTCTCTTCAGCTTCTGCTCTCCATCCCTCAGCTCTGCATTCACAAAATGCAGCTCTGCATTCATGAAACACAGGTAGTGCCCTGCCACCTCAGAGGGAAGAGGGAGGACAGATGAGTTAGTATTTGTGAGGCACACAGTTACTATAGCGATAAGCAGCACAGAAAAACTCATGAGGAAAGTAATTGCCTTCAATGCAGATAGTATGCAGTCAATAAGGCATGGAGACACACTCAAGAACAACGAAAGGAAAGAATACTGAGCAGCTGCTCATTAAGTGAGCACCATCCATCTTGTGCGCTGGGTGAGGCAAGGGTCCTGTGGAGTGCAATGTGATCGTAAAATTAACAGTGATCTTTTAACACAGGCATATTAACCCTGGGATTTCCAACTCATGAAGATCTGACTTTGAAATCTTTTCAGTGAGGACAGAGAGGGTGCAATATATAGTTACCCAGATTATAAAAGCAGAAATTCCATGTTGTAACATCAAGCTGATACACATCAGCTCAGACACTTAGGTACCCTACACAGACCTCTGTTACTTGGACCACGGAAATAACTGACTGCAATAACAATCCCTTACCCGTGTGATGGGGAACAATCTTGGTTTTCATAGGGGAAGGTAATAGTTTACAGAAAAAGATTCTTCACCCGGCTTTTTTCCCCTCTGCCACTTCTTTCCAAACTGTCCATGCTCTCCCTCCTCCCCATCTCCTTGCCCAGATTTCCCTCTTTGTGTGTTCCTGTTGTCAGCTTCACCCCAATATTCTGGCTAACACCCAGTTTCCCGTCTAGGGCACCTTGTACAATTTTTTTAGTCATCTCAGCTGGTTTCTTAGTTGCCTCTCCCAAACAATGTGAACTCTGCCTCTGAATCTTGGCTTCTTGTAAGCTCTGTCTTCCTAGCTCCTAATACCTGCTATCTTTGCCAAGTCAGCTTCAGATTCCTCTTCCCAATCTCCTCCTCTGATTCAGTTTTCATGACCACCCATTAGCTTCTATTTTCAGAAAATGGAGATTCTCCTAAGAAGCCAATTGTAGCAATTCTGGCTAACGAAAATACTCAGTATTGCGAGATGAATTAAAAGTCACATGTACTGGCAGCACGGCAAACTTTGACAAACATATTTTTACATGCTAAAAATACACAAATAAGTCCTGAGATCAACTCCTGTCACAGGGTGTTGTTCCAAGTGCTGCATTATGGCGGTTTTCTGTGATTTTTGGTAGGATGCTTTGCATACTCTGAGTGTGAGGAAAATGACTGCAGGCACTCAAGTAACTAGCTCTGTGTGGCTTCCCTTAAACACTTACAGTTTCAAGGAAGAAAAGAAGATCACTCTACTAAAAACTGCAAACAACATAGCTACATTTGTTTTTATGTTTCCTGACAGAGAGTGTTTGCTAACACTCCCTGACTTGGCTCCTAAGAGCAGTCTGGTAGCGAGGTGAAAGGGGAAAAAGTGTCCTTGTGACCCCAGCCTACCTTCCACCTCCAGGATAAAGACCTAAGAAGGTGAGGGTAGCCAGACAGGGTGCCAGGAAAGGTCAATCTCTCATGGCCAGTAAGGGATGCTCAGAGAAGGGCAAGCACAGGGTTGTTCTGTCCCCAGGATACTCTCTAGCAAGCTGCAGCTCAAGGATTTCTTCAGCTTTGTTCTACCTGCATCCATTGAACTTGACAGACCTTTCTACCACAAATATAGCCAAGAAGTTTTTGGGAGCTTTTTTTAGGTTTTGAGGATTGGTTTTGTGTGTTTTGTCTTTTCTTTTCTTTTCTTTTCTTTTCTTTTCTTTTCTTTTCTTTTCTTTTCTTTTCAATATGCATATTCTTCTAGCATCCATGGCAAACCAGAACTCACAGCCACAAACTAATGTGCTATGGGAGAAGGCACTGCCCTCTGTGCTTTTTGAATGTGCAGACTGGCTGGGTTTGATGCATCAGTGTGCATGTTAAGTGAATACTGAACTGTAAACACTCAAGAGGATCAGGGAAAGAGGGATGCAAGGACCATGATCTCACACAGCTCTCCTGTATTGTCACTGCTGTTCTATTACCAACAGGTCTATCGGCATTTTGCTGGGAATTACTAACAGAGCAAAAAAGGTACTTTTGAGTACAGAAGCAACCTTCTGCAAATGTTTCCAGATTCATTTACATCCAGCACATCCAACCTGATGCCCTAGTCAGGGTGTTAGAGGAGCAACGTCCAGAGTTTCATGTAACCATTCCAGCTGCCAAATTCATTTTTGCAGTTTACAGCTAACAATCAATCATACACTACTCCATTGTTAACTTCTTTTGTTTAGATCATTTGGATAATTAAAGTACCACGAATTCCATGGTGTCAGCGGGTCTCAGACAGACCTCCTGCTGGCTTTGCAATCTCTTCCAGAGATCAGAAAGTAGAACAATGAATAATACTAGAAGAAGGAGTACAAGTAACTCATATTTTATGTTTCATGTTTCCTAATGACAAGGTCATATAGTCAGCAGTGTGATCAATGCAAATACAATATGCCTTTGGAAAAAGGCCAATGTCTGTCTGTGGAAAGGGCAATCAAGGGAACAGTTTCATAACAATGCACTTTGTGGTTAGGGAGCAGAGATCCCAAAGCTCTTTACCAAAAGGAGCAAAAGACCAGTGACTCAAGTTGACAAGTTAAAAAATCAAGTCAATGGCAAGTCCCTGGATATGTATATACGAGCATGATGTCCTATCCTTTCAACGCACTTCTCTCATGCATACTACGTGTGTGGCAACATCATTTTGCTATGGCTCAGAAAGCCTATCCTCAGCAAATATCTAGAGCTAACAACTGTTCTGCATTTAGTTGACATGCACATGGCAGTGGTAAGCCTGGCCAATCACCGCTATCTCTGCTAAGACGCAGGCAAAAAAAAAAAAATCCACAGATGTTAAATTGTGTCAGCTTGCCTAACCATTTGAAGTAATTAATTCTGCAGACTATTTTTAACTGTCTACAAAAACGACATCATTCCTTCCTATTGCTTGTTCTTTGCTTATTGTGTATATTACATCTTTCAAAATCACAGACAACACCCAAATGCTGCAGCAGCACACAACACCCTCAGCAAGCAGCCTCCCTACTTTTCTTAGTTCCCTCCACGGCTTTTCATGATTATGGGAATGAGTAAGATACTTTGCTTTGTTATCAGGACTCTTCCCATATGAAGAAGGTTTTGAGAGCAGATAAGATTCACTTTTTCAAAATGTAGATAAGGTGAGAATAGTTGATGACAAAGGTAAAGCTAGGGAAGGATAAAGCAGGCTGTAGTGAAAAGTAACAAGCTAGAGAAAGATGGACAACAAGGTCCAGCAGAGCTCTGGGAAGCCTCTGGAAGAAAATTAGGAGTTTCTGATCATTTATAAGACTGAGAAAAGGGACACTGATGGAACAGGTTAGGGTATTTTTGACTCCTGCATTTGCAATAGTAAGAATACAACAGCTCAGTACTTGGCTCCTTTTTATTGTCCTTATGGCACAGAGGACCCACCAAGAACGTGAGGAAGCAGGAGAATTGCCCTCGCACTCCAGGGGGACAGAGCTCAAGCTTAACATGCTCTGGTGACCTTAAAATAGGGACTTGGTAAAAAGGCATGGTAGAGTTTGTGAGCACATGAACCTGCCCATGTAGGCAATATTTGTAATCACATCTGCACACGCCTGGCTCTACTACCGTTCACGGGCCACTGGAGTGCAATTATGCACTTGCAGACTTCAGCAATCGATATGCTCACTCTCTAAACGTAGGCCCAAAAGTCCAGCATTTTTGCAGCCTTGTTGGCCCCAGGGCCCACCAGCTGCGTGCCTGTGACACTCGGGCTCCCGGGGGCTCCCAGGCGAGATGATCCCAGCTCCCAGCCTCAGCCACCGCAGTTACTGCTGCTCTCGCTACAGTGAACCAGCAGCAAGCAGCTGGGGCAGCATCTCTTACCAGATCTCCAACCATCCAGGGCTTCTGGGGAGGCCTTAGCTTCTCCTGTTTGCTTAGTCACCTGCAAAATCATCGCCATTGAGATTACTGGACCATTTTCACATCACAATGGCTCAGCTGTGGGAAGATTGCTCACCAGTTTTTCATCTCAGGACTTCAGTGCTAAAGGTTGTCACCAGAAAAGAATTATGTGCTGTTTGAAGTGCCTCCATAGTAATCCCACAAGGCATATGCTCTACTCTTTGTAGTTACTGGGTGATGAAGTAGTTATGGGCATCTACAAGTGAAAGGTAAAGCTGTTACAGACCTTGGAAAGGCAGTTGAGGATCAGAGAGAAAAGAACCACTGTTGTTTTGTTTTGCATTGTCATTTTAAGGTGACCTCTGGAGTGGTTTTAGTTGGGTTGAATGTAAAATCTGCATTCTTTGCCCTCAGACTTGTGAGGATAGAGTAGGTAACACGAATTCTAAAAGCTCATATGCAGAAATTAAATGCAGATATTTCCCCTCCTTTTTCAATCTCTCATTTTTTTTGTCTTCTTGTTTTAGAATGTTTGGATTTGCTACTGCTGAAACTTACATTCACTGGACTTTTCCCCTAAATGCCGTAAGGCTAAACTAACCACCCAGTGAGCTGGAAATGGATGCAAAGGCCATAACTAGTGCCAGAAAGGTAAATCAGTGTGACAGTAATAGTTTGTGGTCAAGATGCAGGTGTTCAAATTGAATAGGAAAAGAGGGGATGCAAAAAGGCTCTTTCTTTGATTAAGTGCTGGGTGAAAAATCTTGGAACTGATGAAGAGTTTATTTTAAATAAGAAAACCTGAGGTCTGAGTTCAATTTCTGTTTGATTCTCTCCACTGTTTTTTCTGGAAAGCTAATTTCCAGTCTTTAGCTCCAACATTACTGGTTGCCTTTTCCTGCATTATATGTTCTTTCATATGATTTCTTTTTCATATGGCTGTCTTCCTTCAGCTGTCTGCAAATTTCAAAGCTGCTAACCCTGGTTCTCACATCCCCATGCACAGTGCAAGGCTCACATGCATCTCATAAAGTGATATTGCAAGCTTGCATCATTCACTTTGCTCAATTACAGAAAGAAGACAGGAGGAGAGGATGATTGGTCTAAAGTATATTTACATGTGTTTGTAAAGGTCTAAGGGAAATGTGGGAATGCCCTTGGCCAGCCAACCATCAAGAGACAGAAAAGCACCAAGAGACAGCTCTGTATATGGAAACACAGTATAGCCATTGAACATATAGGCTTAAATAGCCAGTGCTGATTCTTCATGACCAACAGAAAAACAAAGAGCTCAACAAAAAATACCCTTGCTCCAATAACTATATCCAGTCCTTTATTAGCAATGAGGGCCTAACAGGAAAGTCAAATAGGAGAAGCTTTGAGACACATGTAACTCTGCAGAACTTTAAAAAACCTCAGACAATACCTATTTTCCTTGTGTAGCATGAAGGTCACCTTCCAAAGCCAGAGGGGTTTCATGATGTTGGTATGCATTCTTACTGTGAATGACTAAAGTATGGAGCATCATGTTCACCAGTCTCTAAACAGATTGCCATGTAAAGACCAATCCAGTGGGAGCTCCATCCATCCATCCATGCTTTGTGTGGAGAAAGGCCATTTCAACACTTGCAAATTCCATACCCGCAGTAAACAAGACAGAAGCCTTATACACACCTGGGATGTAAAACCTGGCTTGTAGGAACTAATCCATATATATGTAAGGAAGTTGCAAAGCAAGGAGCACTCAGATTAGCCCCATAGGTAGGCAAAAAGCAGGACAGGAGTGCCTAAGTGCACTGCACCCAGGCACTGACACGAGGCACTCATAGAGACACGAGGCTGGAGCTCACAGTATTTGCTAGAATCCTTGGAGTGGTAGATTTTTCATTTTCTCTGGGGGACTTTAGCAAGGACGAGAATTTTTGAAGAATTCCCACCACCCAATTTGGTTGGAGTTGTCAGTATCAGGAAAGGACAATTCAGCCAGGGTGTTTGACACATAAAGCAGCCAATAACCTCGAAACTGTGGCCCCAGAGGCAGCCCTGGTTGCGAATGACAGCGTTCCCACAGGATGCAGGTGGGATTGAGCAGAGGAAGGAGGGCTGGGAGCATTAGTGAGAAGGAGCAGGGTAAAAGGGCTCAGGCAGGGCAAAGCAAGGCTTTGCAGGGAGTAACTGCAGACAGCCAGGACTCTGACCCCTCTAGGTAGCCCTTCCCACAGCTGTGTCCTCTCCAGGGGGTTTTGTACATGGGTGCAAAATGTTAACACCCCTCCAGCCTTACAGACCGCGGGCCTGTGAGGCAAGAGGCTTTTCTTGCTGCCACTTGCTCCCACTCTGTCCTGATAAGTAGTGTGGAGGAGTGAGGAGCAGGCACCATGCTCGCTCGCTCTTCTCCAGGTGCCTTCACAGACCAAGCCAGCCCTGCTCCTCACCGCTGCGAGAGAGAGACAGCAGAGCATCAAACACATGGCACCCTTGGAGACCCTCAGCCAAGCATCCTCCTCCCTGTGATTTCAAAAGCAGCAGTAGCACCTTGCACTCTGGGCCAACCGTGCCCTCTCAGCCCGAAGCGGGGGGTATTTGGGAGCTCATCGCTGCTGGAGGGCAGAGGAGATATGGGGGGGGGGGTGTCTGCATTGGGGAGAGACCAGAGAAAAATGAGTTCCTGCAGGTCCAGCCACGCAGCTGCTGGGTTACAGGAAGTTCGGTAGCGACATGGTTGAAATTCAATCCTGAATTGGCCCTGCGTGCGCCTCCGGCCTGCGTGTTTCTTGTAGCAGTTGGCCATGTTTCTGTCCTCTCAAGCCTTCCCTCCGTGTGCCCGTGTGGAACGCATCAGCTTCTCCTCCGGTGGGTTTCGCAGGAAGCCTGGTGCAGAGATCTCTTTGCCAGGCATACAGAACCTCAAGTCACTGCTTCTAGGCCAAAGCATCCTTTTTTCTGCTGGAAAAATCCATTGGAGAGGGCCAGGAAAACCGTGTGGTTTCTGCAATAACTTTCTGTCTCAGAATTTTGAACCCTTCTCCCCCTCCTGAGGCTCACAAGCCAGGTTTTCAGTGGAGCAGGATTGCCACGAGATCTGCTTCTGGCTGCTACCTTTTTGGAAGATGATTTTAAGAGGCAAAACAAGTTGGTATTAATCCGAAGCAGATTCCCAGCTGGTGACCACAAATAGGAGCCCATAGTTAGGGCCTCAGTCACCACCTCTTCTTTCTTTCTCTGGATCCCTCATGCTGCCCGGAGGGGCAAGGAAAAGGAGGGAGAGCTGCAGGAAGGTGGCTGAAGTCCAGGTCTCAGAGACTTAAAAATTCCTCATTTCAAATTGCGCTTAGCAATTTTGCATCCATTCAGAGTTTGGGCCTTTCCTGGTGAGTGTTATTTTTCCACAATGCTGAAAAAAAAATGTGTGGCTTTATGAAAGAGTTTCAGGCAGGTTTAAAAGCTTTCCCCCCCACCACCTCATTTGAAAAACAGCAGCCACCAGGATAAATGGTTAATTCAGTCTTCAGTAGCATCCACGTATCTCCTGACAGATTTTTTCAGGGATTTCTGTGCTGTTTTGTTAGGAAAGTGGCTGCAGTTTTGTGCTACTAGTCCTGGTGCATATATAGCATAACAGACATCCACCATAGACCGTGAAGACGCTTCTGTTTCATCAGAATGAGGACTGAGATCAAAGCTGAAGGCGCTGTTTTACTGCTATTTAATACCCTGGTACACCCACAACAGCCATGTGTGCAGCTCAGGTCTCCACACCTCAGAAAGGATCTAGCAGGGCTAGAGAAGGACAGCTAAAACAGCTGAGAGGATGGAGAAGCTGCCTTATGAAAAGAGACTAAAAAGGTTAGTACTCCCCTGTCAGGAGAGAAGACCGAGGCTGAATACGATCAAGGATTATAAAACCATGGAGACAGTAGAATGAATATGGAGGTGTTCACAAAACCCCACAATAAAAGAAGCTGAAGGTGAGAGCACTCAATGAGTCTAGTAGGAGATCTGTTTGGAACAGATTTTTAAAAGTCCACCTTCACACAGAGGGTGGTGAACTTCTGGACCTTCTTGCCCCAGGAGGGTGTTGAGAAAGAGAGCATCAGCAGGTTCAAAAAGGCATGAAACAAATCCATGGACAACAGGTTCATACACAGATACCAAAAGGTATACACATGTATATACCCTCTAGCACCCCAAATAAAATAGCTGTGATTGCTGGGAAAGTACAAAAGGGTGTGAGCTACAGAAAACAGCCAGGTTCACAACTCTCACTGAACAGGTTCTCCTGCCCATTGCCAGAGATTGGGCAGTGGGCTAGGTGGATCACTGATCTGATCCAGTGAGGCATTCCTCATGTCCTGTGCTTCCCTGGGGAAAAAAATAGAGTAAAAAAACCCAGCACATGTATATATACTGTGTACCACAGGGTCTCCATACTATCCAGCCAGCAGCCTGCCCGTTGAGATTGTCATCAGAAAGGACAAATGTAACGTTGATTTCTGTCCTTCTGGAACAGGGAAAAGACAATTCAACAATAAATAAATAATTGCCACAACCAAGGCTACCTGAATTTTGAAAGGTGCCCTGTGAATGAAATTGGAAGCCTTAAGGCTTCTAAGCTTCCGCCTCACAGAAATTTGTTTTAAATTCTTTTCCAACAAGTAACTACATTAATAGATTTTAGCAAATGCCTTAACTAGTCTCTGTTCTCAATGGGAAAATTACATGAATTAAAAATCAAGGCTTTTATAGGTAGGGAAAGATGTAAGTGGTATTAGGTTACTGAGTAAAAAGGGATCCTTCAGCAGTCAGACCTCGGCTGAAATGCTGCAATTATGCAAGGTGGGGCTCTTTTGAAAGGTCTCAGAGGAAGACATACCATTCTCACCACGAAAATATGCTTCCAGCAAACAAATTAGAGTCTCTGTGTTGCTATTGCTGCATAGAAAGAGAAATAAGTGGAAGTCCTTTGGGGGTATTGGTGAGAAAAATAATAATAATAAAAAAAAGAACACCAAAGCAGATGCCCTTGGAGAGACTTGTAGACCAAAACCACAGTCTCTATGAAGGAGCAAAATGAAAAACAGGAAAGAGTGAATCAGCAAGCCCCTGGGCCCATTGCTCTGCTGTTGAAGCAGTATCTAACCGTGCAGACTGTACAGCTGCAATGTATCCTCACCGACTGACACATCTCTAGTCTGCGTATTTTTATTAGAGTTTACTGCATGCTTTCTAATCACCTTCACAGCAGAAATGAGGGTTCCAGGTTGCTCATATTTGCTTGAGACGTTCCACTAACTTGAGAGGGTACAGGCTGGCCTTTCCAACGGCATGCTGGAGGGCAGGAGCTTGTCATTGTTACTTGTCTATAAAACGTCGTTCTTTGTTGTTGTCATGGTATTTTACCAGTTGCACGAGTAATTAGCTCCCTGTAGACATGGTGTTGCCAACCCTAGCAATCTTTAATGGCTTAATTATCAGAGTCTTAAAACAAGAAGCATTGTCTTCTCTGCTGTCTGAGCCATTGTGTTTCGCCTTTGCTCTTGTCCACGTTCAGACAAACTCGAAAACAAGCAATCAAGCCGAGGGGCTCACCACATCAGTTCTCTGCAGAACTGTGGCTCTAAGGAAAACCACCAAACACCATGCATCTTGATACATATCTTAAGAAGAGAAATCGTCATTATAATTATGGATTCAGCCATCTCCTCCAAAACTATCCTATCTGTAGCTGATAGGAGCCCCCCTTCCTCCTTCTGTGACTTCTATCCTGTTCCTCAGGCCGAAGACTCAAGCCAGATCTTAAAGGATGTAAAAAGTCTTGTCCAGATCCTCTGCAAGGACACAGATTTCACCATTACAGACTTTAGGAAACCTTTACATTGTGACTTAGAAGCCTGAACCTTACTGACTTTCAATGTAGGAGTGATATTGTGTGGCAGGTTTAATGGAAGTAGAGGAAAATGTAAACTTTTGGAACAAAATCAGAAAGAAGCATCAGTACATCCTCTATCTTACGAACAAGCAATGCTTTCAAAAATATGGGCTGCGTTGAGTTCTTTATTGCTGCCTGCCCCTTCCTAGGTAATACAGCTCTACACATTCAGTGAGGGTTTACTGTGACATATCTATATGTTCTGTTGTTATAGAGACTCCTGTAAAATACTCCCCCAAAATTATTTTTAGCTTGCTATCAGCATGTTCATTACAAGCAGACTGGAACATGGCCACCTACTTCATAAACAAATCAAAACAAAGAAAGGAGGGGGGGAAAGCAAACCCTGAGTCATACCCATGTCCTTCTGACAATGCTGAATCTAATGTTACATGCTGCTGCCTTAGTAAGGGGTAAAAGTAGTTAATCTGTCTTTGGACTGCGGAGCATGACACTGAATTGCTGGCCAGTTTATTCACAGCCCAGCAGAGAAACAGTTGGAGATAAAAGAAATAGACCCCTCACCTCCCTAATAAGCTCAAATGTCTGCTGTCTATCCCAGATAATTCATCTTTGTCTGCTGCAAAGTACACGTCACCTGTACCCCACTCAGGAACAGTAAACACTTACTCATTGTAATGAAGAGGATTGCCTCTGGCAGATTAATTGCTGTGACTCTCCTCCTCCCTAAGTAAAACACGGTTTCTCAATTTTTTTTATGGATATGTTATTCAAGTGCTTCATCCAAACACTTGGCAGAGGGGCAAGTGCCCTAGACACTCCTAAAAACTCCAAGACCAAGTTCCTCATTTTGTTTAGTATTTTTGTAGGCTTGGGTTAAATAAATAAAGTCCTTTGCAGAGCTACAGTTTCAAGGAATCCTCTCTGTGGTTTGGGCTTTTTTTATGATTTTGCTTAATTTCCTCCCTCTCTTTATTTTCTTTTTTGTTAAACCAGTTATGTAACACAAACCTTCATGAAGATATTCCTGTTCCTGGCTGCTGTGTTTTTTGCAAAGTCCTCCCAGCGGAGGCAACTTGAGTTGCTTATGGTCGTATAATTGACCTTGAGCGAGCCCAGCACCCGTGACAGCAGAAACACTGCATGGTCCATACCAGCCCTGCACTTACTTTCGTGCCATACCAGGACCAGCACGAATCGCAGCCCTGTTGTGGGCTGAAATGCACGGTAAGATCTTTTCATAGCACTGTGGGAAAACTTGCTTATTCTTTCTGGAATTCTGGGAAGGCCATGGAGAACCACAGGTGGTCCATAGACCTATGGCAGTAGCCTGCAGCCACTCCTACACAGCAGTGTGGTATGCCCACTTGACCATCTAAGCAAACCGATCCAAGCTCCAGAAGGGTTTTGTGTGCAGATGGCAGTGAAAGTAGGGCAACACCTGTGCTCTAGCTCAAGTTAACATTGCAAAGAGAAACACTTTTGAAGTAATAGATAAAGGAAGTTTGAGAAGCCATATGGTCAAATGATGACAAAGGAACTGAGTGGTGGCATTAGGATTATTTATCATCAGCCCTAAATGGGACATGCTTCAGTGAGTTACAGGTGAGCATCCACATGGCTTGCTTTAGTGATCTGCAGACTGGTGCTATCATGTTTTCTTGCCTTGCAGAGGAATTAGGGAAGGCTATGTCAGCAGTGCATGATTTGCAAACCTTTTTGAAACCTTGGGTGGAAGGTGCACTGTCACATGTGCAATGTTTGTTTCCTGTCCTCAATATTGCCAGCTCATATGCATGGGTAGCCTCAACTGATGGTGCTTTCTGCTTTCTCTGCAATGACAAATACTAGTTCCACTTCATCAGTACAGGATGCTGGCTCCGTCATAACACAAATCCTCTTCCTAGCCCATACACCTCAGCATGGCAGGGTGGTCTCCAACATAAGAGGCAAAACAACCCTTTGCCTGTGGTCCCTCACACCAGCACAAGCCACAGAGTTGATTGCCTAAGTGGTGGGAGTCTGAAAGATGGAATCACGCCCCAGGACACCATGCTTCCAAAGTACATGTGGGGTCTCCCCTGGTTCTACAGACAACCTCAGGAGCTGGGGTACTGCTTATTCCTACCCTACTCTCTTACAAACTTGAATAATGCTAATTTTGCTACCAGTTTGTCTTTGCCACTTGCCGGGCTTTTTACTGTCACGACGATTTGTAGTCATCTCCTGGGGAGATGGTCTTTAGCCTCTGAGCTTCATGTGATTCAGCAGAGCAGTTCTGTGTTCCTACTCAGGACAGCAGAAACAGTCACTGGTGCAGCAAGCTGGATCCCTCTCTGGCAGAAGGCACCAGCCTGCCACGTACAGTGCAGAAAGCTGGCTCTGCTCAGGGAGGACATCTTGCCCCTGTAGACAGTGGAAAGATACCTCATACATCTCTGTACAAGGCAGCTTCTGCATAGTCCAACAGCAGTATGTTTTTTGCCGGTGATGAGAAACATCGCTATATAGTGAGTGAAGGGATCGGTAAAGATAATTCCTGTGCCTTGAAGGTACAAGGAAATCAGTACACACTGTAGGAAAACATTAAACAAAGAGACTGTTGGCTGTGTAGGATGACAGGATTCAACTCCCCTGGCTGGTCTGTACACAGCTCTGTGTCGCCTGTCAGTGCTGACATTCCTCTCCTCCTGACAAAGAACCAGGCATGACTGCCGAAACGGTGGAAGAAAAAGAGAAATGTTTTTATAAATGTTACTTTGAGGTCTGAGGACCACAGGGTCATTCTGAGAAGATACTCTTCAAAGGGTTGTTGGTCTCTGTGGGGTTTCCTGGCTGTTGTCCCCAGGACCACTTGCAGCACAGAGGGTGCAGCCCATTCCACTGATGGTGCTGTTCTCTGGGTGACATGACTTCAAAATCTTAATGGCAGGGTAACGACTAGCTGTGTTACCTCACAAGGGCTGGTTCCAAACAGCAGTTGGAATTTCTGTGCCATGGAGGATGACACCTTCCGGAAGCAAGCAAGCTTCCTGTGAACTTCTGAATGTTAAAATCCTCTTATAAAATTAAATAGGCTTCGGAGAAAGCCCAAGGGCGTATTTCAGAGCACTTTGGATTTCAGCCTGTTTCAGTCTCTACTGCCAGCTCTCCATCTGTCCTGCTAATGTACTTCATTATGCAGCTAGGTAGTGAGCCTACAGCTCCTTTACTGGTGGGATTATAATTGTGAAGGAGACAAACTTGTTATGTGGGATTCAGAGGGGAAGGACCATAGCAGGATTTTTCTCACATTTCATTCATAGTTAGGGTACATATCATTCCAGTGAAGCTACCCCCATTAGTAAGAAACATGTCCCTTTTCCTTGCCATGAACTGCGGTCCAAAGGACTTGCCACAGGGGTTCTCAGAGGTGATGTTTCACTGACGTGGTGTCTCTGGATCTGGCTGTGCTGCCTCAACAGAGCACAGGAACGGGCAGACTGGTCAGGGCAAGAGGAACATGCTTTTTCTAATGTGTTTTCCCTGCCCCTTAAAAGACAGAGATTTTAGATACACAGCTCAGAAATGCTCTAACTCCAGCAGTCACAGCTTGCCTTTTGTTCATGCCTGGAAACTGCTCAGCTGGCACAGGTGGCTTCTTAAAGTTCAACCAGCACGGATGGGGTACAGCAGGATCAAGCTTTGGCACAGCGCCTGCTCCTTTCAGCTCCCCTCACCTCCCGTTGTTCCCTTTGCTGCCTGAAGAGATCTCTGCAGATCCCATTTACATGGGTCAGCCTTTCCTGGGCTGCTTTGGGAATTTCCCCTTTGCTAAGGAATGATAGCAGGAGGCACATACATCCATTATCACCCTTTAGCATCCTCTACAATGGTTAGAAACTGATCTTTGTGTGTCTTGACTTCAGTGGCTTTTATTTTGTCTTCCTTGGAATGGCGTTGCCCAGTGGTAGGCAGTTTACCATCTAAATGGGCTAAATATAAAAGAGCTGTTATATCTTGCAGTCATGGTAGAGAGAGAGGATTTGTTTTATTTTTATCAGCAGTCCAAACATTTTCGTATCGGGTTTTGGCATTTTGAAATGCATAAAAAGGGCTGCCTTTGAACTCCACTTAGCTACTGAGAAATGGCACTTCTGCTTCGTGTCACTGAGGCGTCATCTTCTATAGATTTCTAATAAGGTTTGGATCTGACCTACTGTGAAATCTCAATGTCAGAATGCATTGGATGTTTTCAAGTACATTTCTCACGTAAGTGCTTGCCTTAGTTTAAAAATAATAGTTAAGTTGATATTTTAGTAATTTTACATTTCTCTTTGATTATGAGCTCCTCATGATTATAAAAGTCAACTGTAATATAGTCATGGGAGCGCAATTACACAAGGCTGGTGTAGGCAAAAATTAAAATAAGTAAATAAATTATTATACACATGCCATACTTCTGGAAGCAGCCAAGAATAATAGAAGCTGAAGATTGTCAGCAACGTTGACAATAGAAATCAGAGCCTTCAGGAGAGGCAGGCAAATGCCGAGACTTCCAAAAGGAGAGGTTACTCAGAAAAGAGCTTGATTGCAGGGCACACACAGGCTGGCCCCACCAGCAGCTCAGATCTCCTGACAGTCAGCAGCGCTCCAGTTTCAAGGTAAGAGTCTTTTTTCTTACACTATGGTGCTTCAAATGGAATTGAGTTTCCTCTAGCTCTATGCTTAATGGAGAAAAATAATGTTCTAATTGTTGAAATTTGGCTATTGGCCATAGTAGCTTAAAAAAAAAATCTGAATTACAAAATAGACAAAAAAAAGCTTATGCTTAGGCTGGCTTTAATGCCACCAAAACAGACTTAGTGCTAGCCGTGGCTCTGCCTTTAAATATCAGCTTGTATCCAACACCATCAGAGAAATACCTTCCTCAGAATGCACAACTCTCCAGCAGAACCACTCTGCTGGAGAAAATATTGAAGAACAATGCTCAAGCAAAAATAAAAGGCCAAAAAGCTTTGGCTTCATCGCTTGAAAAACAGCTGAAAGAACAAGGGCTGTCTTGGATAGCAGATACCGTACCGACAGCAGGAGGGAAAGACAAGGTGTAATTCTGCCATCAGTTACCTAGGGTACTAGATTACAGTGGCAATCACATTACCAAAGACCCATTTATGCTGTATTCTGGTTTTCCATCAGGATAAATATCTAATTTGGTTAATTTTTGAGAAAATAATGACATTTATTGCTTAATTGGTTTAATAAATAAATGTTGTATACTGTGTGTACGATTATCTCATGAACTCATCATTAGACCTTTGAACCTAGTTACCTCCTCATCTTTTGTACACAATAAATCTAATGTCTAATGACCATCACTCCTCAGACGGATGTTAAATATCAAACATCTAAGCCATGATGAATAGTGACACAGTCACCCACATACTCTGAGAAAGTTCCACTTTGTGAAGCCTCAGAAACCAGAGACAGGTTGTTGATGTACCTGGAATATACCTCACACACGGCAGCATCTCTGCTTTACCAGGCTGGCCTAGAATTACAGAGGGCTTGGGATGTCTTACCCAGCAGGACAGCAGCAGCTCACACACCCCTGGAAGGATTAAGGCTGGGTCTCTAAGCTTTTGGATTTTCTTTTACGCTTTCAAGCTCATTTTTCATAGAGAGAGTGAATGATCCTCACACTCATCTTCCCCTTGTTTTTCCCTCGTCTCAGGTTGTCCTTTGTCCTGTCTAGGCTAGAAACAGAATCAGCAAACATGCCAGAGCAAGTTCCACCACCGCTTCCTTAATCCAATCGAGGAGAGTTTAGTCCTACTGAGAGTCACTCCAACCAAAGTACTTCAGACCTGTGCTGAGGGCACCAATTGCTCTCAAAGCAGGAAGCTCCTCTACAGCATTGCTGTAGATTTATATCCTCTATCCTTTAGCAATTTCCCCTATGTCCCATTCCTGACCCTTCCCGGTCTTTTCCATGCCCTCCCCTTCATACCTCTGAGGGCAAGTCCTGGCAGGGACAGGCTGGAGAGGACAGCTGTGCAGGTGGGCTGGCTGGGAACTGCCTTTGGCAAGGACCAGGGCTAAGGTTTTGCCTCCTACCTGCCAGCAGCAGGTTCACAAGTGGCTGTGTGCGTGTGTCTCTCGTCTACCCACATGCCAGTGTCATGAGTTATGCTTCACAGCTCTGAGACCTCTGCTCCCTCTCAAATTTGTTTAAAATTAGTGTATGGATGTAAAAGCTCCGAGTGCTTGCATGTGAGGGGCAGGGAGGGTAGGGCTGCAGAGACGTAGTTGTGTAAGCATAATTCACTTCGGAAAATAAGCTAAAAATAATAAAGCTACATCATCACATTCTTTCACAATGCTTCAGAAGAACTAGAGTGGTGCTTACAGCTGTGGCAAATCCCTATTAAAACCGAAAGGAAGTAGGTGAGGACGGAAAACCAACCTCTGTGTCCTGCTCTCTGTGCCAGGCAATGCTGGACCAGGATGCTGGAGCCCCTGCCCTCCATCCTGCTCCACGACCCCCTGCTTCAGGTGCCGAGCAAAGCCCTCATCGTGCTGCTCCACTCCAGCTTAGCATGCAGAGACCTCGTTGGAAACCTCCTCCCAGCCAAAGGGCTCCCCTGCCTCCTAAACAGGTTTTTGAAGACAGCTCGTCAGCAGGGGTGAAGGCAGGTGTTAATCTGCGTTTCCCCCCCAAGCGTGCTGCCTAATTAACTAAGTTCACAGGCTGCTTCTCTGGGAGCTCTGCTTGCATTTGTATGAAGGAGGGATATGAGGAAAGGAAAGACTGTAGGAATGGTAGGACTGTTCAGACCAAAGCTTTGCTAAAGTTTAGGGTAGCTGAGTGCAAAACCATGTGTATATTCATCCCTAGTTTTGGCTTTTTTAAATATTGCTGCCCTGAGATGGCTATTTCCGTTATCACCAACTTTTAGTGTTTTGTGGTTTGGGAGCTTTTGCTGATGGAGGTGGTTGACACATACAAGGAAGGCCCCTGCTGCAAACAGCTGGCACGCTGAGGGTAAGATAGGAAGAAAAGAAAGATACAGATAAGAAAGAGACCACAATGAACTGAGGCTGTATCTGTCAGTACAGCAGACAATGGTCTGAGCACACTGGGAGCTGAATCGCTGCAAAATGCTGTGCAGTAGGGTGTAGATAGGGCCTAAGCAGCATCTTCTCCAGCAGAGCCTGCAGAAGGAGAAGGGAGAGGCTTTGGCCACAGGGACCCAGCAGAGGAAAGCCCTTGGCTGAAAATAAACCCATAGGGCTATGGTCAATGGCAATGTGGACAGTTCAGAGGTGGGAATCAAGCTCCTAATGAATGATGAGCAGGAAGGAAAAGCCCCTTGTTTCTCTGCTCCCATTTTCTGCCCCCTTCCTGCACGTGGAACCACCCTGGCAGTGCCAAAGGGGGTGGGAGCGGGGCCCCATCTGCTCTGCTCAGGCATCAGCCACAGCATTTGTGCTTCAGGACTTTGTTTTCCCCCTTGAAAATTTGCTATACCTAGGATGAGGACACAATTTTAGCACGTTCAAGTTAATTCCTTTTCTGAAGCTATGTTTTTCTGTAGAGACACTCAGCTGGTCCCATCCCCTAAGCGGTAAGGGATACTGCTGTAGAGAGGGCACTTATGTCCCTCATGTATATCCAGTCTCCTGGGGGTGTCTTTACGGCAGTTTGGTTGGTGCAAAGGAATTAAACACCATGCTGGGTGTCTGCGCTACCCGGGACGTGAAGGAAAACAGGGCAGATGCTTTCTGGTAGAGAGAGGAAGAAAAGGCTGACAATTCATATGGTGTGACGCTGTGAGGGCTGCAATAAAAAAAAAAGAGTCGATGTTTCTCTTTGACAAAGCCACGTTCCAATGGCTAAACAGGCTTTATAGTCAAGAAAAAGCCACATTTACGCTGCAGTAGAAAATAGTGAGTGTACACTTTTATTATCTCATTAACACCCTCTCCCCTTCTCCCCAGGATCATTTGGCTCCAAGTCTGGCAGCAGGGTACAATAATGTTCCCAGCAGAAACAGCTGGTACGGAGACGGGATATTGTTTGAAATGGCCTGAGAGACGTCGTCACCAGGTGGCATTTATCAGCTGTATGCAAACGCCACGCTCGAGTAAGGCAGTCTAAGAAATGGTATATATCCCCCCCAAAATAAAAGAGAAGTACAACTTACCAAAGAGAGGATTTGTAGCTGAAACCTCCTTTTCGGTATAGATGGAAGGGGAGGGAGTAATAAACAGCCCTGTTAAGCTAGTCTGTTGGCTTTAAACCAAGGTAATGAGGCATGTGGGTGCTTTGACAAGGAGCCAGAAACTGCATTTTGCCACCGATTTGACTTCTACCTTTTTTGTCTCTCTTAAGCTGACAGTAAATTCCTCACAGTCCACTGAGCATATCAAAATGGGGCTCAGGCTAGGTCTAATGCACTGTTAATTGGGGATATAACCTTTTAAAGTACCACCAGGAAAATAATTCACTTAATTAAATATTTCCAGTTGTGGAAACCACCCTCTAGGCAAATTGCACCACCTCTTCCCCCTTTGCACATGCAAAATGTAGAATAGAAACGGATATGCTAATTTTTTTCCTCTGCACAGCATTTCCCACACCCATTCCTTCTCAGCTGTCCTTCCTAGGGCTGCTTCCACAGCCTGGAAGATTACTCTGGTGATTGGGTCTGAGAAATGGGAGGGTGAGCTCCTGGCTCTGCTGCCCGCTTGTTTTGCAGCCCCAGACAAATTTCTTAACCCCTCTTTGCAACAGCTTCTGCATCTATATGGCCTGGAGACAAGCATTGTCATTCCACCCCATCACTCTGCTCATAGATTATGTGTCCACAGGGCAACTTAGACAATGAGGGTGGTGGAACACTGGCACAGGTTGCTCAGAGAGGTGGTAGATGCCCCACCCTTAGAAACACTCAATGTCAGGTTGGACGGGGCTCTGAGCAACCTGATCTGGTTGAAGATGACCCTGGTCATTGCAGGGGGGTGATGACCTTTAAAGGTCCCTTCCAACCCAAAATATTCTTTGATTCTATGATTCTGTGTCAGATAGAAGAGGATTAAGAATTTGTTCAGGCCAGAGCACTGCTCCTTGGACTGAATATTGTTCAGCTCTAGGCACAACAGACAAACCCTGCTTTAGGGAATTGCAAGCACCGTGACCCCACCACCTGATCAAAGATGCAGGACTCTACCAGTGAGCCCCCGGTGCCCTGCATTGGCAGAGTCCATGCAGGAGGACAGAAGTACACAGGAAAATAGGACCAGTCACTTTGTACAAATTTGCCTGTCACTTTAAAGAATCTTGGCATGAAAGAAAACTTGGGTTTTGTACGGAGACAAGCCTCCTGAAAGGAGAGCATCAAATCTTAAACCCTCTTGCAGGAGTGCTTTCTTTTTCTCCAGATGCAGTACCATCACAGCCAGACTGAAAATGTCACCACTGGGCTTCCAGATCCCTTTCATGAGACGAACACAAAGTTTCTACTGGAGAACAAAGTATGTTAGTGATCTTTTAACAGCCATCTCTAACTAACCTGCAGCACTTGCCCCGCAGTAGATAGGCTCCTTGTATCTAAATGGTGCCCTGCAGCGAAGAGAACATACCTGCGTCTTTGTGCACAGTAGCAGCTCGGTGTATAACCTGTACCAGGTCCCCAAGCAGTTCGTAGCAGCTGTATTTTGTCCAAGGGCACATCTATGCTACCACTGGTATCTGCTAATGTGTCTTCTTTATGGCTGAAAAAATTTCCTCATCTCTGTGCCTTTCGCCTGCCTCCTGCAAGGTACCACCACGAATACTTACAAATGATGGCTTGTAAGTGAGGAAGGCACAGCAAGTCCCGCATTATTGCTTGTACAGCTTGTACTGCTCACAGACTTGTTGACTTGCTCTCTCCTGTGACCCTTCACAGGCTGGGAGATGCTGTTTCCAGCGTCCTCCATCGCAGCAGTGCAGGAGGCAGGTGATGGGAGCCCAGCCTGGCCTGGGGACATCAAGTGCACAGCACTGTTCCGGGGGCTGCTGCACATGCCAAGCTTGAAGGTGGCACCAAAAGCACTTTGAGGCATCCTGAGCTGTCAAAGGACGGTGTTCCTCAGGTGGCAGGAGACAATCGCCTTGGAGTTTGCTCACTCCTCATGATGAGAGGGCTGGCCAGCTGCAGCACAGAAACTGTGTTTTCAAACTGTTTCCTCAAAAACAAGGAAGAAAGGGCCTGCAATGAAAACAAAGGGGAAGTAGTAGAAGTAGAAATTTTACTATCTACTCCAAGAGGAAGGGTGTTTTCTGACAAGCTCTTCAGGACACCTGCTTTTCACTGCAGTGCACCTCCCAGCAGTGCTGGCTCTGTCGCTGGCCAGTGTGTTTTGACAAGGAGCTGTGCTCCTTCTGACATTATAAACTCAGAAGAGGCCAGGGTAATCTCCTCGCCTGGCCTCCTGCTTCATGCAGGCCACAGAAGAGCCTGTGTTCATTCATATCTGAATTTATTTTACATGAAACCTAGAATTCCTAGTCTGGAATAACCACTGCAAAACTTATCTTTAACAGCCCTCAAAAATAAAAAGCTCTCAAAGCCCTCAGAAAGACAATGTTCTGCTGCCTGAGCATAGCAGTAATTATTTGATTGTATGTGACATTTCAGACACTTTTGCATGCAGCTGCTATGAGTTGTCCTACCTGTGCCTGTTTCTGAGTGACTTTTAAGTACATCAATTGATGCCACACGCTGCCTCCACAAGGAACGTGTGAGTCATTTGGCAGATCATATGAAGCCAGTTGGTGGGTCTCGGCCCAGGTGAGATGTCATGGAGAGATGTCAACATCACAGGGCGCTCCCAAGTGTCCATCCCACAACCTGTCTGGAGACCCTCCACTTTAAAGTTACGTAAACCTCGTTACAGAGGTTCATAAAACATCTGGATAGATGCCTCTGGTCTCTGGCCCTGTCAGTGTGATACCTTTCACTGGCAATGAGCTGGAACTATTTTTAGGTTTCAATAGGGAAACAAAACTTCCAGTGGTCTCATTGCTTAATTGCTCTCTATTGCCTTAAGTACAATGGCTAACAGCTAAAATGGACTTTGGGGTGTTACCTACAGAGCTCTCTAATGGTTTCCTGCTTTTTCTTTCCATTTGTAAGCTATTTTGAGTTGATCTACCTTTCCTGGACTGCCCAAGAGGAGCTGTGTTGTGCACTTTCATCAGCTGATTCTGGGAAATGTCAGTTATGCTGTTCTTCTGTTAGTAATATGTTTCTTGAACGATTTAAAAATAGCAGAGTATGAAACATTTCCATCTTCTCTCTTCTGAAGGAGAGCTGAGGGGGAGTTAACTCTTTTCTGCTTCACTGGAGCAAGAAGTTGTACAACATTCAGATGCTCTGGGACAGGAACCAGCTACTGGTGCTGGCAGAGGCAATGCAACGAGGGCACCTGGTCAGAGCCTGAGCTAAAGGAGTCCCTTGCTGTTGTCCTGGTAGGCATGGCAGTTGTGTCAGTGCAGGACATGGCAGTACTGGGCATCTGAGTGCTGACCTGCCTCTCCTCTGCTTTTGCAGCTTGCTCAGAGGGCTTCCCAGTCAGTGCCCATACAGCCAGCTGATGCTGGTCACGTTAAAGCTTCTATCAACTGCTCCAACACATGCTAGCCCTAGAATCCGAACCTGAGCTGGGACCTACGTCTCCCAGACATCCACATCAGTCCTATAGTACCACCCCATTTACAACCCCTATTGGAGCACCTCATCACTGGCTGCTTGGTCTGTGCCTTGTGTTCATTGGTGTTTCCTTCCTCAGCTGTTCAGTTTCTTGTTAACTTCTCCTCTCATTTTGCTTTGACCTTCCAGCATCTTTTTCCTTTCTTTTTTGGTCCTCCCACCCTCGGTCGCTCCTTTCTGTTTCTCCACCTCTGACATTTTCTCCGCGGGCACCTCCTCCTATGGTCCCCATCTTGGCAGGGGATGGCAGCTTGAAAGACAGTCATCTATGGTGCTGTTCCAGGGAGCTGCTTGGCAGCAGCCTGCTGCGATAAACCTGTATCTATGTTACAGGCAGAGGGAGAAGAAAGATCCTTTTATCACTCAGGCAGCAGAAGCATATAGCCATCAGACACAGCTTCCCCTATCCGCTTGCACTTGCCACGTACTTTTCCTCTGGTCTGTGGCCCCTTTGGGACTACTCTGGTAACCACAAGGTTGGGAAATAGTGTTTCAACCACAAAATGCAGCTTCCTCTTTCAGATGACAATTAACTTTTCCCCTGTGCCTGTGAACAGCCTAGAAACATCTAAACAACAACTGGTCTTGGCCTGCTTGTGTAAGCATCTCCAACACGCCAGCATGGTCGCTTAGATTTTTTCCCTGGTGGCTTTGCCTGGACACTTGTCTCCTCCAAACCTTCCCTACTGCCCCTTCCAGCTTTTCTTCCCCTCGATGTTACCCATGTTTTCTAGGTGCAAGCAGTGGGTGCAACCATGCAAATGCAGATGGGCCATGTCACCCGGAGCTGGAGGAACAGCAGAGGTCAGTAAGAGTTTACTGGCACATGGTAGTGGAGGGGAGAAGAGGAGAAACAGTGACACAGTTAACTACAGATGCCTTGTCCCGCTTCTGGCTGAGGTTTAGTGCCACCTTCGCTCCCTGCCGCAGGAAGGGCCGCAGAGGAGAGCATTTGCTTTGGAGCCTTCCCCTCCGAGATGAATACAAATACCACCACCATCCTCATGAGCCTGGGGTTGTGGGGCATCTCTTTTCAGATAGCTATCTAGCAGCACATCAGGGCTTCAAACTGCTTCCAGAATGGTGCTCTGTCTCATTCTGTTTTCTTTCTTTTCTCATGGGCAAGTATTACTTGTGGTGGGTCACCCTGGCTTTCTCTGCCTGCCCATAGCTGCTTTAAAGCACTGATTAGATGGTTATAAATCACAAGGGACCTATGGTATTTTGAATCATTCCAAACTTTGGCGTTACAGCTGAGGTCTTGAATGCACTCTCCAGCAAATCCGCTCAATATTGGTTTCTGTTTATTCAGCAGTGATGTCGTATCAAACTTTCTGGAGCACTCTGAGGGAGACTTAAGTTTATTAAAAGAAGTCTGGGTAGCAGAGCCAAATTTAGCTGCAGCCAAGTTATTCAGCAAGACAGCAAGTTGGGTAGCAAAGCAGAAGGATAACTCTCGCCTCTGTGCTGATGTCTGGCTTGAAAGTCTGTGTCTGCTCTGTCTGGAAAGGCTGCCATGTGCAAGGGTCTATCCTGAACAGGAATTATCTGCACACACAGCACCCAGGATTTCAACCTTAGCTCATGTGAAGAAGACACCTGTGTGCTTTATTTATCTCCACTTGAAAGTAACACTGGCCAAGATGCATCTTCCACCAAATAAAGGTCCTACGGACATAAGGAGAAACAGTACTGAATTTTGCAAAAAAATGTTTTCTAGTTGCTAATACCTCTAAGAAACAATTTATTTTCCATGAATTTTCAAATAACATGAAGGAAGGTTTCCAATGCTGCTTGGCTAGCCGTACCACACATGGATTTTCCCACAAGTTTCCTTGCTCTTCAGGAACTCACCAATGTTTGCCACACTTCCCCAGCCCTTCCCTGGAAAAGATGCCATAGCCGGGATCGCAGGGCTTTTACACTGCCTGATAAAGTGTTTCCAAGGGTCGGGAAGCCCTTGACAACTGCTCACTAGAACTGGCACGGTCCTTGTCATTTCCACCACTCTTTACAGCTGAATATCTGCACTCAATCCTCTTCACTGTAATGGCAGAGATTGTGCCACTTTGAAGCAGCAGCACCCCAGGTTTACAAAGCGTGTCTCACCAAAGACAGGAAAAGAAAAAAAAAGCTACATCTGCAGTATGAATATCCTGTGATTTCTGTTTCCTGGGCAATTTGGAAAAGAGCATTTTCACTTAAGCGTTGGAACAAAACCAAGAATGAGCGCTTCATAAAAACAGTAAACCCCAAGTTTCGAGCAGCTGTCTGCAGGAACAAGACGTCACCCACAAGCAGCAGAAAGGATGGCCTGAAGGCGAGAAAGCTGCCCTGGGTCTCCCAGAGTTTGAGCTTTGGTCTTATCTGCAGTGTAACTCCTTGGGCCTGAGACCCAAACCACCCTGCACTGCGAGTCCTCACCAATAAAATGGGGAATGACACAGCTCTCTGTTTCCCACCAAGCTGTTAGGATGATGACAAAAATACTTTATTGCTGCGAGGTCCTCCAATGCTATGCTTGGAGGAGCGCGTAAATCCCTGAGAAGCTTCTTGAGCTAGACCCTCTCTGCTTTCCTGTTGTCTCCTCACACAAATGCTTTGTACTCTCCAGGTATAAATCCTAACACCAGAAAAAAAGACTTTGCAGGCTGGAGCTGTGCTTGTCCTTCTGCTTTTCCTCCCCTCCAGGTACACCCGGGTGGGCCCAGAGATGCCAGAGGGTCAGGTGCAGCCCCAAGAAATGTTCATTAATTGCAGAATAAAAAGAGATCAGCCTTGGGATTTTATTGCTCACAAATTTAACCAACAAACTGGTGGGCATTTCCTTTTAATTAAGTAATAATGTGCCTTTACTGCTAAATGCAGCTCTCTGGTTGCTGACCAGTTGCCAGCATAGCCCTCTGTCCCCAGACACCGTGTGCTGGTGGCCTGTCCGAGTGGCCAGGAGGGGATCAGTGGCTGCTGCAGGGGCAAATCACAGCCCCTCTCCTGGTGAGGGACCTTCTTTCAGAGGTTTGCTGCACAGCCTTAGCCAAAGCACTTTGATGTCGTGTGCCAGGCTCTCGGGCAGCGTATTAGCCACAGCACAAGCTGCCTCTCACAGGGAAGTCGGGCGAAATTCAATGTTTATAAAATATAATCAGAACACCCCAGGGCAGCATAAAATATTAGCTTTTTTTTCTTTATTGGCACTCACAGGAACAGTTAATGCCGGTTTGGATAGAGCCGACAACTCCGCTGTTGTTCATCGTTTATCATCTATAGATTATTGTGGCTGCAAATCATTTGGCCCATTTCTCTTTTTTTCTGTTTGGCAGATGGCAGCGCCCGTGAAGCATGACACCCTCGCAGGCATCTGACTTACTGCCAGGCAGGAAGCTCGAGGACCTTTGGGGATAAAACGACCCTCGCTATTAATTGACCTCTAATGTTCATGGACTGATGCGCTGTGATTTGCACAGATCTCCCCCATCCGAGCACTCTCTGCCTGGGTCTTTGCCTGAAGACCGCGCTGCTTCTGAGAGGAGCCTGTGCCGGTGGTGGGTCGGCACACACCAGAGCATCATTTCACTGCTGGGATACTTCACGTTCGTGCTTCAGCTCCAGTGCAACCTCTTCCCAGGTGAGGCTCTCACGCACCTAAGCTGTGGCTAGACTAAGGCAGCCTTGGAATAAGCCCACCACTGAGATTTAACGTGAAAGGAAACGTGCAGAAGCTACGCTTCTCCAGCTGGTGTCCTGTTTGTCCTGGGGTGGAAGGCCAACAGAGCTGATCAGCTCCTGCAGCTGCAGACAGAGGGTGTTTCCAGCCCCAAGACACACTGAATCAGTCAATGTACTGTTCTCCTCCGCTGCTACCTCATTAGCAGTTAAAAACTAAGAAAACACAATGTCTTCCCCCAAAACATCTGCCTCATTTGCCTCATCTCCTCTCAGCATAGCAACGGCCCCCGCTGCAGACTAGCCCTCATTACTGCAGCTCGGGGGGGAAGCGCAGGTCAAATTCTTCTCGCATAACGAGCTGCAACCCTGTGATCTTTAATAGGATTATACTGGGGGAAAAGGACAGGGCTCAGCCCTGTGATTGCAGAGCAGCTTATGATTCATGGACACCAGCATACTGTCTGGGGACATCCTGGATGCTGCCTCCTCCTCCCATTAAGATCTCTTTGTGCAGAGCCATGGGGTTTGTTCAGCTGTCCCTAACCTCAGTCCCCGACCCCACGCAGCCAGCTCCGTCCAGCTGCCTGGGGCCAGGCCAAGTCCAGAGCAGGATGGATCAGCCCAGTGAGCAACAGAAGTCACTGGTCATGTTCCCCCTGGGTTTGTGCCTTGGGGTTAACTGGCTTTTTAACTGAATCGTACTATAATTCGCTCTTACCTTCTCCTTTCCCTATAAAATACAGTTTCTTTTTGCCTTACAGCTCTCCCCTGGAAGAGTACTTTGGCGACAACATGCAGGCTGGCACGTGCTGCAGCACTGGGGACTCTTGGAAGCAAACCTGGGAACGATGCCTCCTCTCTCCTGCAGGCAACTTTTATTGGTGAAACTTGCTGGTTTTGAGGCTCCCTTATGCAATTGGGTTGAAATTGGCTAACAGGCTTGAACACGAGGGTGGCAAAGCGGATAGTCCACAAGATCACGTGAAACTTCCTTCTATAGGAAACAGATCTAAAACATACCTAAACCATGTGAAGGAGTGTGATGTGTCAGGAAGAGGGGCAGATTTACAGGACAGAGCCAGAACATGTGCAGAGGCACATGCCCCTCTCTCAGAGGCATCCTTCTGGACCACCTTCACAGCCAAACAACCCACTCCCATCCTCAGTTAAAAGCTCTTTCCTCCATGTATGATGGGCCTGTACTGAAGGGTAAAGACCCAGGCAACACTGAATCATGCATTTCCCACCTCCCACCGTCACTAATGCACCGTACGCCACTTAGGAACGAAGGTTCGGGGTTTCTAGAAATAGAGTGAAATAAAATATCATGTCATCTGCCTGAAGATTCAGCAGCCCACATGTTCTCCCACACACGCTGCTGCGAAGGTACCACGCCAGTGCTTTGGGCAGTTCTCCGGCTGCTCCTTCGGTAGCAGATCAGGTTCAAGCTCCAACTCCTGAGCAGGAGTGTGCTTCTGAGACAAGTGCCCACATCAGCAGCATTTACCAGGGGCAGAGGTCCTCTCTACACCAGGGTGAAGCTTGTGTGAGTTCAGGACAGAGAAGCGCTACCAGCAATATTAACAGTACAGCCTTCATTTTTCTTTTGCAGGAATGGGATGATCTTGCTGTAACCAAGCCTGAATACAAGCCCCTGTCTTCTCAATTTAGCCCACCACTTCACTGCAAAACAGAAAAGTTGGTAAATAAGATTCCTAGCATATCCTAGAAGAGTTTCTCCAGAAAGTGTCTATTTATATAATCTCTGCAGGGCTCAGATACCATGGAAAACAGCAAAGAATAATATCTTGGAGAGCCTGTTGCATTGCAGCTTTATGTATCCTTCAATTGTTTGTTACCAAACTTAAACTTATTTCAGAATTTCTGCTCCCAGGCTTGCCCCAGTGAGTAGCCATATTTTGGGATCACATTATATTTTCCACATGTTTCCCTGTATTATTTCTAGCCATGTTTCCCTTCTCCGAGCCCACAGCTCCTCCCTGTTCACACTCTCCAGGAACAGCAGCCAGGTAATGCTTATTCCTCCCCCCGGCTCCTGCACAGCGATATTTCTGAATATAAACGGCAGACTATTTAACACTGAGCATCTCAGCACCACCCCACGATTCTCTTGTGCTCTCTCTCTGCTGATACCTTGCTGCCAGTTATCCTTTATTAGCAGCACTTCGGGCAGTTTTAAAAATTGCTACGTCGTTGTCAGAGCCAAGGCAATTTGAACGATTTTTGAGGAACTCTTTTTAAATGTTCTACTGAGACCCAAATATATTCCACCTTCTCACATGCCCCCTGAATCTACTAAGCTTGCAATTCTACCTGGTAGATTCATTTAAAATTCATTTTGCTGGGGCATATGTAGATTATAAGACTGCTTATCCCATATTCTGAGGAAACTGCCTTTTAGGCAAGCTTCTATTGCTGGGAAGTCTCAAGACCAAAGTCCAAAAGGGTTTAGTTCACATCCAGCCCCTGTGGTGGTTCACTCATTAGAAGAGATTTCATCTCTGTCTGCAAACTTCATGCTGCTTTCTGATGGGTCACAGGCTTGTTAGAGACTCTTGTCTTCTGCTCATTTTATGTGATCGATTGCGATTGCACGCTCCAAACCCCAATCCTCCCCTTGCCAGAGCCCAGCAGGAATATCTGATTTCTCCCCAGCCCTGATGATTGCTGTGGAGCTCGTGGCAGCTCAAGTCAGGCAGATGGGCAGCGTCCAGAAGACCTGCCTTGGGGAATAAAGACTAGGCTACAGCCTTACATGCATGGTTTACTAACATATTTATCTGATGACAGAGAGGTCACGCACCCTTTTCTTTAAGCTCTTGGGACATTAGGAAAAGGCTCTGGACTGCTTGTAAACATGTACAAAATAAGAATTATTCAGCACTGCTGAAGATAACTTCATTATTCAGGGAGCAGCCCAATTTAAAAAGTTCTACAGGTGTAAAGGACTATGAAAGAAACACCAGAATAGTAAGGAGTAATGTGTGACTTAGGCTTTAAACAGCTGCCTTACCAAAACCTGAGAGGTCCTAACCCTGGGCTTGCTAGCCCACTGGCCATGGGGACACATGTGTTGAAGTGGCAGCCGCACACCCTGCAGGGTAAGAGAGATGTGTTTGCCTTGTGCTTCCCACACCTTGCAGATTCCCAAGTGACACCACTGAGTTTGATCCCTGACCTTCGTAACCTAATCTATGTGCCAGTATCCACATTTATGGATTTTCTTGAAGCAGGTATCTTTGTACCCAAGAAGCTCATGGTGTGTCAGGCATGTGGATATCCCAGTTGGGAAGTGATGGAAAGACCCAGAGGATTGCAGAAGGGAAGGCATTTGTAAGTAGAGAAGAGCCGATCACAAAATACTCAGATCCTGAACAAGTAAGGACAAGCAATTAGCAACAAAAGGAATCCTCCACCATGCAAGACAGTTCTCCTGCCTGTCGCAGGGGTGTTGGAACTAGGTGATCTTTAAGGTCCCTTCCAACCCAAACCATTCTATGATTCTATTTTGATGTACCACAATCAATCATGGAAGATTACCTTCTAAATACCCCAAGTCCTCTGCCTGTTCTTTCCCTACAGCAATTTGGAGGTTTCTGTTTGAATAAGCAACTCTGGAGGTCAAGACCAACTTTCACAGCCAGCTCCGGTCTCTACACCCCTGGGGTACTTCATACCTGCCCCAAGAAACAAGCCACCCTCAGCGCTGCAGGGATGTGTCCTTCAATACATGCCAAATGCACCTCCTCATAGTATTTACAACCATCTATTGTGGCTCCTCAAACAATAAAAATGCAAAAGAAAGCTTTCATGCTGCAGGCAACTGTGAATGATAGACCATTTGGGCTATTAACCTTCTTACTTGTGGATACTGCAAACATTTAAAGATCTGCCTGGCTAAGCACCCTTTCATTAGCTCATGGAGTTGGAAGTTAGTGGAGAGATATGAACAAACTACACAGAATGCAATAAATGACTGCCAAGAAGATCTAAGTGGACTGCTAAAAGCAAAGGAGCTTTATTTTGCAATTTCTAATTAAAACATTTTGATTATAAATTTATATGTACACATTGATTAAATATACTATCCCTCAAAAGGAAGCGAATTGCTCTAATCATGCTGACATTATTTTTCTCCCCACCCCACTTTGTTTTTTTTTTACCGGATGGTGAATCAAATAATAATTTCCATCAATTTCCAGGTTTGAAGATTTTTAGGGTTGCCTCCTAAGTCGATGACAAAACTTGAATCGCCTGCACACAGAAACAGACCAATGCTCAAAGAGTTAATGCCTGTAGCACATTCAAGTGATGATAGGGAAGACCTGGGAGGTTTAAATACTGTGCAGAGCAAGGAGCCAATTAGCAGAATGGTCCGGGATAGAATTAGCATTCCAGGGTAAAGATAGGAAAGGAAAATGTGGAGTATCAGGGAGGACTTTGTGGCGGTGAGATACGCGAAATTATCTCCCAAGAGTAAAGTGGCAGAACCTCTACTTCTTGGTACATTTAAAATTAAGTTGGACAAAGCGATAGTGAGTGAACGCAAGATAACAGCTCTGCTTCAGCAGGAAGACGGGCTCAAGTTATTTTCATCTGCAACTCCTTGGAGCTGGCTGTTCACATGACTGTTTCTAAGCAGGAAAGCAAAAGCCTTCGCCCAATAGCGGGTAACAGAGAGCTCTGCCTGTACCCACTAGCACTGGCAATTTTAAGACATTTTGCCAGACAGATCTATGAAAGATAGGAAAAACCATGAGAGCTGAGACTGCTTTTCAACTCTAAGCTAAATCAAGAAAAAGCCAACATGAAACAAAATTCTAAAATAAATAGTTTCTGAAAGAGATATTTAGAAGTAGATGGAAAAGAAAACAATAGGATATACAGACACACATATAGCGACAGAACTAGTTCACTACCTAACCGACAGTCATTATAGCATCCTAACTAGAATTTACACCTCTGGACTTTTGTTTACATTCTCCTAATGTGCCTTGTAAAAGAGATGCGTCATCAATATTTTCTGGCCCCAGACTAAATTAGGCATTTTGTTCAGGAGATGTTGCAAAAAAGTCTCCCTCTTGCGGCAACGCAGGGGCCAGGGCTGGGCTGTGACGGGTTCCACCACTGATTTCCTGCACAACCTGAAATCACTTCCTCCACCCTGATATCATGATGGTGAATGGGACCGTCTGCCAAGTGTGCTTCATCTTAGGCCTCACCCTTCTGAAGACAAAACTCTCCTAGCTGTGACTAAATATTAGTCATGCACAGAAACAGGGACTTCAGTGAGCGCCATTAGCAAAATCACAGCCTGCTGTGGCGAGAATTTAATGAGTATTTAAACTCGCAAAGTTTAAAACAGCTCCCTTGCAAAGCAGCCGAGCCAGATGCTGAGCTGTGGGCAGCCTTGCCATGGTGGGGAGCCAAGGAGTTGGGTGGGAGGCAGGGGTCGAGGGCAGCTCTCCGTAACCACCCCCTGCAGCACCCGATTTAAGGCACGGCGTGAGATGCTGCAGATCTGTCTCTGGGACTTGTTCATAGGTTTGGTGGAGGGGCTGTAGGACCTCTGATCCAGCGTTTGCAAGATGGAGAGGCAACCCTTTGGAAAAAAAAGGAAATTGTTGTGGAACAAGCCTGCTATAGCTCATGAAGGCAGCAGGCAGCTTTGAACTGGCACAGATCCTACATAATAAAAGCGCCCTACTCGTTTAATGCATTTCCTTCAACAATAGCTGGGAACTATAAGGCCCAGCTGTGCAGCACAACACACCACCATACAGCCAAGTGGATACCTATAGATCCGACTTTAGCAAATTAAGCAATCCATTTACTGCCTATTTCTGCTACTACTGAGACTTGCACGTGGGTAGTATATGAGGGGAGAGAAAAGACACAGTGAGATTTGTGCTGCTGCCAACGTCTGTTATCACAGCAGAGAGGAGCATTGTTAAGATGCTAGTCTGGGTCTGGAGATCTTGGCCAGAGTCATGTCGAAGCCGCGGGGTAAGTTCGATCAGCAGCAGCTCCCAGGGGCCAGCAACACTGACAGCATCAGGGGCTGTGCAGGGAAAGAACCGTCCATATGGAAACCAGGCCTCGTATATTTTATCCTTGGCAAATGGCACTTTTAACAGTGATTGTGACCACTTTTTCCTCAATCCACACTCTCAAGTCTCAGTCTCACATTGCAGTCTGGTTAATGCTCAGAGGGGAGAACCAGTCACATACCCTCCTACCCTCACCACCTCCTTATGTATTTTTCTGGGAAAAGTCACAATGTTATAGCAAGAAAAAAATGGGACAAAATTGAAATGTTTCTCAGCTACAAGCCCTGGCCAGGCAGGGGGAACTAACTGTTAAACCCTGGGAGAGTTTTCAGGCAGAAAGGACACAGCCCAGTCTCATACTTATTTCAAAACTAGGCTGCCAAGAGCATTGGAGAGTATGCCGTAGGCAACGATCTTGCCAACAGTCCAGTGAGCAAGCAAACAGAAACAGAAAACTTAGCCATAACCCCCCACCCCCAAATGGTTTGAGTTGGAAAGGACGTAGAACCCTAGATCATCTAGTTCCAACCCCTCTGCCATGGGCAGGGAACACCTCTGCTAGACCTCAAAGGTTGCTCAAAGCCCCATCCAACCTGGCCCCGTTTCCTGCCCTGGAAATGGAATCCCATTTCCTAAAGCTCTGCAGAGACAGACACAAGGAAAACTGGCTTTCCTGGCAGAGGAAGCTTTGTCTATACTATGTCTATGCCTGTTGTCCAAGAAGACTATCTGGAAGTAGCTGGTACTAAGTTCTCCACTGGGCTTTCATGGCTGAAAGATTAGAAATACATATTTGTCACATATATTGATGTTCTTATTACCTCTGCCATTAATCTCATTACCTCTCCTGGCTAAGCTATTGCTTTCTTAAGCAGCTGACTGTACCCAATTAGGAGTAAGCCGTGTCTATCAAATCACATAGGTCAGACTTTTCTTCCTTCTCTCAGGAAAGGTGATTTTAAACAAAAGTTTCTATTAAGTGAGGTTGGAAAGAAATTCATCCTGGCTTTTATCTTAATGGTCTTTTGAATGTCACCTTTCCATTTAGATCCTCTTGTGATAATCAGGGGCTTCCCACTGACACACAAAGGCTTTGGCAGCTCTTTTCATAATACCTGTCCCTTCAGGCAGCGCTCTAATTCAGGGAGCTTGAGTGTCTATAGAAAGAAAAGCAGTGCTTATTAAAAAGAGCACACAAACTTCATCCACTCTGAGCCTTGTACATTCTTCCCCAGTGAAAAGGATTTCCAGTTCCTCTTTATGGAAGTGAAGCCTCATGAATACAGAAAACCCAGTGGATCAATCTGTTAGTCATGCCATGTCCCCTAGCCTTCCTCTAGAATAATAGTGAGCCTCAATTAGGAGCAAAAAGAATTAGTAAAATATCAGCACAAATGATCAGACATCAGATATCTATGTGAGACTTGAAAACAAAGCACAAAGAATTTATATCTGTGTATCTGTTATGGTTACATGGCATTACCAGTACTGTCTGCGATCCCCTCTCCAGACCTTTGCAAACTTCATTTAAATGCCTCTTGAAAGTAATTTTCTTCATGTTCCTTCTGCAATGACAAAACAGCAGGGACTTTTTTTTTTTTTTAATATGCATTTTAAAATACCTGCTACAAGACCCATTGAAAACTGCACCCTCACTGGCAGCACCAGATCTCTATTCATCCTATCTTAACACCCCTCTTCGCCAACATCTCCTGCTACGACTTCTGATGAATGCAACAAGCAGGCAAGGGGAGGCAGACAGGAAAATTCCTCACACCTCTTATCCAACTTTCTGCTATTACAAAAATAAGCGTCTGGGAATGAGTGCTTACCCCAAAGAGTTCAGTGAGGCAAAGGGAGAGACACACACGTTATTCCTTCAAGCAACGGTGTGATCATGATGGCTTCCCCCCCATGTCTCTTCACGGCCTCACCTGAGAGCCATTGCTTTGATCATTGCTAGTGCTGGGGGCAATTAATCTCTCAGTGTCGGCTTTTTGCAGCCCTTTGAAGAACGCTGCAATTGCAGGGCCCTACACCGGGCATAAACTGATGTAGCTCAGATGCAACGCGATGGTCTGGCCTAACACAAACACAGAAGTAAGCACAGCTGTGTGCTGAATGGGAAGATCAAGCTGAATCGCAGTGTAATCCTCCTCTAATACTGACACGGAGTCACCGTCCCTGCCTAACAGGGTACAGACAGACGAGAGCGCAGAGTTGCTGATTAAACAAATAAAACAGCTCTGATGAGCAGAGAAATGCCGAATGCTTCCATCAGCAGTTCGTTTCGGCGAGCTCTCAGCGCGTGAGTAAACAGGTGCCAGATGCCCCCCAGAGCAGCGCAATGATACCAAGAAAAGCTCAGGTGATGGATGGATATCCGAGCGTTAAAAAAAAAAAAAAATCATCGATTTCTTTGCACCACTCCAGAGCAATAAAGGAAGTACATCTGACACAAAAACTGGCCAGCAACACTGGGAATGCTGCGTTTCTACCTGCTTTCTGCCTGTTTCAGTTAATCAGCAAGATTTTCATGAAGGTCAACACATTTTCATAACGTCATCCTGGCCAGAGAACAAACAGTTTCCAAATTTGAGCAATTGCTTTGGAAAACTCAGGCTAACATCCCCGTCCATTCACAAATTTGTCATTCTGGGGGAGAACATTAAATTGGCTCGGAGGCTAGACGATAAGCTTATGATAAAAAACTCATTAGACCCTACCCTCAACAAGAAAAGCATTGCTCTTTGCAAGGAGAAGGGAGCCTTTTCTGCCATTCCCACACAGAATAACGCCGGGGGTGAAGCTGGCCCTGCAGCAGGGCAGCCGTACATTGGGGCTCTCACCTGCTGCCCCGCAGCTCTCGGGGTGCCTCCTCCCAGGCTCTGCTCACGCAGCTCCAGCCCATCTCCACAGCTCCGGACCATCTCCACAGCTCCAGGACATCTCTGCAGCTCCAGCCGGTTTCACTGCATTTCACTGAGTTTTTAGAGTTGGAAGGGACCATAGAGATCATCTAGTCCAACTC
>JAOXJM010000041.1:28013398-28029175 GCA_026413425.1 Tringa solitaria
GTGTCCCTGCCCAGGGCAGGGGGGTTGGAACTGGATGATCTTTAAGGTCCTTTCCAACTCTAACCATTCCACGATTCTTACAACCCGAGGGAGAGGTGGCAGCCCCAGCCCAAGGGCATGAACTTGCAGGGGCTTTCTGTCGCAGGGCTCTAGCCAGAGCCCCCCCAACCCCCCAGGGAAGGGCAGCAGCATCCTCTCCTCCCCGCGCAGGATCAGTGGGGGCAGCTCAGGGCCAACCTATTGCGTGTGAGCTCTGCTCTCAGCTCTGCTGCTTCGCCTAGCAGAAACATCTGGATGCTTCGGTTGGGGGTGGAGATTAAAAAATGGCACCGCTGGAAGCAAAATAAAAAAAACAAAACAAAAAAGCAACAACACAAACCCAACAACCCGGCCCCATGGGCTGGCCCAGAACAGATGAGCCAGCAGAAAGCCAGAAGGGGATTCACAAACCAGCTCTCGGCAATCGCAGCCCTGGTGCCTCCCCTCCGGCAGAGCTTTGCCTGCGCCGGGGCTGGCGGGCACCGAGGAGGCTGCCCCGAGCCCCCCCCCCGGTGAAAAGCCCCTGGGGGGCCAGTCCCGGAGCGGGGTTGGGAGCCCGGCGGCAGCCCCGGGCGCTCGGCAGGACCCTGCCGCCACCTGCCGGCACCCGGCGACAGTGGCCACCGCTTCTCCCCCCCCATCGCCTTGGGCCACCTCGGAAAAGCCACCTCCGAGATGTGAGGGAGGGGGCCCTCCATCCACCCACCCCCGCCCCGGGGCCTGGGACCCCTTTCGAGGGTGAACATTTCTCTCTTTAACACTCCAGGTCTCAAAGATTGATTGTTGTTTGTTGGTTTTTTTTTTTTGTTTGTTTGTTTGTTTTTTTTTCCCCCTTCTTAGAGCTTCACAGTCCCACGCCCTGGCGTATTAATAGAACAAACCGCAAAACCAGCACTAATTGAGCTGCTGCTCCCCAACTCTGCCCTCTTCTGAAAAGGGTCTGACCCAGCTCATCTCTTCATGTTTTTCTGACCGACCGAAGGAGGCCCAAAATAACCCGACTTTTCAGTTACAAAAACATAAAGGCAGAAAAGGCACCAAAATATTCAGCCAGAACATCCATCCATCCAAACCTTCCCCTTGTTTCCAGTGGCAGCACAACTTTGTGCTCTTTATGTAGCAAAGCCCAGAAGGCTGAAGCACCAGGAAAAAGTTAAAGAGAGACCTCTTGCACGTGCAGTTTAACTGGGAGTGCTCGTTTCTTGAGCAACTTCCACCAAAAGCAAGCACCTGGCTACCCTGCATCACCAGCACTAGATGCTGCTAGCGCTGCCACAGGACATGCTGTTCTGCACCGGTATCTAGGAAAGGAAACCAAACCAAACCAAACCACTTTCTGATGAGTCAGAGCAAAATCCATTTCAGCTGATCCAACCAAAAGGGAAAACTCTCTTAAGAGACACTCAAAAGTAAGGGTGGTAAGTAAGTAAGGGTGTGCTGAAACGCAATCATCATCTTTCTACACAGTAATTATTTTTCAGAGGAAGGCCGATTAAAACACAGTACAGGACCACGTTTGGCATTACAAGGAGTCCCCGTGATGGGCATTACCCTGGCCCAGCCCAGGTGTGTGTTTTTGAAGCAAACACCCTGTTTCCAACCACTGGCTCACACGGATTCGGAGTCCTGGAGCCCACGAACCTCATTCCTCTCTGCCAAAACTAAACCAGCAAACAGACCCCAACCACTAACTGGGGCTCCAGTCCTCCCGTTTTCACCTGTTGCAGTCCTTAGGCTGACACCAACAGCAAGGTACAGCATAAACCCACCTTCTCCTTTACCGCACCCAAAACACACTGGAAGTCCTGCTCTGGCCCTTTTTTGACAGTCTCAAATGTTCAAGACCGAGCTGGAGCCTCAGCTGCTTTTTGTAAGTACACCACTTACAGACCTTTTCACGTTTCCAATGAGGCTCACTAGCTTTTATTAAAAAGGACTTATTTTTCTTAAGAACACTTGTTGTATCTCCTCTTTCGTCCATAAAGGCCTGAAGAAGCTGTTGGTCAAGTCACCTTGCCCAGTGCAGGCTAACAGAAACAAGTCCCAGGAGATGGAGGTTTTGATTAAAAGAAAAGGAAACATCCAATCTTTCATTTGAAAAACCCAGGTCTGTTAGGCAAATAAATCACCATCATTTTTATGTTTGGAAAATTCACTTGTAAGTCCAAGGGACAAGATAATGTTGCGATTCTCTGTACCAGCGTGAGGGAATTTGAGGCAGTGCACAGATGGCAGCTGAGTATTTTTAAATTAGTGCTGCTGATATCAACAAGTGCTTCATGTAAGTGTAGTGTCCACCAGGACTTTACACAATGCTGCACTTGGCCACCAGATCAAGGACATCAGAAAGTTAGAAATCACTGATTAAACCACAGTAGGTAACGTATTTCCCTGGGAAGTACAAAGAATGGAAAATTATTGAGCATAAAGACAGTCCAATAGTGTTCTGGGCTTTCAAAAAGATTCAGAGAGAAGGGAAATCTATGATACCAAAAATGCTCCAAAGACAAGAGCAAAACATTTTAACTGTAGAAGAGAGGGCACACGGAACTCATTTATGTATAAGCATGAGAACAGGTATGACACCAGCAGTGAAGCAGGAGTAGCTGAGGTTCTCCTTTCTACTGCTAAAGCTATGTAAGAGAAATAATTTTAAAATAAGAGAATCCTTCATTTAGGGGTGATATGAGTAAAGTTAAAATAGTCGTTACAGGGAATGTAGAGGAATGGTATCTTAAGAGAAGGTAATAGTGCAATAAATGACAACAAGTGAAAAAAAAAAAAAGGTTTTTTTATTTCTCAGTGTTTCTCCACTGTCAATACTGTCCTTTTGCTGCAACATGTTGCAAAAAAAACTCTCTGCCTTTTCCATTTTGAACAGCTACAATATTTACAGGCTGTTTCCAGTAACACACGCAGACACATACACACTCACAGACACGCAGGTACATATATCCCTATCCCTGGCAAGGTATCCATTTGCTGGTAGAGGCAATATATATTTTCATTGTCCATTAAAAAGCAAAGCCATCCTCTCCTTTACGCTCTGCTCCCCTCTCCCTCCGTGTCCTAACCAGCAGCTTATTGTCCAGCCTTTTGGGGGCCTCTGTGTAAGGGGTTACATACCCAGCTGTTTGAGCCACATCTTTCAGAAGGGTGGACTGGGTGTACGGGGATTATCTGTTCAAACTGTACATACCAGAAGTCATAAAAATCGCTCATATTCAGATGTTTGTGACCAAGTGATGTTATGTAGACTCCCAAAATCTTTTGGAGCAGCCATCTTAATCACCTTTTTTGGAAATACGCATATCATGCTGGGGTGAAACAAGTCACATGCTTTACTTTCCACCAAGGTGTTATGTACCCACTTTTTTACTAAGGCACCAGTAATTACCAGTATAATTTCCAAAAGAGTCCAGCGCCACTGAATGTACTGCATTAGATTATCAAATAGCAAGCCAGACAAGAAAAGAACAGATGCCTATATAATAGGTATAAAATTCCTTAATAAAATTAAGTACATAAAACCTGTGGTGGTATAACCCCAAATCCAATATAAGTTGAATAATATTTGAATAATATTGTTAATGGTAAGAGATGCAATCTACCCTGCTCCGTTTTGCAAATGGAGAGTTCTGTAATTGAGAATGATCTTTAAAGCAGTGTCTTTGTATTTACACTCCTAGGTCCTATAGTGGTGTGTGCATTATCAGAGAAACCATCTCAAGATGAACCCAACTGTAAGGCAGCTCTTCTTGCCCAAGTCCTGACAAAGCTTTATGGCCACTTGCTAAACAGTTAAGGGCACAGGTCTGTGCCACAGGTCCTCATCTTTTACCTCACCAGTCATCTACGCTTCTCATAAGAGTTCTTCAGTTCCCAAAGGGGTTGTGAATATGGGGGTAAGGAATGCCTGGCCATGAACTACACAGCCAACTGGAAAATTGAGATCACCGCTCAGAAACATGCCAAATATCCCAGGCAAAATGGCTGTAGTACCATTCAACCTATATGGAATTACCTTAAAAACTAACCATCATGATCGTCTTACCCCTTGCTCTCCCCCCAACTCCGAGATCACTTCACAAATGCTGAATCAATCACAAGAGAGAACCCCAGAATTCATCACAAGTATCACACAGTGCAAGTGGCACAGAATCCAGGGGGTCATCAGTGGTGTCACATACACGTTTTAAGGTTTTGTTTTAATCAGAACATTTAAAAAGATTTCACAGGGAGGTGAAATGGGAAGAGGTTTAAAAAAATTAAGCAGCAGCCATTTTTAACAATGAACATAATCTGCTTAGTGGGGGTTTTAAGCACATTTCTGAAATTGAGTGTTTTAGGGAGCAGTAAATCCTCACATATGTACACACAGATATTACATTTGAAGAAATCTGAGAGAAACAAAATAGATTGGGATCTACCTGGAAGCTAAACAAAGATTCAACTGGAATGTTATGGCCAGAGAGTATCACAGAACATAAGCGCGCAGAGTTAAAGCACTCATCTCTAATGGGTTTTCACAAAAGCTTAGAAAGATGTGGGGGGGGAAAAAAAGTCTGCTCTAAGCTGAGCTCATTCTGGACTGACAGGACTAATTTGAAAATACCCATCTTTTCAATATGCACAACAGCAGAAAAATACTACACATCAAGACAAAGGCCAAAGAAAAGGAAACAAAAGATGAGATTATCTCCATCTAAAACAGAGGTTTCCACGGACAGATCTATCCTGCGGTGAGTTAGAAGAAAACAAACCTGGTTTTGTCACTCGCACAGTGGAAACAAATACAAACTTTGAACAAACCAACATAAAATCATACATGAATCTTAAGAGTTCCGAATGCAGGAAAACTTCAAAAAGAAGTTAATTTTCCAAAGCCTTACGGAAGAGTGACGTTTCAACTAGGTGGCCTCTCTTGAGCAGATCTGGAATGGGTACAAGCACTACATGTGAATGGCTTCACAACAGGTGTTTGCTGAATATCTGAAAGAAGGTATTAACCCATTAACTGGCCACATTAAAGTCCATCTCCTGAAGGTAACACACCAGAAGCCTTAAGATTTAAAAAAAAAAAATAAATAGAAAGATCCATCAATTCTCTTTGCACCTTAAAAAAAAAAAGCCTTTCTTTTACCCCATCTGCTGTTTGCTGATGTAATTCCAGGCAGTTACATGCTCTTTAGAATTTTTATGTTAACAAGCCATTAATTCCTATCGTATCTATTACCAGCAATGGACATTGTCATTATCTTGCCCTGAAGAGAGTGAAAGAGATCGTTCAGAACCAGAGTTAACACACTGAAACTTGCTTCAACCAAGTTTTAGATTAAAAAAAAAAAAAGAACAACAACAACAACAGAAAAACAACCAAACAAAAACCCGTAACTATGTCTTTTGTTTTCAGTCATTTGTTTACCTCAAGGCTCCAGTAGAGGAAAAAAAACCTTGTGTAACTAATAACAAGTGGGGGCCTATTTTCAAATAAGTTCCTCTTTCTTAAACGAAGCAATATTCCTAGTGATACAGGAAACTGTAATTACCTGAAGGGAAGGATACAGAATAAAACCAGAACTAAAACACCTTCAATTCAAACCTTACACATTTTCTTCATTCCTGACAGCAACATCACCAGACTGCTGAAGAAGGTTCATCTACTGTACTACATTTTCAGCTATGCAGGAGATTAGTTCAACTACACTATAACGTGCACATGTGATAAACTACGGGGAACAGCAAAATTATTTCAATGGCGGCAGATCCAGAACTGTGCATTTACACCAAGATTAAATGGAACCGCATATGCATAAACCAAATAGTAATACGCAACCCTAAGATGCACAGTACTTCAAGTACAAGTTTGCATAGTATATGATGTAAGCAAGGTCCCAATATAATCAACTGGGAACCGTACCAAGAATTGACAAGCTACCAGGCACACAGACTTACCCTCTCACGGCTAGATGGCATACAGTGACTCGAGTCGAAATACCAGTATTTCTTAGGTAGCCATTTCTTCCTTTGTTTTTTCCTCATCCCATATAATTTTACTCTTACATTAGGTACACAATGGACAAGGTTTCTCTGATGTCAGAGAAATAATTACAATAACCTCTGTGGTATGTCAGAAGTCTCTCCCGGTTACGTTACATATAAAGAAGCGAAGGTGACTGGGAAGAAGATGGCTGCTCCCAAAAGCTAGGACTGTGTGCAGTTTCCCCACAGAGTCCTACAAAATTACAGGTCAGAAACAGGAAACAATCACAACAGGTACATTTTTTTTCTTACGGAGTCATAGGAACTGCAAGTCAAGAACAAACCAGTTTCCCTCTCACACTCCCATGAGAGTTCTGAGTTACTTGTTTCCCTGAATACACACTTTTAAAAAAATACAATAAAACCTAGGATATGTAACACATGAATAATTCAATTTCACAGTTATAAATACTCAAATTACACTTACATAGAATATATAATCACAGAAAATAAAATTCAAGTCATAGAAAAGAATGAAGACTAAAGGGAAAGAAAAGGCAAGGTGGTAAAAGTGATACAAATTTAGGGCTGTGCCTTCTATAAAAGCTCTTTAAAAGCTGAAGTCAAGTTTTTGTTGGTTTGTTTTTTGTTTTGGGGGGTTTTCTTGTTGCTGTTTTTTCTTTTTAAATTGGATGGAATCAAAAAACCTTCAAGCGTCCATGAAGTAATCACGGACCTGCACGTCCCCCTACAAAACTCAAACAACTGTCTCTGCCAGAGAAGAGCCAATGAAAGGGCATAGCCAGCTCGGGGTGGAAAGAAGCAAAGTAGCCATGGCTAGCAAAGGGAGGACAGATGAAAGGTAGCATATTGGGGTCCACTTTAAAGCTAGATGTGTTGTACAGATTTGAGGTACCACTGCCACCACAATAGAGTCTGGTAGGTAGTACAGGGATACTCAGGTGCTTTTCCATGTATTTGTTATTTTACCATTTATTGAGAAGAGGATGCAGCAAATGCACTTGTATGAAATACAGAACATAGAACCAAACCCATGGCACAGCCCTTACCATCAACATGTATATGGAGAGGGAGGGGATTAATCCCAAAGGCAATTTAAATAATGGTATTTTATATACTTATATTTATATATATAAATAAATGTTCTCAGCAATCTCAGGGTTGTTTTTAGTGCATTGCTGTAAAAAATTAGTGCAGTTCTCATTAACGTTTAGCTCATAAGGAATAAGAATCTATACATCTGTTCAGTCTCTTCTTGCCACACCCGAAACCCTTACACTGTTTCACCAAACTGAAGGTTTGTAGTCAATTTTTTTTTAAAATAAGGTGGATGAATTCCACGCATTCTGTGACAAGACATGGCAATTTTTGGCAAAACAATTAGAAAAATATGAGGTGCTCTGATTTTAGAACTGAAAACTTTGTTGATTTAAAGCATTACGCAATGCATAAACAAAATTTATAAACAAAAAGATATGTCTCAACAAATCTATCCTTCATGCAAATGTTTCTTCAGCAGCTAACAACTTAAAAAAAATTTCTTACACTTGTTTAATTGGGGAAAGGGACTTAGACAAATCTGTGTTTCAAGTCCTTTCCTACAACTGGACCGAAGTTTCACGTCGCAGGAGCTGCTTCCTCTGGACCCTTCTCTCTTCTGAACCGTTGGAGAAGGGGAAGTTTCAGTCTCAAAGAGATTTACACTTCAGCCCCAAGTTCAAGGACTCCAGTTTCAACAACAGCAACATATTTGTCTTCGATTTGAACCAGCAAGATGGTTTTATCTATATGGGACCGACTACTTGGATCTCTGCTGCAAGGCACCCAGCGGTGAATCACCTAGGGGGGGGAAGAAAAAGGTATAATAAAACATAAGTTACATATGGAAGCTGCCCTATCAAGGTTGTAGCTGATAATTCAAGACCCTTATACAGGGAAGACGGAGCAATAATGTAAGTGCTAGACTTCAATGAAGTCTTGCTGGATCTCTGCAGCTTACCTGAGAACAGCCAGGAACAAACAACCCAAATCAAAACGAAACACTTCATGCAAAGCGAGTAACAATTCAAAAAAGTGTACACATACAGATTTGAATATTGTGATGCTCTAATTGTAATAGTCTTGAAACACCTCAGTGCTGTGCAGCATGTAACAAACAACTGTAGTTTATCAGGAGTTAGATGTAAACTACTGCCTCCTCTAAGTCAAATTGCTTGCCCTCATTTTGTTCCCTGCTCACTGTGAATTTAAGGTTGATCTTTAAATTAAATTGGTCAAAGATTATTTTCAGTAAAAAAATACTACAAAAAGGAAGCATTTCAGGAACAGTGCCACAAACTACTGTCCCGTACTCCCTTGGATCTACAGAATCAGGTCCTTTGATCTGATGCTTCCAAGGATCCTGCCTGATATTAACTATCAGAAGGTCCCTTTTACATACAGGCCCTTGTATGTCTCTGCTCAGCTGCCTCCATAAAAATACATCCTTAACTTCTGGATGCCCAAAGGAACCACAAAGATCCTCCAGTAACATGGTTTTAAGTATTGCCAGCTCCATAGAAATAAAATTATCTCAGATTCACCAGCTGTGGGAAAAGAACTCTAAATTCAAGAAAAGGTGAGCCAAAATTATTTTTTTTCAAAATCCAGGACAGTACAGTTTTCAAGAGTTCTACAGACAGAAGTGAGGGGGGAAAGGACAGAAAACCACAAGTAATCTACATCTTCCAAGATCAAATCCAAGAGATTTCCTTAATTGTCACTATAGCTAGCTGCCAGTTTCTCTAACACTGGGTGAAGGAGATGCAGCTTTCTCCACTGCATGAGACTTACACTGCATCCACAGGGACAGCATTTCGGCCAAGGAAGCATGGCATCTTTAGTTCCCCTTTGTTCAATGCAACAGCATGATAATTAAGTGCTCTGTTCAAGTCTGACTTCAAAGTCTATCCAAATAAACTTTTTATGCCGCTGTATGGAGTGAGGCCAGGAATATTTTATCTTCATCTGCTTGATGAGCAGCCTTTGAGCAGGTAAGAATAATTTCTGCCAGTTTGCAGAAAGAACCGCAGCCGCAGGATCAGAAAGGAAAGACTGTCCTAAGAGCTAGTGGCTTTATTGATACTAGTACTGATACTAGCCAGCTGAAGTAGGGAGTGGAAACTGTGTCATCAAATTAAATCCTCTCCTCCTAATCACACAAAGGATAATCTGGTGCTTTCCCCTTTTCTTCTTAGGGTAAAAGATGCTCTTCTGAAAAACCCTGCCAGTATGCTGCACTAAAAATAGATGAGAAGCATTCAGACCTTCAAATCCTCTTGTTTTAATCTTTCTGTAACATGAATCACTGTACACATCAGCATGCTGCCATTTGCAAAACACTCAAACTCCTGAAAAAAAACCTGTCCCAGTGTTTTGATATAACCCTTTCCATTCACCAACTCTACAACATTCTTGTCTAGCTAACAAAGAAATTCTAAAAATATAACACCTAAACCCAACATAACTATGAATGTTTACACCAGCATTCTATTCATATTCCAAAGGAAGATACAGTTGAATTGATGAACCAATGGAGACACAACGTCAGTGACTCTTCCCTTTCACTGTTCATCACTGAAAGAATACTCACTGAAGCATCTTTATAGACACAAAGGTCTAGAAAAAACAAATAAATGTATGCCTCAGTAAAAACCAAAAACCTCCAACATAGAGTTGGGGTTTTTTCCTCCTAAAGAGAGCCTAAATTGGGAGATAAGTTTTCTAAACTCATACAGTGAATTTTTATAAAATGCAGATATAATACCTCTAAGGGAAAGGGAGATGGAATTTCAAGTCATAGGCTTTTGCAAGTTTTAGCTACAGCAGATTTCCTTCTTAAATGAAAGTAAACACCTATCATGTACCTATTAGATAATAAAGAGACATCTAAAGACAATCTCACTTGGCTCTATTTTTATCTGAATAATTTAAAACCAAATACTGTTAACCATTCAATTGAAGACTCAGTAAAGTGACCTTCTGTATTTGTTCAAGGACTGACAGTTTAAAGAAAGGAAAATGAAGGCTGGATGAGTGAGTGCAATGCCTGAGAGTTCATGACAAGTGCTGGAAGAAGGCAAGGAAGGAGAGGTGGTTGACAACATTTGAATCATCATTCTGCATCTTTTGGATACAGCTGCAGAAATATCCCTCTGCTTCAAATTAAGATTCTAGACCTGCTCTTCCAGCAACAGTGACTTGGGAGGACAGCTGCTGATCCAACTTACTACTACATGTATCTTTGGCCTTGATATCTAAGCAGACTGCCATAGAATCAAGCCTTTTTTAAAATTAGCTCGTCAACTTCTAAGCAAAACTTACATGGCCTTCCATGCCTTCCTGAGGACTCCAGTCTTTCCAGCTGTTTCTTCCAGCTTTTAGCCGTATCACCTCATCTGGCCACTGCAGCTCTTTCCTTTTTGACACGTTGATCCCTTCCAGTACTTGACTGGGATCCATTAACTATAAGTAGGAATTGAGTTTTGACTGTTAGTTCAGCCAAAGTTTAAAAGAAACAGATAAACTGTAACCTTTTGCATACTCCCAGAGAACCAACTTTAACCCATAGAAATCAAATTGTGACCTATTTCAATGTTGGAAACTCAATCTCCAGGCTACCAAAAAGCCCGAGCAGCACAGAATTTGGAAATTAGGCTGTGGTTTCAGACACAGCTGACAATATATCAGTTCATTGCTGTCTGAAATAGCAGCTCTTGTTCCCTTTCCCACCCCTTCCTTCAGTTCCACTGGCTCATGGCAGGGTCTGAGGAGCTGGCACAACATAAATATTGGCAGCACATGGTCCAGTAGCAGGGAAGAGTTAAGTGATGATGAGCTGTTAAAACTGGTTCATCACTTCTTGCAGAATATCTTAAGAAACACAGTCTTGGGGAATTCACTGTTAGGCTGAAGAACTATTTATCTACTAGCATGGTTAGTTGAGACCCACCCCGTGTTTTGAAGTAAACTGGCCTTTCCACAGGGGCAGCAGGAGAAAACTCCTGAAAACTTCTTCCTATTTAAGGACAGAGAGAACCGCATCATGTCCACTATCCAAGGGCACGTGTCAACTTTGCTTGTATCCTCCTCACACAGAGGAATTATAAAAGGGCCCTTGCCTGCAAATGAAAGCTACGAAGCAAAGAACCGCAAAATTAATTTGTTAACTTTGCCCACTATGATGCAGTTTACTAAGGATTACTCTAAAATGAAGTGATATCAGCAATGAAATCGTGTTTGTTATGATCTATCCTATTAAATACACTTCTTGATGTTTCCCACTAATATACTGCCAAAGACATGTATATGGGGCTAATTAAAGATAGAAGAGCAAGAACACAAACTTCTGGATTTTTGACAAAACAAGTAAGGCTGCCATGATTAACTTAGTGGCATACTGTTTGCTGCTCAGTAAACCCAGACTTGTGGCAATAACAAAAGAATAAATACATATGAAAATGAATAAATACATATGACAGTGAAAGTGAGTATTTTTACACTTACTTTTGTGGAAAATCTACTTGTTTAAAAGAAAAAAGCTAGTTGCTTTCTGCCCTTCAAATGAAGCTATTTGTTCATTACAACACGTAAAGCTAAAGGCAAACTAAATATGAAGAGGAACTGAGTTCAGCTGACTTTCTCAAAGCTGCACTACAGCAAAACATAAAACTAAACAGGGATATCTAAGCATGCAGGAAGGCTGGTTGTCCAGAAAACCTTTTCCTCACATTAGCTCTCCAAATATAACTGTACAACAGTCGTATACTGAGACATTCCAAGCGGTGTACTTAAAAGCAGCGATTTCAACAACATACAAGGTAAGACTAACAAAAGCACACGGAAGCACAGGTTAACTTGTTCTTCTGGACTATTCACCTGGATTCTGTAAATAACGTCATCCTTTTTGGCTTGCATTTGATTTGCAGGGCTTGCATTGCCACCTGACTGAGTTTCAGTTGCATTACTCCCTCCTTCTGTCCCTAGAAAGCCCACAAGGGCATGCTGTTTACAGGCTGGGATGCTTTGGCTGGAGCTGCTAGAAGAGGGCAGTCCATGCTGCGCGCTGACCCCAGTCTGGCCAGTAGGTTCCATTTGGTTCACCATAGATAGGCGGGACTGGATGGATGATGGGAGGTTACGAAGGGATATCTGACTGGTGGAAGAGCGCCGACAAGGCACAAAGCCTGTTGTGGATGTGCGAAGAGATGAATGACGACTGCCGTAGCAATAGGATGAATGGCTAGCTACTGAGGCACGGGCAGGGGAATGTCTGACAAGGCTCGACTGCACAGAGTGAGAGCTGTGACTGGTGCCTAAAAGTAAAAGATACAGAATCAGGAGTTTGATAAAGCCTCCCACACACATTAGATTGCCGACACACAAACGTTTGAGCACTTAGATACAAAACCGATGGGTCTTATCAACAACATCTGAAACAGCTGCATCACAGAAGATCTCTCTTGCATTTCACAGAGAATTTGAATACATTCATTCAGCTTATCTTGGAATTTCATATCCTGTTCAGTTCACGATCCCTACAGGACAAGTAGCTTGAAAAATGCTTCAACCTTGCTCTTCCCGCATTAACGATTTGTTTCTTAGTATTAACACTTAAGTTTCCCATACTTCAGGCATTAAGACAGGTAGAGACGTTCATGTTTCAAAATACTAAATATTCTTTCTTAATATGCTTGGCTGGATGTTCAAAGATTGAGTCAAAAAGTCTTAGAGCAAAAGCTGGTTTTAAACAAGTTCAGAAAAATTTGATACACTTACAAAGTGAAAAACAGGAATTACAGTTTATGAGCATTGGTGTCGTTGCTTTTCCTGTACTAAGTACTTATAGATATCTCTCCACAGCTGATAGATCTAAGTACATTGTGTAGTAAAAAAGTTCATTCAACTACATACACTTTTATATACTTTGTGATTAAAGGCAGTGTTTGGAAAGCTTTTTCTCAGCTTTACTGTTTATCCCCTCCCGAACTACAGGATCGCTATGGACTCCTGCATAGGATTCAGGTAAAATACTGGAGAATCCATTACACTGTATAAATAAGAAATATAAAAATATTGGGAAAAAAAAAAAAGACAAGTTTAGCATTTTCAGACAATACGACAGAAGTGAAAAGATCCAATTTGTAGTGTTATGAGAAGTTATTTAATCTATTTTGCCTGCGCAACTATACCCCTATTGCTCAAATCTCTGTTTGGGAACCTTGCCTTGCATAAAACAGCACTATAGTTTGAGATGAATCCAGCAGGTGTTAACGCTACATAAGCAAGTCACTTTTGCTTGTTTTTTTCTTTTAACGGAGGCCTGATTCAGAGAACTGAAAGGCCAGCTCCAGCTATAGGATTATATTTGTATAAAATCATTGCTTTATTTTAACTTTACCCAGAGTGGAGGGATGAGTTGGTGGATGAGCTGCAGGAAGAGTTGTGGAATGAGCTGCAACAGGAGGGTGCTGTACTGCTCCAGGTCCCTGCCCTGTAGTTGGATTCCCTCCTCCTTGCGACATGCTGCTCTGCGACTCATTGATAGTTGCATTGTTACTTGTGCAAGAAGTTCCACCTCCAGCATCTGAATCTTCAATGTTTCCACCACTATTGCAGCCAGCTCCACAGCCTTTCCTTAGCCTGGAAACAATGCAATTGACACATTAAGTCAGGCCTCCTAATCATCAGGATTCTGAGAAATGCCTTATGACAACAAGCAAAAGACTTTATTCAACACAATCCACAGCATTCCCTAAAATCAGATCAAACTTGACTTTTTTTTTCACAGAATATGCTTTGCAAGTATAAAAGCTGCTTTCTAAGAGATTGCAATTTTCTTCTTATCAGCTATTCAAGTAACAGTTATTTACGATAAGCCAAATGGCTCATATTAAATACCTTTTGAAAAATCAAGCCACCTCTGAAGCGCAATAGATGATAAAATCCTAAATATCAAATGCTGCTAAAACATCCTGGTTTAGTAAAATTTATGCTCTTTAACACACCAGTCATATGTGTATTCTTACACCACAAAAATCTTTTTCTATTCAGATAAGCAGGAAAAGAATGTTTGTTGGGTTTTTGTTTATTGTGGTGGGGTTTTTTTTTCTTTTTAATATATTTGATTTCTTGTTACCTTCAATAATGTACTCACAGTTGTTTGCACCACATACTGCAATTATTTGAATGACAAGTTCTCATGTGAATTTTGAACATTCAGACAGTAGGTTACCTAACATTTCCCAGTGTATATAACCAGAGGCTTTTCACCACATTGTTTGCATTAATAAACTTAAAGAACCAGGATGCACATTTCTGAATGCTACACACAGCTGCCACTGTGGCTTTTGGAGTCACAGTCATAAGGGGCCAGAAAGACAGAAAAAGCTCTCATGAGAGTTTGTGCTGGGTTACCGAGGGGTCATATGGAAGGGGGATTATATTATTATCACTCCAGTTACTTGTTCTGGCTCTGACACACAGGTATTTATAAGCACTCATGAAATCCTAAACAAGGATCCTAAATACAAGCTAAAGCTTGTGTTAGTACACATGAGCATACCCTAACAATGTAAATATTGGCACTTGTATGCTAAATATTTGCCATTCAGGAACCCTACCAAATAGTCTCGGCTTCTGTAAAGATGGTATCAGACTGCAAAGTGATGGTACTGAAAAAAATACAGAGTTGTGTTGTGTCTGATCATGCATCAAACCTGACATTAGAACTGAAGTTGTAGTTCTTGAATCTAGACTCTGTCCTGTTTTTTCTGAGCTCTCATTTACATAGTTTGTGACTTATTACATATGACTTGAAGATTAATCCTGTACCAAAGCAGTTGCCATATGCTACAGATGTGCCTGAAATAGAAGTCACGGCTTATTTATTTTTATATGACTGAGTATGATAAATTATGCTGTGCGGGGCATGTATGAGGCTAGTTAATGGAATATGAGAGCATGAACACATACTAATGAGAACTCTTTTCCTCAGCTCACCTGTGCCACGTAGAAACTATGAAGTTTCTGATGTTTCCTAAACTGATAGCTCCCCCGAGAATCTCCTTAAGCTGCTCATGACTATCTGAATAGGAAGTAGTCAGAGGTGAGACATAGATTGGGTATCCAATCGGCTGGTCACAAGAGGAGTTGATCATGTTCCTCAGAGCTTGTTTTGCATTTTGGATACTTCCTCTTTCTGGATTACGATTACGCAGGAAGACAAGCTCCTGCTGCTGTCCTGCCCACAGGCCACGCACACACTCCTTGTTCACCTGCAAAAGCCAGGCAGAAAGGCTGTGTCAGAAAGTGAAACAGTGAGAGTGGGTGATGAGTGCTTTGCTGTACCCAGGCCTTCATCGCAAGTGTATGTAACGTTGCACCACAGAACTGCAAACACTCCTATTCACCTGTCTGAAAGGCTGAGTTTATGGACACAGGCTGCAACAGTGAGAATAAAACAAATCTAAGAATGGGATGAGAAATAAGATATTTTAAGCCAGAAACTGATTTTATGATCAAATACCTGCACTATGTGAGAAGAAGCAGCCCTAGCAATGACACATTGGTAACAAAAAAAGGAATTTCACCGAATTTCACTGAATTTCACCGAATTTCTGGACTTGGAAGGGACCATAGACATCATCTAGTCCAACTCCCCTGCCAAGGCAGGACTACCCAGAGCATGTCAGAGCA
>JAOXJM010000041.1:28042135-28058123 GCA_026413425.1 Tringa solitaria
AGGTTCCCCGATCCATGAGGTATTGAGATTAAATTTGTTCTTTGCCCTTAATCCACGGTTTCGTGGTTGTTCCTGCGTCCTGCCTGCATCGGCGCACACACTAACAAGCTAAAAATAACAAAATGAATAATGCCAGACCCAGTCACAAGGGGGCAATACGTACTTAGGGCCTCTACAACTCAAAGAGTTTTCAAGTTTAGACCTGTTCCCACTCTGCAAATATTAAAATTTTCTGCCCCTCAAAAAAATCATTAAAGAATTAACTACTCCAAGATCAGTCAAACAGCAGCAATTATTGCTGCAAGGTCTTAACTTATTGGGAGACAACTATTTATTTTTTTTTTTAAAAATCAGCAAAACCTGATTTAAAAAACACTGAAAGAAAGAATATACCATAATCCTCAGCTCCCCTGCCCCCTTGGTGACTAACAACACAGTTTGAGGGCTGAAGAGGAGCTTGCAGCTCCTATATTCATTCTCTTCTGTTAAGCATTAAAAGAACTGCAGTTTCTCTACTCTAAATATTTACTTGCAGTTTTCACACACTGCACCTTATCATGCTTGTGCCTGCTGTACTAGAAGAAACACATCTATACTGTTACACTCCTACAGCCAAGCCCTACACAAGGTTAAACATTCAAGTTTCTTTTGTACAACTTCAACATACAAAGCTTCTTAAGTCTTTTACTTACTGCTCCACTCTATGAAAAAGAATAATGGTTAAATATTACTACTTTCATAAATATTTAATTTGTACAAAAACCTCAAAATGTGCTGAAGTAAATGAAACAAGTTACATCTGCTCTTCCAAAAAAACCCACCAGAAATAAAACCAAAAACCAACCCACCCACAAGAAACCCCACAACACTTTCCAGCATTTTTATTTTCTCCTTTTGCAGCAGCATGTACAAAGCTTTTGATCACAAGTACTAGAAATACTGAGTTAATATCGTTTTGCCACCATTAATTCTTTCCCACTAATTTCTGCACAAAAGCAAGTATAATTTATCAATATAAGCTAGAAAAAAATCCTCCATGATACTTCACTGAATTCATACTAGGCAATTCCAATTCTCTCATATGCCTCCTTAAATTGAAATATAAGCATTATATTTAGTTCATCTGCAGATTTAAAGAAAACGCTCTGATATCCATTCTAATCAACAGAATGGTAATTAACAAGCACAAGCGTTGTGAGCTAAGTAAGATCCAAACTGATGCTATGCAAATCAAAGTACGTTAAGATCGAATTTAAAAAAAAATAAATTAAAAAGCCTACTTACCACAGAATTTCTAAGCTTTTCAGGTAAAGGATCTTTTACTTCAGACAGAGGATCCTCAGGGTTTTTGTCTTCAGAATTAGGAAAAAATTTTGATTGCACTAAAGAGCTTAAAGACAAAAAAGAACCCACTGAAAATCATGTATTATTCTATGTGGTTTTAAAAGAATAATAAAGTCAAGTGCTGTGTTACAATTTGATTCCAAGAAAAAATTATCCTGGCATACCAGTGCTTTCACATGGTTGAACAAATTTACAAAGATGAGATCTCAACTTTATGAAAGAGTTAGTTCTCTGGTTGCACACAGTGACCATCATTCAAGATGAGTCACCAGATGTTGCTCAAGCAGCACCTTCTCCATTACCAAAGGGAATAACTGAACAAACAGTGAATTTTAAGTGGAGTTCTTAGTACTCATATAACAAAACATTTCAGTTATTTATGAACTAAAGTAACTTGGTGCAGAGTGGTTTGTCTGAAAACACCAATTAGAAAATGAAGAATTCCTTAATTCAAACTTCAAAAGCAACAACAACAAAAAATCTATACTACCCTGATTAATTCATGAATTAGCCATGCTGACCAAACTACTAAATTCTTAGCAGATCTTGTTGGTATTAAAGCCCAAACAACGTATACCTAAGCTTTTAGAAGATCACATGCAGCACTGTTAGCCAAACCTAAGTGTCTCGCAACCCATTAAGTGATTTTTCTTACAATACCCTATGTGGTACAGAAATATGTATTATTTCATTTTATGGACAGGAAGCTCACTATAGAATGAGCCCTAGGTCTTCAAAGGCCATTACAAATTGCAACGTACTGCAATCCTTTACTATGCCACATCTGGCCTAACAGGTGAACCTGCAGGTCAATCGTAAGCACCCAGTACTTGGAACATAAGAGGTATCCAGGGACAAGGACCTCACACCAACTGAGTAAAGTCATCTGAACTAAACGTAACGGGGCAAGGTTTAGTTGTCAACCCAAAGATAAGAATTTCCTTCTGTGTGAACACTTACAAATCATTAATCACCCTGTTCACAAAGGAGGCCCCTCACTATTTACCCCAGACTACTGCTTATCAAATTCATCCAGCATTACGGCTAAATTTAAATCCAAGTTCAAGCTCTGCCTGACCCAGGTATGTGACTGAGCTTCTATTGGCTGTTCTGTGGGAGGTGTTTCTCCTACTGGAACTATTTTGTTTTACACACATAATTATTAACTGAATCAGAAATACTCTCATCATCAGATCGATACTCCAACTCAGAATAGCAACATGAATTCATGTTTCCCCATACTAGACAGGAATGCTCATTGCAACAACAGATCTTTATTGTCTTGCATCTGAGATGAAATCATTTGAACAAGTGCTTTGAGGGTACATTCAAGATAAGAACACAATAACGAACTAAGTGAGAGAAAGAATTCAAAAAATCCACATGTGGGCTTCAGCTTAAACTAATGCTTTGAGCACCTCTTTAAATACAGAATAGGTACAGGTTGTTCAGCACAAACACACAGGCAGAAAGATGGCATCTGACTGGCATTTTGGAGAACATCAGCAGGCAGTTAAATCAAATTTTAGCATGTAAGTGATTTGCCTGAAGTCACAATGAGAGATTATTGATAGAGACGGAACTAAGTGCAAAGTTTGAGAATTTCTGTCTAATTATTGAAGCAAATACTATTTTTGATAATGCTGGTGACTACCAGTTCAAAGAGTACTAATATCTAACATTATAAACAATGTTCCCTTGCCACTTGCTTCTTCCTTGGGGAGGGGACACAAACTGAGTCACTTACAAAAGTACAGAAGGGTCACTGCTTTGTCTGCTGAGATGATAGGATATTGCCACTAACAAACCACAAAATATGGAGAAGAGAACCGGAATATGCTGCCCATCCCAAGAATCCTGGAAACAGAAATGAAATATTAAAAAAAGGGAGACAAAGCATATATAACACTTATTTGATATGCAAGAATTACATATATCATAGTGAGAAAACAGAAAAATTAACTACAATTCCACAAAAATGAAGCAGGACTTTCAGTATAAAAACATTGTTTAATACTTACCTATGTCTAACTATAGATCAGAAACTTTAACATAGTGTACATCCCTTAAGGCCACACCATCTTAATCATTAATCTGTTTTCATAACCCTTGTGAAGAATTTCCTGCATTCTTTGAGCTTGAGGTTCCTAGAGCTACATTTAGTCACTTCTTAATTTTGAAAGTTACCTTTGTTTTTACTCAGATTTATTTTTTTTCTGATTTATTGAATTCAGATTAAACCTATGGTTTTATTTTTGTTTTCATGTTCTGTATTGGATCTGCAAAGATGAGACAGTGATCCTTTGCTAAAGCTTGTTTATCTTGAACGGATGTGTTTACTAAAGACAAATGTACAAATCCACAGAAAGCTAATGATGTTCAGCAGGTGCTAGAGGAAATACTTCCATGATGCTATCAACCTTTTACTCTTTGGACAGAGTGGGAAAAAGCCCATGAAGGCTGAGTTGGAAGGCGCACATGCTACAGGTAGTTGTGAGCCAAGAGCATTTGATTGTTGACACACACCTGAAACCAGCAAACAGAACCAACACGACTATTTTCAAACAATCACATTTCAAGCAAGGAAAACCTGTTGGTTTAGGGTGGGGACTTTTCCCCCCCTTGCTAGCTAACTCTACATTTAAGACAGGCACACATCTTCGCTTTCGCACTACAAACTATTTCCTGGTTTATTTTCAAGTAAAGATTAATTTGAAAATACTATTTCTCTTTGCAGTACTAGAAAAAGTACTCACATGAGCCATTTTGAGAGGCTAACAAACCAATATACGTAGACTGTGCTAGAAACAAGCCACTTAAGTGATTATTATTTTTTAAAGAATCAAGACAAAATGGAACTGATTAAGTATCATGCGTTTTCAGCCAAAAAACCAGCACAGATCATACACCTTTTAAAAGCAAAAATCTGCTTTCTTCCTGCATTGCATCTCCTTTATTGATTCACAGCTGAGCAAGTACAAAACCCTACCAAATCAGACTAACATTTCTAATTCACTTTCTCCATCTTTAAGTGTCTAAGATACAATGAAGCAGCAAACAAAACCCAAAACATCAATGTATCCTGTGTCTAAAAAATTGCTCACCTTCAGGGCACCATAGCACAGTCCATACAACAAGGCTACTGCCACAATACTACAGATAAAACTGTAAAGTGCTGCAAGCAGGCTTGTGGTAGCTGAAAGAAAGAAAAATTCAGCAGTGTTATGCAATTAGGTTAGAATACAAAATGCTTCACAATGTTTAAGAAAGGTATCTGTATCAGCCTCCTAGTTGCAATATCTCTCTGGTATAAAAAAAAAATCCAACCCACAGCAACTACTTATATTTTCCCCTACAAATGATTTTTTTAAAGAGCTTTATGTGGCTTTATCTCCTCATTTATTCAGCAGTATTGCCATGAGAATGGTTAACAACTGCAACAGAATCCAATCAGGGAAGAATGTATGCTTTTTGACAGACTTACTAGGACAGTAATTCTATTTCTCAATAATCCATCAGAAGACCTTTAGCCTTTTAAAAAAATACAGTTAGTATTTTTATGTTGAGGGTAGGAATAATAATAGTGCAATCACAAATGTTTTTGCTAGCCTACTAATTTGATGGCTGTTCCTAGTCTAATGTTTTTGCCACTGACATGAAAAAACAACACTCACCATTGCCACCAAAGACGTGAATATCCAGCTGTTCACAGAGATACATCACAAATGTATTCACCTGAGGCAGAAGACCAATGAAGAATACTATAGGGAAACATAGTGTAAACACTATGGGAGAAAAAAAAATAGGTGAAAAAGTGGTGAATATGAAAACATAGCATGGTAATGTACTATTCAGTTTTAGTTCTAGGGTATCACACCCACCATTTAACTCAACATCACTGAAGTAGTACTTATATTTTTCTTAGAAATAATAGATCTACTTCAAAGACTCGGAACTGACTCAATATGTAGGTTACACAGACCAACAGTCAGAAGGTTCTTGTACTTCCATTTTAATCGCTTTAGAAAAAGGCCAATTCAGGCTTTCAATTTTTAATTAGCAAAGATCAGCCAGGAGTGTTTACAGATTAGAAGATTTTTAAATTTTCACTCGTAAATGAGGCTTACACAAGCACAACTGCCTGTCTGGAGTTACAGGAGTGAGCTACCATCAGCCACAGGCATGTAAAAGGAGGCCAAACCACCTCTGGGTTTTCTGCAACTAATAATGTCTGACAATTTTACTCGTTTTCCCACACCACTTCTCAGAAGTTCTGATCCTAAATGTCTTTTTTTTTTTTTTTTTCAATGAAAATGAGCAACTGTATAAACCATTGAAACCTCTACAAATTACAGGGCTTAAGAACGCAAAAATAAACAAATGCCACTTAATAAAGAAAACACTGTGTCCCAACCTGCACATACCATTTCCACATACCATATGCAGAAACAACAATATTTTACGCAACTATTGGGTAGTTCAGATATAATTCACAAGCAGCAACACATAAGTTCTAGATTCTGAGGGACAGAAGGATCAAACCATGAAAATAACCCTAACAAATATCTGACCGTTTAGGGAAAATTTTCTATAACCTTATTGACTTGTGGCTTCAGTGACCAAAAGAAGAAACCAATTTTAAAGTATCCTGCAAAGAATCACAAGTCTCAGTTTTAAGTTTCTAACTTTATATCCACAGAATGGTTGGATACTAAAGGATATCACATGAGAAATATCTACAGTGAGACAAGTACCAAGAATCTGATTTTTTTTTTTCCCTACTCCTTGGTAAAGTTAAATAACTCAATGCCATTTAAAAACATGTAGGTCCAGGGCTTGGGAAAAACATTAATTTCTGCATCTTTTTACTGATACAAATTAGGAAATATAGGGACATGAAGAAAATATTTTTCAGAATTCTCAAGTCAAACCTTAATCTTAAATTATTGCTCAAGGAAGTCTATATAGGAGGCAAACAATAAAGTGTTCTCTCACTGACAGGCTAAAAATTTGTTTCATGAATGCCTGGAAGTTGAACTATATTGGGTGCCTTGAAAACAAAATTACAAAGTAGATCTGGGAATACACAATTTATAAAGCAAAAAGCCAACGTTTCTGATGGCTATTAAAGGCCTTGCTCTCTAATGGGGACCACCTAGGTCAAAAGGTCAAAACCAAAAATAGCTATTATAAATGTGATGCAGATTTAGACCAATTGATCAAGTCCAGGATGTGGGACAAAACAAATAAATGAAAACTTCATACCAGTCCTCACTTGTCTGTTGGGAAGGACACAGTGGTTAGGCTATCTAGACACAAAGTTTGCCTTGCCCTGCACCTGTGTCCTTCTAGTGTCTGGGAATGGGAAAAAAGGCAGCTGAGATTTTGACTTTGTGCTAACAGGGTATGTTTGCTAGCAGCCAGCTTGCTTTGTGATACTCACAAAGCTTTTTGCAGCAGTATTAAGAGCTGCTCCAAAGGCAAGGGTTGTGGGCGGGGGTAGGTTTTTATTTTGGTTTGGTTTTTTAAGAACTGAGAGCTGTTCTGGCAAGCTGATTTTTTTATTGGTGGAACTGCTAAGAAACACACAACATGCAAGCTGGTGCAAGATATCCAAGAAGAACAGTAAAACATAAGGATGAAAAAGCATTCAGGACTCGAACTAAGAAGTTTTAAAAGCTAATCCCAAAATGGACACAGCCTGGTGAAGATGCCAGCATGTCTTTTTAAAAATGGAAAAGGCTCTTAAGTACATTGTAAAAGTATGTCACTTTCACAATACAACACACCACCTATATATACATTTATGTATTACCTTATGGGGATATGGGTATACATTATGCAATGAGTCAAGGTGATAGGAAAAGAGAAGAAAAGACTTCTGAAACTGTCAGAGCATAAAGAGGGGAAAATTAAGCTAGTTTTATATCTTGAATGAGTCAAAAGTATCTGCTGTCTTAACTTCAGTGTGCCAGTGCATGGATAGATCCATAGGATCTGTAGAAAAGCACCTTTCAAAATGCCTGAACATTACTCTGTTCATAAGTAAGTGGCTTAGACCTTTTCCTCTGGACAGTTAAATTTAAATACAGATTTACTCCCAGAAAGTTGAAGGGGGAAACAGTACGAGGTAAGAAATTTGGGATGTTCCTAAGAATCAAATAATGAAAACTAACTCCCCAAATGCCCAAATCAATAATTCCTACTAATCAACTAATAGTCAAAAATAAAATAAATGAAGGGAAAAAAAAAAAAGAACCACCAAAATCAAGACCAAGCTTTAATTTTTCTTTCACAGAAGACTGTCCAGGAACCAGAGACATGCAGTCATAACATTTAACTGCTGTAGTCTTTCATGCCCAGATATTTTGGTTCAACTGAAGAGCAAGTGTGTTCAATTGAGATTCTTACAGACTTTCTTCCCCCTCCAAAGAGGTGATCCTGAAAGGATCACACAAATAACTTTGCTCCATCAAAGAATATACACAGTTTCCATGATAAAGATAGTCTTCAAATGTTTACATTCCTCTTTCTCCTTTCTATGGGCTCTGCTGTTACTATTTTCAGTAATTTTTTGTAAGTAAACAGGGGAAAGGTTTGTTGGTTTGGGGGTTTTTTGTTGGTTTTTTTTTTGTGTAGGGTTCTTTTGGGGATGAGGGTATTAAATGCCAGCACTATTACAAACACACTGTGCTGCTCAGAACACAATGAAAATACCTCAATAAAGCACAACATTATATTTTTTGGTATTGCTGATGAGCCTGTTCTGAGAAGATACACATTAAGTAAGATTTAATCTGTCTACTATGTTTTTAAAAATTGTGTCCATACCATTCCACTTGTCCACTTGATTGCTAAACACAAATAACCTGGCTTAAGAGAAGTCCCACTCATTTGCCACAAGCCCCTCTAGAAAGCACAAGAGTCCAAATCAAAATGTTTCTTTAGGTACTCAGCAGCTAATTCCATGCATAGGATAGCGTACCCAGGTCCCAGTTAAGAAGAAAGAACAGAAAGTTCAGGGATGAGGACTAAGATACCACATAATTAAAAAGCTAATTTTTTTTTTCCTGTGACACCTCATTAGTTGGCATCTCTACAGTTTGTTACAAAGCTATAGAAGGGGGGAATTTTCCCATAAAATTCAGCCAAGCTAAAACTACTTCTTCCAAAGGAAACTAAAAGAACTGCATTTAGAAGGTAATGTTGCAACAGTGTCATAACAAGATGCAGAGTGGAAAAAAGAGATTATTTTTTTTCCTGTGGTGAAGCAAACAACTCAAACCCATGAAAAAGGCACTCACCTATAACTAAGTCCCTGGCTGACAGCAGCAGCAATGGGTTGGTGAAAGCCATTCCATACAACCTGAATCTTGTTGTAGATATGTTTCTGCTGCCATAATCCAACAGCCAAATAAGACCACAACATAAACAGAAATATACAGGCCTACTATAGGCTATGATACGATTATGACCCTGTTAAAAAAAAAAACAACAAAACAAACATTTGTTTCATTATTAGCAGAAAAAGTTGTTATTCTTCTGTTACAGATAATTTCACAACCAAAATTAATCAGTTCATAAATTAACATATTGTCACCTCAGCATATCCTTAGGTTCTGTTCATAAAATCTATAAAATCTTTAATGCGTTGCTTTGCACTGATACAAGTCTTTTTTTTTTTTGTGGCTTTGATATAATAAAGACAACAGTTGGATTAAATTAGACTAAGCTATAATTCGCCCTTATTCTCTGCTAAATTTTAAAATATGTTTCGTGCAATACTAAACGCCAGAGAAACTCTGCCTAGGCTTCATAAGCAAAATATAATATATTCGTTCTTAAGAAAAAGCTATTAAGGTGGGAGGGAGGGGGAAAACAGTCTGCATTTCTGTGTGCACTAAAACACACAACTTCTTACCTAAAATAATATGAATGACTTGCTGCAGCAGAATAATGCTTTTCATATCTAATTTAGGACAAAAATATTTTGTCTTGGCAACCCAGAAGATGCACTCTAGAATTTAAACATATTGTGCAACACTAGCACATTAACATTTCCATGCTCAAATGTTAATGCTCACTAGAGCATTGCATACTCAGCTTAATAGAGTGAAAAAATAAGGCCGTGTGCACACTAGGAAAACCGAATGTTCTACACAACCAGAATAGAATATCAAAGCCATGTCAGTTCATACCAGCGTAGTAAATTGCAGTGTTAAGAATACCTTCCAGTTTAATTGCTTGAATACTAAAGATTCATCACAAAACTCATCACGATATGGCTCTACAGCAGAAGCCAAGCTTAAAGCAGGGAGGACATGATTTGCTAAATACCAACAAAGTATATGGGGGGTGTGGGGGGGAAATAGTATCAGTTCCCTTCTCACACACTAAGACAACATCCACCTCTTGTGCTTTATGAGAAGGTACCTAAAAAGAGTTGAAAAAGATGAAACCAAAAAGATCACTTCTATGTGTAAGTTCTACATCTGCAGGGTTAGTACAGTGGCACATGCCCAGAACTTACATGTCGAGGGGAAGAAGAATCTGGCTGAACACTCTGAAACCAAAATGGAAAGAGGAAAGTTACCCAATCTACAGAAAAGTGCATTTACCTCCACACACACGCACAGTTACCCTGTCTACAAACAAGTGTGTTTACCCCCCCCCACCTTCCTGATTAAGTTCTTCTAATAGTATCTACAATTAGTTTTACAATTTTTAAGCCACTGTACAGCTTTTAAATAGCACAGTGTATTAAACAATAAAATCTATTAAACAATAAAACCTGTTCAAAGAGTGCATGTCTATAGCTAAAGTTAAAACAAACAAAATTTGTAGAACTTATACCAGTTTTTTTTAAACACCAAATGTGTTACACACTTTAATTTTGTACCTAATTTTCACCCTAACAGTCTAATTATAAGCAAATAAACAATTGTTCTTAAAATACCATTAACAATTTTCTAATAAAAGTTAAGATTCTGGTTAAAAATATGCTTAGATATAATTGCTTAACATGAATGCATTGACGTGTATCCACTTAAAAACCCAAAACAATAAAACTTCCAAGTTTAGTTTATGGGCCGTTTTCAGCCAGTAAGAACATGCTCCTCTTCGGGAAAACAAAAAGTGCATGAGAACAACAAATAAAGAATTGTTTAACAAACATTCACTAGAACCGTTCTAGTGAAGTGACCTTGTATGACCATCTATCAAACTTCCCATGAAGCTGAAGTTCACTCATTTTTAAACTATAAACATGCATTTTTTTCCTTAAAGCTCTAACCAACCTGCAACACCCAACCGAAGTTTTTTCTATTGTTTATAGAAAGTGAAGATAGAAATTAAAATACCTTCAACAGCGAGTACTGACAACTGGCTATTACCAGGCAGAACTGGAAGACCCAAATATCCTTGAAAAAGCCCTCTATAAGAAGTACAGAGCCCAGAAATGCAACTAGAATAGCAAGGATGACAGCTAACACGTTTTCAAGGATCTCACGATTCCTGCATTAGATGGAGAGGAAAAAAAAAAAGAGAGATAGAATTAAAAGCTATCTATGTGTAGACAAAGCTGCAAAGGAACAGTTAGGATCAGAAGTTACCAAGAGTTATGTTTCTGGTAGCAAAGTAGTTAATAGATTTGAACTTGCAGGAACTATACTAGCACATTGTCTTTTAGCAAAGCTAGGAGCTACCAGGATTTCAATGATAGCTGAAAGCAATTAGTATCTTATGGAATTGAACTTCAAACAGCAGAAGATAACTTCAGAAATAATCCAAATGCTCAACCAGAAGCACTGTCTGTAACATAAATCTATATTCAAGGGCCACACAGGATGATTACAAGCCTGTGTTTACCTGTATGTAATTTATTATCCATGATTCTGTAATGAAGAAACTAAAAATACTCTCACTTGGCTAAGATACATCAAGTGGAATAAAGAGAATTCCGTATGATATTGGTAGTGCTTAGGAACAGAATTGATAGTATTTCTGCCTGCACAAAATCACTACTGTATTGTTTATACCAAGGAAGTTCACTACCAAAATTTAAATACTTTATGTATTCCAAAAGCTGGTAATTTGGGGGTCACCTTCCTTTTATTCCACTGGATAAATGCAGCAGCAACAGGTTACAGTATTAGATGACCCTTTGGAAAAAGGTTTTGAAACAGCAGGCAAATTCTCTCTACTTGCTGAAATAATGTAAGCGTATGCCAAGTTCTAGACCTTTTCAATTAGTTTTTTGGAATAGGTTTATTTTCTCCCTTTAAAGATTAGCAAAAAAATCTCTTTTTGACTGTTCAAACATGTTATCACCCAAATCGTGCAAAGTGAGCAGTTTGGTTGGTTGGGTTTTTTTTCAGCATTGCTGGAGAAAGGAGAGTAGCCTTCATTATTTTAGAAAAACTGCTTTTCATATTATTCTTTCATCTTTCAGAGGACAGTAAATACATGTAATTCTCTAAGGATAGCTTTATCTGTATTACAACTTAGTTACCAGTTTTTAAACTTTACTTTCTGAGGTCTAGTGACACACAAGGATCTTACCTATCAAATAAAGCCAGAAGAGTTAATCTATCAAAGTTGATGCTAATCCAAAGCTTAGGCAGGATCCAAAAGCGATAGTACTGCTTGACTTTTTGAGCTGCTTCCTCTTGAGGTTGCATGTGGTCCTGAAGGTCAGGGCTCAGGTCAATGTCTTGCTGCTCCAGCAGATCTGTATCCATGGTTAGCAGCCTGTTCAACCTGATCTGAGGAAGAGAAAGCTAAAAGAAAGTCAGTATTAACAAAGGCTCATTTTTATTATATCACTGTATTTTACTGAAAACTGCTTTAGAAAGATTGCTAGAATTACTCAGTTTCACTTTTGAAAAGTTATATGTTAAACACTGTCAGTTCTCAGGCTTCTACTTACATTTCCTGTCCTTATTATAGCAAATGAATAGCACCAGCAGCAATAACAGTTTGCATAAACACAACTGCTTGGCATTTTAGCATATGCCAAATTTCAAATGAAGTATGAACATGTCTTCCAAGCGCATTATCCCATTTATTCTGAAAACTTCAAATTTGAAGACAAGTAAACTGATATGTGAACAGGAATAACCTATACTGCAAGAATAATCCAACTCTGAATGTAAATAAATTATACCACATTTCTTATAGTCAGCTAATGTGCATGCACACCCATGCCCAATGGATGCTGTTGCATGACAAAGCAACGTACGTGTGCATCAGTGGTCAAATTCAAACTCGCTACATTCGGAATATATGCAGAAACAAACTAAAAAAAGCTCTGCCCTAACTAGTCAAGTACTATTTATGACTGATTATATTTCCCACATTTTGTAGTTTGTCACTAGAGTTCTCTTGAAATCACAGTAATACTAACAACCATAAAGGACATTTAAAGAGAGCACTCAGAAGGTTAAAATGTTACTACAGTATGTATGTGTCATCTAACCCACTTTGTAGATTTCATTAACAGGCCATTAAACATCTTACTGCACTGCCTTTATTCTCAAGCAATACCATTGTTAAAGTGTGATTTAATGAAAAATCCTCACAATCTTTTAAGGCAAAGAGCCTTAATTTAAATTTAAATACTCATGTCACCTTTAAGTGTCAAAATGATAGGGTTTTTCGTGTTGCTTTGTTTTTGTTTTTTTTCTGCAATTATCTTGAAGTTTAACATTTGAAGTTATTGAAATTTTTTTCATGACTCAAAGCATCAGCGTACTGCAACTATGCTGACCCAGCCTTTCCTTCCTGGAAAAATACTAATAGAAACAACAAGCACAAACACTCCCTTTCTAAAGGCATTTCAAAAATACAAAACATACTATCTAAGCTAAGCTGTGTCAGAAAATAGGGGTTTTTTGACAACTTTTTAAAAAAAAAAAATCAGCATAACATAACATTCACAGCACTAATAATAAATTTCAGTGGAAAATTCCATTTGGGCACATACGCTAAGACTTTACAAGTACGAGTTTGCGTTAAACAGAATCATTCCCTCTAATGGGACCACACTGGAAAAATAACAGCGTGTAACAGGTAATGCAGTCTCTTTTTTGAATGCTACATTTTCAAGGGGGATGCTGGAAAGCAAAAAAATTTCCTCTGTCAGACACCAGGTTTGAAGAGCACATTCTTGATGAAAAGCGGTCAGGCAAATGGAGGTCTCTTGCTCCTCTGCCAAATGCTGAATCCATATTTAATTTTCCCTCTTGATTACTTCATTAGGTACTTCAATATACTTGACTTTGGTTTCCTAGTTTAAGAACTGTGATCATTTGCACTGTCTTCATGACACTGCAACTGGACTTCAGAATTAAGAAAGAGTACAGATGTGTCTCGAAAACAATAAAAAGGTTTGAGATCATCAAACTAAGGAATTCTAAAGCTATTTGCAGTATGAAGTAGTGTCAGCTTCTGCCTTTTTTCCCCAGTCACTCATTGCACTTCCATTAAAAATTTGTAGAGCAGAGTAATGACAGATATTTACATTCCTTTCGGGAAAATTACTGAAATTTCCCTTGGTCAGAACATGAAATTTATTCTTGCTGCTGCCTACTAATTTTAGTAATGTACAGAAGGCAAACTGTGTCCAAGTAGTCCAGTCAATCTCTGTTACCTTGTAATGGTTATCTCAGAACATCCAATTTCCACGTGATTTAGAAAATCAATATGCTTTAGATCAGAGGAAATAATTTACATTTAAATTTTCAAGTGCTATGCAGAAAGATGAATTTGTATGTATATACGAAGACACTGCAACAACAAATAAATACTTTATCTTCATTTAAACCCAAGCAAAAATCCTTTTTAAGAACAAAGAACTACCACATAGGTTGATTAATCAGTGCTTTAAAATTGGAAAGTCTTCTGATTTTTTGCATGCTTTAAAAATAAATAAGAAAAAACTTACTAGATCATGTGGATAAAAGCGAACTGAGGTAGAACTCGATACGTGAGAGTCCGTGTCACTATAAGAACAGGGGAAAGACTTCAGATTATAAAACTACATTTTATTTCAACAGGCCACTCATTTTCTAGTGTCCCAAAATAAGTTTTGACTCTTTGCAAATTTTAACTAAAAACCTTCCTTTAAGTTTTTCCTTCAATTATATATTTTAAATACAAGTATCCACTTAGTTATACCAAGGGCAAGGGTCTCCTGATTTACTATAGCTACAGAATTTAGCACCATACACAAGACTTTCTCAACACCTAGTCCCTAAAACGTCTAACAAGGATTATCATGATAGCAATTAATCCACTTGAAAAAACAAATATGTTCCATAATCTCTTAGCTACTGATATGTAAACATGCATCACATCTCTAAAGGACTGCAGAGTCCACGAGGTGTTTGCGTATAGAGTTTTTGTTAATTCTATACTGTTTCTGCCAAAAATAGTACATACTTAACATGACTATACTGAGTTACTTAATCTTAAATTGCCCATAAAAAACTCAACTTTAAATAAAACTCTGGTAAGAGCAAAATTACTTTGCAGTTTTCATTCATTAGAGATGAGGAGAACTTTCTCTTACTGTATGAGAGTCCATATCCAACCATTGCTTTTTTCCCCAATTTTGGATAGCTTTTGCATGTTTGTTTTCCATGTAAATCACATGGCTGTAAGACTTGTATAAAATTTATGCAACTTTCCTTCAGTTTCTTGCCTTAAGATAAAAACATTCTTTGTTATCAATTTTATTTCACTGAAACTCAAGTACTCTCTAGTCGAGATCTGATTATTTGGATGTGGCCAGTTTGTTCCTTCCATTAGCACACAGAACTTCCTAACAGCAGCCATCAGCAAAGCCATTGCATCTGGAACATGCAAGCAGTAGAGGCAGGCATTGGCAGCTTTGTGCAAGAAATACAGAACTTTTGAGAAAAAGTTCAACTCTACAAAAGATACTTGCACGCTTTCACAAGAAAGATTTGAAGATGGGAGCTTTTATATTCATTACTCCATAATTTCAATAGCTATTCCACCTATAGGTGGTGGGAATCTGTAGCATTCAGCATGACGCAATAGCTTCAGAGCACTTCTGTGTAGTGAAGTGGATTGGGGAGGAGGCGGCCCGGGGGAGGTTTTAGACTGCTTTTCTCTCTTCTGCCTCCCGTCCCTTCAGAGAAAGGGCATCCTTCCAAGAGCAGATGAACCTTCTAGTATGTAGCTGGCTATTTCAACTTTAAGCCAAATTTTAACCTCAGGCATGTTAACACTTTGATGTATTGTTTCATGCCATCTATGAACTTGAAAACAAATTTATCAGTTTACATTTGCTTCACAATTGGAAGTTCATTTGTAAAGAAGTTAATAGACATTATGGTCAAGAGCCACCTACTTTCCCAAAACCTGGCTTAAATCCTGTAAGAAAGGCTTTCTATAAGCCAATCAAAAATGCATTTGTCAAGCTCTCTGTTTGAACATTTATTGCTTAAACTAATAGTAGTCTTATTTTCTGAGATTTATTTAACTGGATCAGATTATTTATGCAGCTAGTGTCATCTTAGAGTAAAAATCATTTAGGTTTCAGAAGTATATGATAATATTTTATATTCATTTTTTGTAGTCCACACTAAATAACCTTTTAAAATTAAAATAAAAAAAA
>JAOXJM010000041.1:28058223-28103802 GCA_026413425.1 Tringa solitaria
ACCTTTTAAAATTAAAATAAAAAAAAAATTGTTGCAGTAAGACAAGAATCATCACTCTTGACTGGCCTTCACACACACCAGATGTTGGATGCTCTTCTTGCAGCTGGTTCAAAGTTCACAAGTGACATGTCGCAGCCCCCTGTCTCGTAGAGCGTAGAACTGAACTTACCTATTAAAGAAAAAGTCAAAAGCAGGTCAAAATTTCATAATGTTTCATCCTACTGGCACTAATTTCTATTTATTAACTTACAACTGAGATCAATTAAAGAATCTGTCGTGGTTTAGGCTGGGCTGGCCACTAACCAAATGACAGATGCTCTCATCTAAATTTATATCAGTGTCAGAATATAAAATGTGATTAACACATTAATGTGTCGTCAATGCAGACAAGACATTAGCTACTCAGTTCTCTTGCATACAATTTTACATGACATATATGCAGTAAACTGCAATACAGAATTAAATTTTAAGACAGTATTTACAAGAATTCACCATTAACACAAGAGAGGCACAACATAAGGCTTCCCCGCCTCCTTAGAGAATAACAAGGCAAAAAACTTGTCATGACCAGCTTTTTCAGTTTTTCCCCACGCCCAGAACAGTAACTAGATCATACACTATAAGCATTTAAGAACTATGGTATTTAACTAAGGTAGTGATTCCTCAAGTGTCCTGAATAAAATTATTTTGAGGGGCACATGTCTAATTGAAAAGAAACACAGAATGAAAGAAGTGGCCAGAGATGCTTAAGATATACCTCTAGAAAAATTAAAAATGAATGTCAGGCAGAGATTTATTCTACAAGCCAGAAGCAAACACTTCAGTGTAAGAACAGAAGACTGCAAACTAACTTCTCAGATAAACCATTTGGAGTTACTGAAACTCCATTCACCATAATTTCCTAAAGTTGTTATTGAAAATGTTTTGAACGAACAATACCAAGCTATTCCTAAATATATAATTAACAAACAAGGAGCCAGAGATTATAACTCAAATGATAAATTACCTTACTCACAATATGATGTGTTTTTACAGTGCCCCTCTCTCACAATAGTCTGATCAGAGAGATAAGCACTGTAATTTCCCCTGAAGGCCAGGTTCAATACATTTCAGCTGTGGATGCAGGAAGCGGATTTTGAAACTGTGATCTCACATGAAACGTTCTACCAACTTCTTTGTCTCTTCTAGCTCAAAACCCCTTCTTAAGTCATTGCATGCTTTGCATCATATTTTAAGATCTGCTTATACAAAACAAAAAAAAATCCCACATTGGAGCATCTGAAGCAAAAACTATACACCTCTCAGCTGGATGTCTTGCAGCTCTTTCTTCTTCCCTTGATACAGGATAACAAGCAGTCTGATCTCATAAGATCAGAGCTTCCAATCTTCCCCCTTTCTGTGAGAACATAACCTGCTTTTGCTACAATGTTTTTTGATATAGTTTTTTTTTTAAAAACACACTATGATCCTACTCCAACTTCTCTTCAGATCCACAGACAGCTAAGTTTGATTTAGAAGTGTTTGAAAGCAAGAAAGTTATAAATCACGAACTGCAGGATTAAAACCAGTGAAACCAAGGAAAACCACTGGTATATTAGAAATATATTCAAAAAGATTTCTACCCTCAGAGGGAGCACTTCAGAGCAGAAAGACACATACTGCAGCGGTGCTAAGACCAACCATTCTGACAAGAAGTCAGCTGCAGAGTTCACGAGCCACACGCAGCATGCGTCACAGCTCAGGAACACAACAGCTCGTTCTCAATATTTAATTACGTCTGCTATAGGCAATTGTAATGAAATACAAGTAGAGAATTCACTTGTTAGGGCTTTCCCCCCCCCCCTCTATAATTAAGATTTTAATGAAGCACTTCAGTTAAATAACCTTTGGTTTTTAATGCATTAGTGTAGTATACAGTTGTTACTGAAGTTTAAAGTAGTGCAAGACATTAGGAATATTCCTCCCCACAACAAATAATCTCAGTTACGCAGGACTTTCTCAACTGCATCAGGAAAAAAAGAAAATTCAACAGTAAACATGAAAGCATTAGATAGCACACTTGAAGTTCTAGTCAGGACAAAATGATGCATAACATTACAGAAAATAAATCTTCCATACAACCAGTCCTTAAAAGAGACAAGCAACTTTGGGTTAAGTTCTTCCTTGTTCTGCACTACTGAATTGAGAGCCTGGAAATTTTAACTTTCTAATTTTTAAATTAAGGAAATCCTAGTCACAGAAGTTAGAATGTACTACTTGCAAAATACAGCTTCTCATTCTCTTAGGCTGAGATAACATCAGATATATTTGTTTTAAAAGAAGTTTACTGAACTGTTACACTCATGTCAAATGTCTGAAGAGGGACTCAAACTATGAAAAAAAAATTACTATAACACACCTCACATTAGAAAACATCTATGGTTCCCTCACATCCAACTCATCTTTGAACCTGTTAAAATTCACTGCATTTGTGTTGCTGCTATAACTACTGCCTGGCTGCAGTGGGATAAAACAAACCTGGTTAGCAGGTGTCTGAAAGTCAGCTTCCTGCCTATAAGATTGTGTTTTCAATAAAACAGAATTGCCTGCCACTCCACCTTTTTTTTTTTTTCCAAATCAAAAGGCTTTCCAGAAAAGCCTCATCTCAGACACAGACAAGATGACAGGACCATATAGTGCTCTTGGGGATGCAAACCCTAAAACGTGACTAGAGAGTCTACGGCTGAGCTCCCTTAAAGTCTGATCAATCAAATATTTTTAAACTTTGTGAGATAACAGCAGCTTCCTCACAGCATTCTCAAACTCTAATGAAAGATCCCAATGCTCACAAGATGCAATACGCATGGATACACCTAGCATTTTTAGTTACCCTCGTAATTTTCTCTCCCTCCCATTCCTACCTCTCCCACAGCATTCTCTGAAATATTTTTTAACAGCATACACTGAAAAAGCTTAAGAAACTTTTTTCTTTAAGGAAAATAAGTTTTATTGAGTTGTGAACAAATGGCAGACTCCAACATTTTTTTCAAATCAAGAAATACAGTCAATAGCATGTTTTTCCGCTAAATAGAAATGCTTGTAACTTCCTCCTTCCCCCAGAGGGAGACCTATGAGTTTCTTAGCAAAATAAAGTCACCCAAACAGTATTCTATTTAGACCAGGTTATAAAAGTAACAAAACCAAGTTACTGACACTCAGGCACACAAATTCAAAGTACATCTTTGTTCTGACATGAAGAAAGGAAAAGATGAATGCACTTCCTTTGAAACAAGTTTCCTTGTTTCAAAGACAAAAATATTCTCCTCATCAAATCCTGAAACAACCACGTAACAGTTGACACTGTACGAACTGGGGTTCCCACAGTTATGGGAATCAATGAAAGCTACAGGCTGATGAGCTTACCCAGATAAAACCTGCAAGACTTGAATGGCTGAGGATGCAACCAAAAGGGTGCTCTGATGGTTTCCACAGCCAAGTTATTTTCAGCACATTTCCCAGTTTTCCATCAAATAAATATTACTTTGTCTTAATATTCTCAAACTAGTTCTGAAAATTGCTAACACTTTTTGACATGTTGAAGCCTACGTCATCATTAGATCATTAAGATATATTAATCTACTACTTAATGACAATATTTTTTAAATCCTACTCAGCAAAACCAACAACACCACCAGAATTTGAGTACTCTGTAGTATGCAAAGAGCTCCACTTCCAAAGGCCAAAACTTTAAATTCAGCTGCAGTATAAAGACAAGTTCTCAGTTAGAACACTTCAAAGTGGTTCACTTTTTACTTTTATATGAAGTTTATCAAAAGCATAGCTTAAATATTATGCAGACTTCCCCAGACTGCAACAGGGATATTTTCAATAGGAACAATGGGAAATGAGTATTTATTTTCTACTTGTACCTTTGAAAATACTCCCCCATTCATCCCAAATAAATGGGAGGAATTAATTATAAAAGGGTATTGAGGAACTGATTCTAAACTGTTTTTAATCAAATAAGTGATCAGTGTATATATTTATATTTAGAGATGAGTTTTTATATTCAAGACCATCCAACTGCCTTCATAAATTAAAATACTTCAATAAATCTGAAATATTATCACTTTCATAAGTGATACAACCAGTCCAACATAGCAGTGTAACTGTATTGTAAAGCTCTGTATGACCTGTTCTCTTCAATCACAAAAATAGTATTCCTCAAAAAAAAAAAAATCAAAAAACCACACATCATCCAGCTAAGGACAAGAGGCTGTCACTTCACTCCAGTTTCCAAAACTGGACATTTGGTTTAATAACTCAGTACTTGATTTCCTAACTGCTTCACAAAAAATTGTAACACCTACAGCCTTCACTGCAAGGACTGAAAAATCCCACCTATATTCTACACATCTCAGGAATCAGTTACTGGTGAGACTAAAACGCATCAGTACTGCCACATTGTGCTTTGAAGACTGTCAGTCACTTAAGTCATGGTATGTTTTGTTGCTTTCTAGATTCGTACTGTGTTAATCCTGCCGATAAATCATGGCATGTGGTCTGTCACCTTTAATTTCTGTCCTGCATTCCTCCTATGAGTTACCTCATGTTTACCACTCCACATTAAACTCCTTTTTGATCCTTTCAAGTTTCTTCCTCCTCACAAAACAACAATATAATTGATAAAAATCTTTCTACTTCGAGTCTGGAAGACTAAAGATACTGTCTCAAAGCATCTCTTGCCTTACTTTCAGGACAATACCCAGGCAAAGATGACTGTATAGTCACCAGACTGGATGTAGGCTGGGTATAATACAGTAAGGTTCTTCCTTTGTAGAATAAGCCACCAGAATCAAGTTAACAGACACAAATCTTTAAAGCAAACAAACAAACAAAAAAAGCGTGTCTAGTTAAGAGCAGAAAGAGATAATGCATTGGTGCACAAAAAAGTAAGAAAAAGAGTCCTAAACTTGGGCACTTCTAACAAATTAATGCATCTCTGTTTATCTTCCAGAAGAGCTGAAACATGCTGATAGAATTTCAGTAAGAAAAGAAATTCTCATGTGCATTATATGGAAGTATATAATCCCATCCACTACATTTGTCACTTATATTTCCAGTTGCTGTAAATCAGGTTTTGTTTCCTTATCTTTTTCCCAGCCTCTATTTTCAGTATTTTTTCTGCCTTGGGCAGTCACAGCAATTTCCACGGTGAGAGAACTGGTCCTGTAACCTGCATTGCTTTGATTAGCACCAGAATAAAAGTTAAAGAAGAAACAAACTACTACCCTTCCCCACTCCCAAACCATACACAATCTAAAGTAACAGGGTCATCTTTCACTGTAAGGTATCTTGGGACAACAGAGCAAAACCAACAGCTGTTGACTTAAAGGAAAGAGAGCAGTAGTGTAGTTAGTGTTGTTTCATCCCTGATCGAGGATTTAAAAAAAAGAAGAACCCACCAAGCACCACAAAAACCCCATACCATGTACCAGCTCTAAGGAAAGATATTCTCCCTTCTTGTCAGACCTGATAAAGGAATAACACGTGTGAAAGCTTGTGCCATTTTGCCAACTATTTTACTCTAACAAAAAATAGTACCTGTCACACAAAGCTTGCTACACAAACTAGAAAATTTGATTTCCCTAAAATAAAGACAGATCTTGCCTATAATAGCTGCTTTCACACATGAAACGTTTCTAAACAGATGCTCAGAGCTTCAAATCAGGAATAAATCTCTATTACACATCAGATTTTTAACTGAGCAGACCGTGAAAGTTTTGTGCTTCTCAAAGGCAATGTGCTGCCCCATCTAACTACAACCACAATACACACAAAATTTCTGAAGACTCCAATATATACCAAGTGTAATGAATATACGTTTTTAGAGATCCTGATTGCAATGCTGACTTTCTTAAATGATCCACTTTGATTTCTACCACAACATAGCAAATTCAGTTCTTATATTTAGACTTAATTAGATTGTGTATTAAATCTTGAATTCTGTGAAATTTGATTGTAAAACTCAATAAACAAAATCCTTCAAATACAATAATGGTAACTTTAAGAATACATCTCAACATTAACTTTGGATGGATATAACCAGTATCCCTGAATTTCCCTGAGTTATATTCCAGAATTTTTTTTCAAACAAGAAGAGTCCAAATAAAATAAAGACATCTGTAATTTCACGTGAAAAGTCAGATACATAGAAAAATTGATACTGACATCTCAATGCTTGTATCTAGAAACTAGTAGAGCCAGAGACTCTAAAATGAAAATTATCAGATAAGCAGATTGTGTGGATTTAGCACAACTGTAGTTAAATTTTATAAGACACCTCAGAGCACATCAGGTTGTTTTCAGTTTTGCTTATATTTGTTTTTTCCTTCTCCTGCAGCTAGATGGTGCAGAAGGCCAACTTGTTAGCTAAACTCATACTTAAAGGGGTATGACAGCCTGGTAACTCTTGAAATCTTCCCCACTAGTAGAATATGATGACAATTCACTGATCTTTTAGTACTGGGTTACAGCTAGGCCTGAAACAAGTGTTTTGTCAGTGTTCTAAGCTAACCCGTACTTTTAAGTTATTACAGCTGACAGCTGCTCAAAATACTGTCACTAATAATTGTCAGTTTTAAAGATGCCCGTTTTAATAATGTGAGGAAGAATTCCATATTAATGCCAAAGTCTTAAGTAATTCAGGCCATGTAAAGATAGCTCCAAAGATCCCTGCCAGGAATTTTTCCATATCTGCCCCTGCATTACTGTGTCACAGGAGATCAATCACTTATTATGACCATCATAACTTCCTTCTCCCTTGCAATTTTATTAGCTGCATAGAAGTCAATAAATAGTTAAGAATACTACATAAAATGTACCCTGAAGAAATAAGGGGCACTATAAGGCTCCAGGAAATGCTGGTGTTTGATATAAGAAAGAGTCCAGATTTTCTTCTGATCTCAAGCTCCTAAATTAAGGCATACATGAAAAGTAAAGCACTCTCATTTACATGAGGATTTAGTTTTTAACAGCAGCTAAGCACAACTCATCTAAAAAAGAAAGATCAAGAATTCTTAGGAACCATAAGTAGTATTTTTTTTCAGGAATCAGAATATCCCCAAAGCTGGTCTCAAACTCTGCCGAACTACCTCTGACACCACAAGAAAACTTAGGCATTACACACATTACATAGTTTTAACCACAAAAGCTCTCACACCATCACTACTTGTAACTACACATCCTTAGAGCGTTTCCCATCGTGCATTGGTTAGAGAAAGTGCCTGGAAAGGCGGCTGTGAAAGGCAAGGAATCGATGAGCAACACGGCCTTCTAAGAAATGCACCTACAAGGTTCGGAAACAAAGCTAAGGTTAGCTGATTTTTTTTTCCCCGCGTTATTATTACCGACACGTGTGCCGTATTAAAACGTCCATGTCACCAAGGTTACATAAGGCCTGCATACCAAGTTCATCGTGCAAACTGCTACCGCCTACAGCAGATGCAGTGGCATGTGATGCTTCTAAGTGGACACTCCCATTTCTCACCAGCAAGGAGGCGCTAGCGCCCAGCACAGCGGCCTGGCAAGGGGGGCGGGACTGCACTCTGACCTGGGAGGAGGGCTGCTGGCCTTGCTGACCATCTTGAAGGCTACGAGAAAACACGGATGGGGGACACGTTACCAGGAAGAAGAGGAAAAAAAAAGAAATAGCCAGAAGCGAAGCACAACAAGACTTTTTAGTTTAAAGAGGAAAACTTAAGAGTATAGCATTTAGAAGGCACTTATTAGGGTTTAGATAACCCACGAGTTCCATATAACGGAATATCTGGATACTAGTTACATCAGTCATCTAGAGAGACAGTTCCTGTCCTACTTCTTAGAAGCAGTATTGCTTTCTAACATCTCCCCAAGTCCCCCTCAAGTATATTCTCGTAAGTCTTAATTTTTGGCTCCAAAAGCAAATTACTGGTAGTCAGTTTAATCGTAAACTAACCTGAGGTGTCACCTACATACAGTAGTGACTATTCCAGTCTTCTCATAACAGTTAGGGTCCTTTTTGCTCATTGAGGTATGACTTGATCAACTTTATATTTGGATGTTCGGGGTTTTTTTTGCTCACAATAACATCACCTTTCTTGCTATACACGTGCACTCTAACTCCATACTGCCTGCAAGCCTTGTTAGTAGCCACATGCTAGCACAGACTTTGGTGGCAACTGTAGTTAAACCTTTGGATTCAAAAATTTTTGAACATATTAAGAATGCTTATAACAAGCTATTAATTGCCAAACGTTTAAGCCTATTTTAAAGCAAAAACTTTATTACCCAGTCCTATTACCGCAAAAGTACTATTATTCTATACCCAGACACATACTTGCACCAAAAAACAGGTTTTAAGAGTCAACTCGGGCTTCCTAGAAATTTGTACGTTTACAGCCACATGAGTAGACAGGGCTTGAAAATGTTAGTTCTCCTCTTCACAACCTTCTCCTTGCAAAACTATTTTATAAAGCTATTTAACAGTTAAATATTTTTTAATAATTTAATTTTAAACATGGCTCAGTGCCAGAATACATGACATCGATACTTGTATGTCACATCTACTTTGCAGATTAGCGTTTTTATTATCCTTCATTTTGTGCATTTAAAGAAGTTACACATCACAGTCATTAGCTATGGAATGTGATCAAATAAAAAAAAAATTTTAGACAGGTAAAAGAATCTTTATTTTAAAGACTATGGAAAATATCTTGATAGTGAATATTATTCAAGAGTTTAACTGTTGCTTTTAACATTTCACTATTTACAGCATGATGCTACAGTTAGCAAGTAAGGCAACTGAAAAAGCAAGATCTTACTAAGAATCAAGGGATTTTATCTGATGTACTTGCTTTTAACAATATTTTCTAGAACATCTACTTTTCAGTTCTTTTGTTAGAGCACTACTGGAAAACAAAATATATATATCAGTATTAAGAACAGTTGTTAAGAAAAGCTCATGCAAAATAAAGCAGACATGCACACAGCTCATGAGATAGAAAATTTCAACTCATCATTATCATATTCTAACATATTTGAATCTGAATTTTAAATTCAGTGTTCTGCTGATGTAGACATGGCTCTCAGCAAGCTACATGGCAACAAAAGCCCTAAGGAAGCTCACAGAGGTGTCAGACTTCCTTGTCTCCCTTAAGTATATTATCAGCAACATCAAAACAATGCTAAACAATTCTGCTTTCCCTTAAAGAGCAGCAATGCATCAAAAGGTATATATAAACTTGCCCTTTCAATGGTTATTCATATCTGTCACCAAAAAAAAACCCAAACCCCATACACTGACATTAACAGATTGCACAGATACACCAGAAAAACTTATTCTCTGCCTAATTAATAAGAATAACATTCTGCTTCAGACAATTATGTTCTGGTATCAGACACACATGCATACATCACTGACTACACAGGATGCCAACACATACTTATGCCTAAAGTGCCCAAAACACCGTTGACATTTAGGCAGGACAAAAAGCAGGGGTGGTTGGTTGTTTTGTTGTGGGGCTTGGGGTTTGGTTCCTTTTTGCTTTGTTTTGAAGTTACTAGGCAAACTACTCGTGTCTAATTTAGCATTAAAGCAGCAGGATTTACTAGACCAGGTTTTACTTCAGTGCTGGTCATTGCCAAGCACATACATATATAATGCAATTGTCTTTTATTAAATATTCCACAGTGGAAGTGAAACATAACTGCAGTAATGGATAGGAAATTTTGAAAATAAGATCAGGTGTTACTCAACAAGTTCTAAGGGAACATCCCCACAACATCCAGTTTTATGCAAGAGTTAGAAGATTAGGAGATTAAAGTTTTGCTGGCAACAATAAGAAAGTAGTAATATCAGGATAATTAAAGATTAGTAAATCTACTGCTGTTAGATGTTTAACACCGGAAATCATATGGATTAGTAATATCAGAAACTAGATCCAAGCAGCTCACCAGTAGCATACACAATTAATGCCAGTACAGCTGCAGTGATCTTTTGAAAGTATCTTGGTGGTAGCTGACTACAAACATCTGTAGTTTCTTCACATTTCTTCCTTATGCACAATTTATTCTTTTAATCTTAGGGGTTTCTTCTTCCAATAACACATAGAATTTACACTAAAATTAAGCTACTCATGTAAGGGAATGTTTTTTCCAGACCATTCATCTAGAAGTCTGCACAGTAATAAATACAATTTTGCAGATACGTTCCACAGTTGGTAGTTCAAATGGAATGTCAATCAAATCTGAAAGCATTTTGGTGTTTGGTTGGACTAATGCAAATTAACTCCAATTCAAGGGACAGTAACTAGCATCACAAACAATGCTTTGAGCAAAGTAACCTCACTAAGTATTCAATTCTGAACATATGCTTATAATACAAGTATTTTTGATGATGTGTGTCATGTCAGAGAGAATACAGAGTTGTGTTTTGTTGGTTTTATTTAGAAAAGAACAATTTTAGATAACTGGGAGGTACAGAGGGGAAATACAAGGCTAGAATATTTGTTCTGCTTTTTCACCCTTGAACGTCTTGTCCGATTAAAAAGTTACTTCCTCCAGCTTCAGCTTTCTCATGATTTCTCACTAAAGTCCAGCTTAAGCCATGGGAATGTTAATGACTGCACTAGCATGTGAAAATGAGGCAGCTGTCAGCCTCAGTTTAAGATGGAATCCTCTATTCATCCCACTTTCTCCCTGTCTAATAAAAAGAAAACTCACTGTTTTCTGGCTAATACACAGTTAAGGGGCTCTAATTACTCTGCACAGCCTCTTATGAACCAAGACAAAACTATGCTACCCTTCTCAAAAAAGAAAAGAACTACCACCACACAAAAATCGTATCAGAAGCAAGTGAATGCAATGGTGAGTGGAGCAAAAGAGATCCAAGAGAATGCAATGTTTTAGCATCCTTCACTCTGAAATAAGTCACTAACTCAAAATTGGACAAGATATGTCCAGCAAAACCAGAAGCTTAATACATTATCTCAAATGTGCTTATTGCTACATACTGCACTGGCCGGTAAAAACACATCTAAGTAGATTCAATCTTTGATGTGGCAGAAGTCAATCCCTCATTTCTTAGATTTTAGGTACCATTCTTGCAATCCTCCTGCCTGAGGAAAATTTTAAAACTTAGTCCTTGATTATTGCAGTGGTGCCACATAGATGGCACAATTCCTCCCCATCCTCTACTGTGAAGTATTTTATTTGCTCCATTTCTACAGCTTTTTCCAGTTAAAAACATAATACAAGCGTTCCTGAAACATAAAAGCAGACTGCTCCTATTATTAAAAGATAGCTTAGCATATGAAGAAAGATCATTAAGAACACACAATATATATAATTATTCCTGTATATTTATCGTATAATCAGAGGAAGAATTACTTTGATGCACATGGGTGAGTTTTCCTTCCTCTACAGGCAATGTCCTGCTCTCCAACACCATAGGCAACCACAGGATTGAAAGATTTTTAAAAGCAAGTTTAAAAACTTACTGTGGTTGCTGCTTCTACTGTTCAAGCTGACAGACAAGGGTTGCTGTATGTCGTGTACCACTAGGCTCAGCATTGTTAACAAATGGGCCAGTGAAGGCTGGGGACTCCTGGATACACGTATGCAGTTCATTTTAAACACTACCAAGGTATGCCACACCACCAAAGTGCCACACCATAAGTTTTAATACTAAGCAGTATTGCGCATTCTACAACAAAGGCAATCTTCGTTATTTCTCATTTGTTGGAAAAAGCTACAGCGTGCACATACGATGGTTTACCTGTGTTTTATATTTGGAACCTTTGCATGTATGGTTTAGGTCTTTATAATGTTCTTCCATTTTGTTATTACGCTTATCTCTCACGATCTACAGACAACAAAAGTCATTACACTACTAGTCCCTAATGCTTACTTTCTTCAAGGAAAGAAAACCAAAATGAGGAGTGATGAATAATAATTTCTTGGGTTGTTTTCATTGCTTGAAATTTAAGATTTCTAAAGTTTTTGGTAAAAACCACTGAGCCTAAGTTTGTTAGCATTAGTTCATTTTGTTATCAATCTGAAATCAGCTCTAACACATTAAAACTGGCTACCCTTATCATTTTGAAAATAGTGCCACATATACATGCACAATTCAACAAGCCCACAGTGACATGCAGTGACAGCTCAAGGAGGTTATGGTGGGGAAGGAAGTAAAAAGTGCTTTTCTGGCAACACTGGTGGGTGTAGGGAGAAGTGGTCTGCTACATGCATGCTAAATATGGTGGAACATTTAGATACCCTACCTGAGGGGTGATCCGATGAGCAATGTAGGAGGGGTAGGGTTACTCCCTGCATTGTGCCGGCGTCGTACTGCCTGACGCCTAAATGTGCTGCGTTCACGACGAAATGTGACAGTCTCCTCGCTGGCTTGTGCTGCTGCATCAAGACAGACTTTAGGTCAAATAGGAACCCATCCTAGTTACGTACAAAGTAACTTAAGACTCCTTTCTTCCCCCTGACCCTCCCCAAGTTAATGAGCTTGACTTGCAACAACAGAAGTAGCTTATGCAGTGACAGTTCAAATAACCTGCCTCAAGACAGGCTCACAACACACAATTATTAGTAAAAATTTGGGTAGTTGGGGGGTGGGGTACATATGTTCGTGAATATAGAGCTTACTTTTTTTAACCCCCAGATCCAAACAGCCAAGTTGCAAAAAAGGTTGGATATCTCAAATCTCTTCTATTGGCACAAGGCAGGAAGAGCCAAAAGTGATCTCACCCTTTATCTCATTTAATAGATAATTTAATAGAAGAAGCCTAAAGGACAACCTAGAAAGGTTGTCTGGCACACCTCACCATAGTATTCTATTCTCAATTTTTAACTTCTGCCAACAGGTAGGGTTGAGGTTAACCTCATCACACCTCCTCAGGGAACAAAACAGAGTTGCTTTTTTTCTTTTTCTTTATAAGCACCAAGGGATACATCTTGCTCATTTTAGAGTAGTTACACTATGATTTTGAAGAGCAGGGAGTTCACATTAAGTAAGATAATAACTTCTTTGTAAGGATTGGTGGCTTTGTTCTTTCAATTCCCCAAATAAAAACAAAACCAAGGATGTTTGGTCCACTTAAAGCAACACTGTAAAAAACAGTTTATACGTACTCAATGGAATCATAAGATTTTTCCACAGATTACTCCCCAAGATCCACCTGTGCTCCCAAAACTTCAGCCTGAACAACTTTGGATTTGGCCTGCTTATTCGTGTGTCTACAATGTCAGTCTTCCTCCTGATCCAAGGAAGCTACTAACCAATTTGAACGCAGAGCACGCAAATGAATGGGTCATTGAGAAAACAGGTTTTGGCAGGCAAGTGAAGGAAGAGAAAAAACCCAAAACTTGACATGAAGTCAGTGCAAGAGGAGAATCACAGTCTCGAAGGGGAAGTCACAACTTGGTAGCCAAGAAGCCTGTTACTAGAGTGAGAAAAAGGATTGTGTCAAGCCAAAATAAATTAAAAAAAAGAAAAAAACACTAAGGGAGCGACACTTCTTTATGGCAGAGAGATCACAAGCAGAGTAGTCCATATTCACTTATGCACATTTCAAGTTACAACATTCCCGTCATTAAGCCTTCAAAACTTACCAGCAATCTAACACTGGGCTACAGGGAACAGCAACCTATAGCAACCTAGTACTGCTGTGTGTTACTGCCGTATCTCAAGCAATAAAGACTGATTAGACTCTTGTTCCAATTCCTCCCGTGAACCAGTTTATCAAGTGAATACCGTGCATGAAACTTTATTCTGCAAATTGCTTTAAAAGCCAAGAAGCTACACGAAGAGATTACTTTAAGACCAACACTAAAGTTACAAGCATTTCATTACCAAAACATCAAAAGTGAAGGACATCCTTAATTCAGTCCTTTCCTGTCTTGTCAGGAAAACTGGGGGATTGCTGTCTCCTCACTCCTCCACAACTGTTTTTCTTATTCTAAGCATGAATAGATGATACTTCGGTGTATTTCAGCAAGAACTCAATGCTTTTCTCTTGTGGCTTAACATACAGCTTTACGTTTTGTTTTAATACACAGCCTCATTTCTTCAAGGATTTCTTTATCGCTCTAATACTTGGAAGTACTGAAAAAGAGAAACACACTAAGTAGTATGAATCCTGACTTTTTTCTGGCAGATTAAGCTAACACATAAGAGGTGAGAACAGCCCACTAATTTTGGGTGCCACTTTGTAAACCTCAATTCTTCCAGGGCATACATCAGCACATAAGAACTCATATATTCAAGACACAGCTTCCACTGACTTCAGATGCAAAAGCAAATCCACACATTTCTGCTAATCAGGTCATAATTAAGCACCATGAAATAAAGAACTGTGGCTAGTCTTAACTGAAATGTAAACATCTGAATTACCATTAAGATGGTAAACATCAGCATTACATCTTAATTACCAGTTGCAACTACTTCACAAAAGCACCATTCGAGTGCAATTCTTCAAGGCAATATACTTAACACTGACAACATCTGCTTTTCTTTTCATATTCTTTTTTCAGTAAACATCACCTCTGCAATAACTGAAGCTCAGATTATGGGAACACTGAATGTCCTACCTACATAGCTCCAATTTATCACTACGGCAAGTCTACCTTAAGCATTGACCGTGGCGGTGTCCTGTGAGTAAAAGAGATATAAACATGCTTGAAGACTATAAAAAAAAATAAAAATGCCTATGTACTTGAGGATTAAATTCAAAGTTGCACAGGCATTTGCTAACTTTCTAAATGTTGAAGTGAAATAATCAAAAGCAAAGCAGATTTTTGTGTAGATTCCCACCTAATGTACCAAGGGATTTTTGAAAATTTTGTTCAATGCACATCATCTACGTACACTCTTCCTGAATGTGGGTGGTGACATTCAGCATCACTAAGCCAATCTGTACCTTCTTTTGAAAAGATTGCAGAGCTTTTCAGCCCAACAAGCTCTGAGTCTGCTAACATTATGCAACACTTCAAGAAGCTATATGTTGAAACCATGACTCAGAAAATAAAAGCAGCTAGTCGAGCTGAAAGGATTACTGTTTGCTTGAAGTGTGGAAAGCCAAAATGAGTGAAGTTTGGTTTTGGTTGGGGTTTTTTTGCCTTTTTTTTTTTTAAAAAAAAAAGCCAACAAACCAACCTCATTAAAGAGCACACAGGATTAAAATACACTGGCATGGAAAGCTAATCATGTTAATATGTATTATTGGTGTTTCTACTTGTTTTCAATGAGATGCAGTACAGCTGCTCTGAGTTCACCAATAAAATGTAAGATAAAGCTCCTAAATTATCATCTATCATGCTCTGAAAGCAGTTTAATCATGAGGGAAACAGTTTTGTTTTAACATAAATAAGCTTCCTTTAATATTTACAAAACAACACATGTTTTGATGTTTAAAACCAAAACTAAACAAATAAAAGTAGGATAGGTTTTTTCTAAAAAAAAAAAAACCACCAAACACAAACCACCAAACCCATCTTCAGATCATCACTCATACTTCTGCAATGCTGTTACTTACTCTAGATTCCAGAAAGGTAATATCCAACATCTACACTCATGTACAAAACCTATGTGTAATTGGGACAGATAACATCGGTTATACTTTCACAGTTCCTGCTTACTTCAAATAAATCAGTAAAGGAAGACAAACCTTTCAGGTAACGGTATGTTTGTTGGTGAAGTCTGTTCTATTTTTCTGTTTTATTCTAAACTTTCATGTTGAAACACTACACTAATGTCGAAAAATTGAAGTATCAATTTCTTTTGGATGTTGTCATGTGAATTTGAGCCACCAACGTTATCTGTTCTCAAGAACAGAAAAATCAGGTTTGAAGTTCAAAGTACACAAGTTATAAACACAAACCTACATGCCGGAAATCAATAAAATAAGAGGTGGAGACCTAGTGACAACTTTGAAGCAAAATTAACCCTCCCGCACCTATTTCCAGCTATAATACACCTAGTTTCAAAAAGGAAATAATTTGATTTTTGTATTTGTTAGTACAAGTGTGCCTATGAACACATATTTGTTAAAGTTGTCCTTTTTTTTTTCCTTTCATTACATATCCAATTGAAAAAAAGCCAAATCAGCAGTTACACACCTACAAAGTCATGAGGATATAGTTCTGTCAACACACGTTTGGAATGATACTTTCCCAGTAAAAGGACTAAAATGTCTTGTAGAGAAAATTCTAGAAAAACAAATAATTCACATCCCTTTGCCAAACAGCTGCTGAGAATGTCTGACCACAGGTTGAACTATCCTGCCTGCAGGTTATGCCTTTCCAAAATTTCTCTTTCTATACTACACAAGTGGTTGGATGTAAACCTCTGTAGTTCCTCAAAGTTTTAAATAGAGCTGAAGATGCAAAGTTTTACACTACAACTATCCAATTGTTATACAACTAGCTTTAAGAAATATAAAATTCAAGTTTTTCTTCTAAACAGGAACATTTACAAGCCAAAACATTTACATCACCACCTGCACATATGTATCGATGCTTCTAACCCAAGCTTAGAAGATGGAAACTAAAGAAGCACAAGATGAAAAAGTAGAATTTCCAAGATTTATTGCATCAAAAAATCCCATTTCATTTTTGCTAGGCAAAACCACTAAACCCAGTCCCTCAGATAAATTCTTCCCAAGTAAGAAGATTCATGGAACGATGTAGTATGGAGGTAAACCAGAGGTAATGTATCCACGTAGTATACCACAGAGTGCTCAGGGCAAGAATTGCAAACTTCACTCTGACTGGAAAGAAAACAAAACACCTACGTACAATGGAAACAGTGTCCCTCACTCTTCTCAGGAAAGGAAAAAAAAAAATCACTTGAAGTCTAGATGGTTTTGACAGTGGTCAGGTTAAGCATAGTTAAACGTGTGCATGGAACCTAAGTGATGCTTGGACATGCCATTTCTCTCCCTAACAAATGGGAAATTGCAATCTGCTTTCAACCACTTGTAATGACCAATGTTACAAATTTACAGTGAGAGCTGAAATGAATAGTTTATGGCTCATGCATTCACAAAAGCAATGAAATCTGTCTAATACTAGAACATACTTTGCCAAACCAAGTAGCTAAAGTTTTGCTCTCCTGTATCAAGTGTTTATACTTTGTTTATGCTGAAAACCTGAGAAAAGCCATACTTCTCACACCTGTTCACTGGTTAAAACCACCATTCTTCTCACAAGTTAAGCACTCATGGTTTATTGTTCTGTGCCAAAACTCGTAAGATAGCCAAGTATAAAGGAGTCTGTTCAGTCCATATCTTCAGTATCCTGCTATTAATCGCTATGGATTATGCACCATTATAAAACCTACAATTATGGATTTCTTATACTTCTCTGATGAGAAATCAAAACATTGGCTTATAGTATTATAACTTACAGTGGACATTTAATGAAAAACATCACTCATGCCATTTTCTGAAGAACGGAGATGTGGGCAGTAAAGGAGAAACAATGAAGAGCAGAGGGACATCTCAAAGATATAAACTTTTGCTAGAAAACAAGAGAGGAAAATAACACAAGGAAAGCTTGTCATAAAAAAAAAAGAAAATTGAAAGAGAAACAAGGGAAGTAAAGGCCAAGCCTTCAGTGTTGTGGTTGAATGTATGAAAAAAATATTTACAATTACATCAAACCAGTCACTAAAATAATCTGAAAAACAAAACACTGTCAAGCAGGGAATAACCAGGACAATGAAAGCATCTGTTTTGAATTCTGAACCAAACATTTTTACAGATCAGCCTGATAGACAAATTTTTATGCAAATACCAAAAATAATAATAGAAATCTCAATTATTCTACTTCACTCTATTTCCTACTTGAATTATTTCACTTTAAAAACATTAAGCATTAACCACACAGACTTCTTGACTATAATGTCAATGACCCCCCCAATGCTGGGGGTCAAAAAGCTAAAGCTGTAACCTAATCTTATCCTCTTCCCAAGATAGTCCCTATATCCAGGGATTTGCGTATCAATAGCCAGTAGTATATTCACGCAGCAGACAAATGTTCATAACCTACATCCAATCTTTATGAAACTTATTTCTGACTTTGGATTTCTTCATCTTAAGGAAAAGATGCTTTGAATCTTTAGAACACACAGACTTTCCAGAATAAGCAGTGTTCTGTATTGGTGTATCATACACAGAAACTCACATTTGCTTCCAATGGGCTTCTAGAATTAACCATAGCACCATATGTTAATTAGTAGCCAACTTCAATATATCCTGAAATTACACCTCATAGCTACCTTTGGCAGCAATATGAGCACTTCCATTACAGCTCAGAGAGCTCTCAGAACCATTCCCAGCTGTATAACAATAAATCCAGGTACATCTAAAAAGGAGCATGAAAAAAGTGGCCTATAAACTTAAGTCAGTAGATGCAGCTTTGTTTATACCAAGTATCAAAATTTTTTATTCAACTCCTGTTTGAGATGGATACTTGGCAAATTTATGAACACCACATGCTACTTGTCAACAAAATCAAATCATTCTTTCCAAATCAAGTAAAAGTTATTGCAAGAAGTAGTTGTACAAACACTACCAATCTAAGACATTTAAAGAACAACTCCCTCCCACAGCAATGCTAACTATTTTAAAAGAACTACTACTTCTGCTTTCTTTGGGAGGCTTCAGAGAATTTAATCAGGGTCAAATTTTATAAATAACACTCCTAAGGAAAAAACAAACAAACAGAAATTATATGAAGTGTAGTATGCTTCAACTTTTGGTATATGCTGTAATACTGTGCCATGCATTTTTCATCAGGTATCCTGAATTTCCCTCATGCAGCCCTGCAGAACCGTAGGTAGAAAATCTACTACTCTGTAGACAATGCACTAAAGGAGTGTGTTTCTCCCAAGTGACAGAAGTTTCTCACCAGTAGTACTCGGGGTTTTTGCCAAGCAAATACACACATTCCTGGCTCTCAACCACCACTGCTGAAAGCTGGAGAAAACCTGAGGTTTTTGTTCGCTTGCTCTCCATCACCACCTTTATGGAACCAGAAAGTATCAGGAATATGGTATTTATTTTGGTCATGAGCCATCTAGTAAAAGCCCCCATATTAAACATAAACACCAGAAAAGGGACAAAACAGATAGGACAGAGTTGCCACACAACGTACTAAGACTGTATTTTGCTTTAGCAGCTAGAGATTAACTATTAGTAGATGCCAGGATTCATGCCAAGTGTTATTTTGTTAAGTTCCAAAACTGCAGTGTTCCATTTCAGCCTTGCACATCACTCCTTATGCTGCTTACATCTAAGTATTGAATGACAACATCTCAGCTCTACTGAGATGACAGAATATTCAAAATCAGAGATAAATCTGTAAAACTCAACCTTTACACTCAAAAGCTGTGACAGAACAACATTAGGCTAAGTCAGAAATATTAATATTAGCCCTTCCCAATATCTATGTCATTCTTGAACCAAATGCTGTGTACGTTACGACACTGCTAGTTAACATCACAAAATCAAGTAACGGAATACAGTCTTCTGGTTCCAACAAAGAACATCATATAGAAGAGAGCTCTTTCCACTGACTAATCTGCTTTATTTGATCCAGTTACAGGAGGGGTCATGCTGGACGCATGAATAGAGATAGCTAACATACATACAACCAGATTACAACAGCTTTACCCATTTTTCAGTTTCTACCATTTACAAACTCTTTCCGAGTTTGATTTCTCATGCAAAACTGTTTGGTTCAGCAGTTTGAATGCGCACTTACAGACTCCCAGAAAAAAGATCAGAAGTCCCATCTTCTGTAAGTGTATTAATTCCAGCTGCAGAAAACATTATCAAACTAAAGCCATCAGAAGTATGGAACAGGCTCTACACCACAGGCAAAATAAGTAATGACTATAGAACACATAGAACATAAACAGGCAAAAAGTGATACACTGGTAGCAGCTGACGTGACCATTGGCTGCATAGCAGAGAACTGAATTGTACTTTTAACTTTGGAGAGGATACCATCTAATGATTACAGGCAGATAACAGGCACTAAGCATATATGTATGAATACACGCAGGCTGAAAAGATGAACAGGTTTCCATATGCCATATGAAACACAAGATTCTAATCAAGCTCACAAAACCCTATTTTGCCTGCCTGGAGAGACATACTGCAGACCACAAAATACAAAAGAACAGTATCCGCTGTTATTTCAGTATCACTGTGCAATGCACAAAAGAGCATGTAACTCAAGAACTTAAATAAATCAATCTTAAATTACAGTAAGCTGTAAAAGACAGTAGCAACTTAAAAGATGCATCTTTTACAGTTAATGAAGAACTGGGGAGAACACTTGACTTTTCACGTCAGTTCAAGTTTTACAAAACATCACTGTGTCATATACAGCATTATGTTGGTTCTTTCAATCTTTACAGACAGCAATCCAGAAATAGCACACATCTGACAGGAACCAGGCATAGGCAAGTATCAAGGTGGTATTTCCAAAATACCACTAGACATCTAGGCAAACTTTTAGACTTGTAAACAACTTAATCTAACCCATAACCCATCAATTTACTAGCTATTTATAGAGGCAGAGCAGTTAAACCAGGATGACAACTATTGTAAAACATCTTCCATTTTTTGTTACACATTCACCACATGTATTTAATTACAGAACTTTAAAATGCTGTTTGTCTGCATTTTAATGAACTACAATTTCTATTCAAATGCACAGGTTATCTTGTAAAGAGTGAGTAATTCACCACTTCCTGGCATGATAAGATAGAAATGAAACAGCATGCTAAGTTGTACCTGCTAAAGTATAAGATGTACAAGTCTGTAAAGCATCCTGCTTCATAAAAGATTACTAAAGGCCATATCCATCACAAAACACACTTTAGCAGTTACACAAACAAGAATGTACTTTCTAGTTTACTTCCTAAAGACTTAAAGATAAAATGAAGTTATAATTACTGACTTAAGTCATATTTGAAAATAGAAACAGAAACCTGTGGACTGAATAAAAGGAGGCCCTATTTGTATCAGTCTTTCAGTTATCCATCATGCACCTGTAAATATTTGTTTCAGAAAGTTATCATAAGCAATCACAGAAATAAAAAAAATATTTATATAAAATAATCCTTTCAGCAGGAGGCCTGTCCAGTAGCTTCTAAATGTCCCATCCAAGAAATATCCTCTGATCTTATGAAAATCTGATCCAGGTTTATGCTGTTATTCATCTGCTACAGGTAAATAAAAATAACTTTATTTTCTCAAATAACTTCTATACACATACAACATATATTTATATTCCACATGCATGTCTAAAACCATTCCCAAAAGGCGAAGACAACTCAGTAGTGGAAAATACTGAGTATAAAGCAACTTAGATTCTAAAAAATTAAAACATTTTCTCTGATTACTATTAGTCTCACGTGAGCCCAAAGTCACAACTAAAGTTACATCTGTCACAAACCTTATAAGTTTAGAAAAAAAAACAAACAAACAAAACATACACAAAAGAATAACCAGTGGAATCAAAGGACAGCACAAAGGAATTATTCAGATTGATCATGAACAGATAAATTCAAAATAATTACTCTCTTGATGCTAGACATGACTGCATAAATATTTAAGTAATGCTAAAGTAAGGGATATTTTTGTTCTGCTTTGAACAAAAAGAATAACATTAATTTCTTAAAATTATAAAGGAAATACTTCCTATTTTATTGGTAATAAGAAATATAAGATACAGCAAATGCTATTAATCATATGTCATCAGATATGGAGAACCTGAATCCCAACTGCTTCTTAAAGTCAGCCTGAAACTCAAGGGTGCTCACTATTTATTAAAAATACTAACAACTTCCAAATAATTATTGTTTACACAAAATTTAAAGAAGAAACTGAAGAGAATAGTCCAGCGAGAATGACAGCAAGACTTCCCTGCTTTAAACAACTACAGATTTGTATCTTTAAGACTGCTTTTAAATGCATTAAGGTTGGTCTCCCCAACATTTCACTCTTTAAAAGAGCAATCAAAATATTTGGCAATATGCAGCAATCAGTCATGCACCGATTCTTCCAGACTACTGACAACTGGTGAGTGCACATAACATGTGACATGTTCTGTAAGGTAAGGTATATTAATCCTCCTTTGCATATAAGAAGAGAACCATAACAGTTTTAAGCTGTAATAACACAAACCAAAACAAAATTAAATCTTGTGCTAAGGAGAGCATAGAGTCAAAATGGTAAATACATAAAACAGACATTTTATTAGTCAAATTACTCTCAGTAGACAAAAAAAGCTGTCACTGTAACAAGGCATAATAAAATGTTTGTTAAGTGTTTAACTTGCAGAGTTAGTATTAAAAGAGCAACCTGGACTTTTTCATTAAAGCTACTGGAGAATTTGTTACTGGTAATAACAAAAAGACAGGAAGTACCAGTGTATGCATGTTTGGTTGTGGTTTTTGGTTTGTTTTTTTTTTTTTTTAATTGAAGGCATCTAAACAGGTCTGAGCTAATTGTAAACCAGTCAAGTTTGATCAGTAATCAATACACAGTTGGAATTCAGTGTAGCACACTTTTTTCACCCCCGGAAATTAATTGTACTGATTTTTAGAGTTTGCTCTTATGTCAGTGTCAGGGGAGGGGAAAAAACCCAAACTAAAACAACAACAAAAAACCCACTAATCAGTCATATATCATTGCAAGTTGGAAGTCTTTCCTTTTAAGATGGAAGAGTTACTATACTTTGCTTAGGCAGTCTAAATAATAATGACAGTAAGTTCGCTACAGTTTCTTAAAAATATCTGTGTCTTGATCTAAAATACGATTTTATAGAGTATTTGCATGCTTAGCTAACCAGATTATCTGGGTAGGTATTCCCCTCAAGTGATCCCAGAACTCAGACTGAGGTAATTAGCAATCCCATACTGCTCTGAAAACATATTTTAAACCCATAACTTCCATGGCACAAAAAGCTTTCCAGTTAAGGCAGTCAATATGGCTAACCAAGAAAAGACTCTGAAACACCATAACAAATGATAAACAAAAAAAAAAACCCACATTAAGAACTCCAAAAATCTTCTAAAAATGCCTCTATTAATCTATATTAACATCAGCTACTATAGGTAAACTTCATACTTGCATTACACCAAGCAAAGTAATAGGTATAGAAAGTAAGAGGAAAGCTACATTCCTCTTTCGAGCACATGAAGGTTACTGAGTTCCCATAATGAGGGCCAAAAAAAAAAAACAACCAACCTCAAGTAAACAACACTGTCTAGCCAACAATGGCAAGGCTAAGCAAAATCAAATCTCTAGGAGAATTCAGCTTAGTAACTGGACCATCCTAAGAATGCACCATTTAAAACAGCATGGTAAGGGTTTTAGGCTTTGTTTTTTTGACAGCACCTCAAGCCATGCCAGAGTTCATCTAAGAGGCAGCAGTAACTTCAAACAATGCCTTCCATGTTCTAAATTTTCTAAACTGCACAATCTTTCAAATAAAAATAGTCTCTCTTTTATTGTTAACTTTTAAAACAGTGAACATAATTAGAAGTTTGACAGTAATACAATGGAGCAGGTCTGATTTGATCACAAATACTTTTAAGATACAGCTCTGATTAGCAAAGATTGCCAATTACAAACCCATAACAAGTCTACCTATAGCTTTTGTAACATTTGTTTGAATTCAACTCCCATTTCTGTAGATCTTCCAAGAGATTATGAAGGAAATGCGTTGTCAGTTTCACTAGGCAAGAACTAAGAAACAGGAAGACGCCTAAGTATAGTTGTAACTCAAGTCATAGATACCAGACTAGTTAACAAAATACGGCATGATACTTCTGGTAGGTCATTTACTTACCTCCACTTGCCGATTCTTGCTCTTCCCCTTCAGGAAACGTAGCCTGGCTTGGCAAGCTATTCCTAGAACGAGTGACTGACTCTAAGTGTGAAGCCCTTCCCAACAGAGATAGCTCATCTAGCACCTCTCCTTCTTTGGCTTCCAAATCAGATTTTGAAGTGGTTAACTGTTTTATGTTACCTGGTGCCATTAAACTATTTGGGTCATTTAAACAAGCTACAGTACCACTGTCCAGGCTTAATACTCTGGCACGATTCTTGGCACTGTTTGTACTAGAAGTCCGACGTGTAGATCGTTTTTTGCTAATTCCTTCAGAGCTTACATGGGTTTTGTGAGCGTTTTCAGAGTCTGTGCCCCCACGTTCTTTAGAAACATATTTGGTCTTTAGAGCACTGTACTTTCCCTCAGGAGACTGGCATGAATGAGAGGTGGTGCTGGAAGAGCTATCACTGCTGAACTGATGAGCTGACTGCATACTTGATGTCCTGCTCAAGTCACTTTGATCACTGGAGTCCTCATCATGACAAAACACAGCACTATGAGGTTTAGTACCAGATACACCTCGGAAGGAAACATATTCCCTGTGCCGACTTGAATCAAAACTACTAGCCCGCTTTTTTCCTGTCCTTCTCCGGCTGGACTTGTGAGTAGAGGCTGTTCGATGTATTAAACTAGAAGATTTTGGTCGGACATCTCCTTCTTTTTGTTTTCCACTCGTTTCTTTAGAAGCTCTTGAATCTACTAGCACAGCTAGTTTCTCACTCTGCTCATCTCTTTGTTCAGTGGCCTTCCCAGGAGGCCTGTCAGCTTGTGTAGTCAATTCATTGGCATGTGGGTTCTTATTGGCCTCTTCTGAAGCAGAGGCACCAAGACCTTTCTGATTGTGCATCTCATCAGATGCATTAGAACCCTTTATCTCTTGAGCACCACTGTTAGTGCTCACTTCCACAGCAGTCCTTTCACTACTAGTCCTTTTGTCAGTAGTAGAACTACTGTCATCCTCTGAGTCAATACCGCAGTCCTTTCTCTTACCATCCTTTCTCTCCTCTCTAGGAGACTCCTCCTCGTGCTCTGACAACACGCTTTCTATATGCGTTGAGCTAGTATGTTCACTTTTGTAGCTACTGATGGTACTGTTAGTGTCACGATCAGTCCCACTGCAGTAGCTTTCTGTTGAACCACTGCTTCTAGTACTCAGGCTTCTCAGACTGTCCACACTTTTGTCTGCTTTCAAGGATTTGCTCTTCCCACTCTTAGCCAATGGTTGAGGGCTGCTACTTTTCAGAATGTCATCTAATTGAAAAACTCCTGAAATGCAAGAGTTCTCAGCCAAGGACTCTCTGGATCCAGAAGGAGGCTTGGAAGCTTCTAACTCACTGACAGGATCCAGTCCTCGTCTTTGTTGATATAGAGGGAAGTCATTTAACGAAGCATCTGGAAAAGCAACAGCAGAGCTAGAAGTCCTTGGTACACCTCGTGGTCTATGATCCTTCCTATAGGAGTGAGAATGCAGAGTTATAAGCGAAGCTACTTCTGGGTCACATGCACTGGTTTTAGACTGGTCCATAAGCTGGTTGTTCGAGAGGCACACTTTGTCACTGATGTCCCTTGGCAAATCCTGTCCAGAGGATAATGAAGGTTGGATGGAGACAAACGAGTCATTCGACACCAGACGAAAAAGCTTCCGATCAGTTGCCAAATCTGTTTAAGTACATATTTAAAAATATTCATGTAGAGCATTCATGTAAGTTACACAGTTTGCTTTACAACTGCTTGTTTATATGAGATAAAGCAAATAAACTGACAAATCCATTTGCAAGTAGTATGAATCACATTACCATTTAAAATATTTCCTAGCATCTGGGAAAACCTGACAGGGACTTTTTTTATAAAAAAAGAAATCATCAACACCAGCTTAATCTTAGCAACTAATAAAAGACAACATAATTCTGACAAGTCTCCAACCTCCTCTATTCTTCAGGTGTCAGGCTTAATGTTTTTATGTATCGCAAAGTTTCTTAATTAAAAAAAAAGGCAGGGTACCCTTTTATATTTCCTACATTCAGTAAGCTGTTTCAAAGTTTAAAATTATTAACGAAAACAGACTAAACCCCATTAACTCTCAAGTCACAAAAAACCCATAAAAATCACCTTCCCTATCAGGTACCAAGTGATGCCACACTTGGCAAGGACGCAGTGGAACAAGTCTATTGGTACTATAATAAAGCTCCCTACAAAGTTACAGACTTTTAGTACCTCTGAAATGGGTGCTGTTAAAGCAAATCAAGAGGATTTGCTGTCAGCTCTTGGTCAGAACAATAATTTCTGTTACCAATCACAAATAGTCTCCTGTAAAAATGTCCACCTGCAGGCAGCACTGTAAGTCAGGCTACTTTCCTTTTGGTGCTGTCACTAAAACCAGAAGATCTGGAAGCCAGGTTAAGTTACTACAACTGCTAAATTTTTTGTAGAGTGTATTTGCACATGTGTAACTTAAGAGACTCACTAAGTCAGTTGAAAGCAGTAGAACTCTGCTGCCTACTACAACATCATGGCCACAAGTAACCCTCTATTTTAAACATATATTCTGCACCGAATCACAGACTAACAACTTAATCAGCCTGATTAGATTGGTCAAAATGAACCACAGTATTCACAGAGTTAACTTCCTGCTAATCACAAGGTACTTTAAGATCAACAAACAAAAGATTTCCCTACAGTTTTATGCTCTATTTTAGTCTGAGCAGATTTCTTCCTGGCAGTGAAGCTAAATGAAAAATGCTATCTGAAACAAAATTGGACGACTGAAGAATGCAAGCTAGCAGTTTCCTTACATACTAGGAAAAAACAATTACGAAACTCTGATAGCTTGCACATTAGAAGCAGTCTATAGCTCCAGAAACACAGAACTCCAAGCAGGATTATTTATTTACAGAAATGCATGCCTGATTTAAAAAAAAAAAAAATCATTTGGCTGTACTGGAAAGCAAAGCAAATTAGTCTACAATGAAGCCAATGAATCCCAGGCCACTTTCAGTATGAGATGGATCATCAAGAGACATGTAAGCCATCCATCTTTCAGCACTAAGGAGACAGTAAATATTTATTACCTGCCGGAATATACCAGAACAAGAAACACACAGCCAAAGAATAAAGTTTAAAGTATTCAAGCCATGCATCCCAGGAACTTAGAGTAATTAAGAAAGGAATCAGGAAGCTTCAAGATACCCTTTCTTAGAGTCTATCAACAAATTACATGAATTTATTTAGCATGTTAAGTAAAGGGTCTCGGTAACAAAATACCATGTTTAATATGTAGAAGAAGAAATTTTACCTTGTTCTTCACTGCCTTCTTTACATAGGCTAGAACTCTGGCCAAGACTTAAACTGATATCATCAGAGGTCTTGGCAGTGTCCGTATCTCCTGTGAATTTAAAGAAAGAAGAGTACTAGTGCTTAAAGTATTAACACATACATTTACATACACCTATCAGGAGAGACTGGTGCTTTTAGTTCTTCATTTGAAGGCAATTAACAATAATTACAAGTAACAGAAAATTTCCATTATCTTTCAGAGATAAGTATTGTCTACTCTTTTTATTTTATATATAAGAAAGTTTTCCTTCAACTACACAAATCTTCCATGAAGGTATTTACAAACTCAGTGGAAATAAAGATTAATTTATTTCCCATAAAGATAATGGTGAGGGTGACAGAGCCCTGGAACATGTTGCCCAGGGAGCTCATGGAGTCCCCTTCTCTGGCAGTCCTGAGTGATGTGCTCTGGGCAATCCTGCTTTGGCAGGGGAGTTGGACTAGGTGATCTCTAGAGGTCCCTTCCAACTCTGTCAAATCTGTGAATATAGCTATTATTCCTTTTTGAATGGTTGCCAATAAAAATGAGGGGTAGATTGTAACTACATACTTGTGGAGATAAAAAAAGGTAAGGAAAAATCAGGAAGGTAACAAAAATTCACATCTTATTTTCATTTGTCTTATTATTAGCCTAAGACATTTACAAGATAATAACTTTGCATATTACAAATAATTTATTTTTTCGTCTCAGGAGTTCACAAGGGCTGCCCTGGACAATACTTTGGCTCGATGCCAAGCAACTAGAAATAATCAAGTCATTGAAATACAATACCAGAAGGGCATCTGGTTGCACAGAACTCAAAATATTAGGGAAAAGTCCATTCAAACCAACCCCTTGGCTCTGCATTTACAAGAAAAAAACCCTGTTGTTGCATGGAAAACAGAACATGGATTCCAGGATATTGTCTCCTAGTGGTTTTGGGTACACAATTTGCAACTCCCAGGAAGACTTCTTCCAATTAGTAAATGCTGTATTTAGCTCACAAAAAGTTTTGAAGATGACAGTATTTGGAAACAACATAGTAAAAAACAGTGTTTTGAAGTGCTACTGCAATGTAGTTTTAAGTAGGCAAAAATCTCACCTTTGATGGTTGCTGCTGTTCCCAGACGAGATAACCCAGATCCAACCTAGAAATAGGAAATTATGTAAGAAGCTGTAAGCTTTCAGGAACTACCTGACTGTTGTTTCCTATTACTGCAATGCATGCATTTGCTTGCCTATACAGGTAGAACACACTTTCAGAGGCACAAAAGCATCCAGAGTGCTGTAAAATCCTTTCTAACTCAGAATGTTTCCACTGCAAACAGAGATGACAAGGCTTCTAATTATGCATCCAACTATATCACTGCATTATTTTGTTTTATAGCCAACATAATTGGAGATTTTACTATGTTGACTTTAAAAATAGTTTCTGATCTAGGAATTTTCCTTGAACATACTTAATGTGGAAACAAACTACTGGAGTGGTTGTACACTAATAACTGCCTTTGTAAAGCTGGATGTTTAATGCAGTGATCACGGTTGCCTAAAATGCTTAAAGAAAACACCATGTTAAAAAATAACCAAAACTTATCTGCTCAACATAGTAAACACCAAGCTAAATACATAAACTGCTCCCCTTGGAAAAGATACATATTTTTAACAGGGTTTGTTTCCAGGTCTGTCAGAGTTGCTTAAATGACCAGGTAACCACAAGAACCTAAATGTTGGTACATGTACAGTGGCAACAGCATGAACAGAGGATATGGCAGGATGATCCCTGCTGGCAGCTCAATAAACTGAAATCAATTTAACCTGATCATTTTATTATGTCTCATTTCTCCCTCTCATTCCTGCAAATACAATTTTTCTTTTGAAGACAGTTTCCAAGTATGCAGATTACAGCTACCTCAAAGCAAGTAAACTAGTTAGTAAAAGACTGTGCAGTATTCTTGGATATATTCTTGAATATTAGTTACAATCACATTTGAAATTTATAGTATCCGCTTTTCAGCCATGTTCAATGGCCAACCAGCCCACATATCTCCTCATATGAAACCAAGGTAGCCATTTAGGTTTGCGGTCTTTCTACATACGTCCAGTAATCTGTAGCAGATTATTTCACAGAGGTGCTAAACCAAACTTAGTCTTTCCTTCAATAGTATTTCCAGTACTATCTGTCTGAAAGAGCTTGGAATAGCACACAGAAATGAATGTGTCAAGGAAATAAACCATTTGGAAATAAGATAGAAGAGGACTCAAAGGCAAAATCTGAACTGAAGTTATATAACAGTGGTGGCATCTTGATTTTACTGTATACTTACTGGGATGCTGTTTTTCAAAAATCCCTAGTTCCAATGACTCAAGAAAGAGGGCATAATTCTACTAATTCTTCTCTGTAAGCACAGCAAATTTAAGGTAATCTGAAGGTGCGTGCAGATTTTATTCAGCCATGCTACACAAAAACAAGGGCTTTGCTACACGTAATGCAGGAAAGCAGCCGGAGCTTGCTTAATGCATTTTCTTTACTACACTGTCATATACTAAAGTCATTTTTCTTAGTCACTTTGCCATGTTTCAACTTCCCCCCCCCTTCAGTTACATGCCTTGCTGAATGCCAAAGGTATGGGAAAGCTATTTCATACAAAAAAAACTGAACAGAACTCGGTTTGCTTACTGTTGACATACCCTTTTGATGCTGCAAATTCAATCTCAGGGGACTAATGAGCACTAATTTTATCAGCATAAACACATTATAAACACTGTACTTCCTTTCACAGTAACTGTAACTGTGTTACAATATCAGCATGAAAGCACACATGAAATAACACAGAGCTTCTTCACATGTTTTAACATTAAAACTGTTACGAGTATGTTTGGAATAGGGTGGGGTTTTTTTGCCAAAGACCAGTCAAAGAAACATGATCCCCAGCTTAGTTCTGTCTTCCTACATAGACCATCACTTACTATTCTTTTGAATGCCACCAAATATCGCTCTCGTCAAAGAAGAAAATCTCTTAGAGTATCTACGCTGCATAACGGAGCATTATTCAGATAAAACACTAACATTAGCATAACGCTGCGCTACATTATGTACTGCTTGCTCAGAGAGCTAATTAGAAGGACTTGGTATCATAATACCACACCAAGGATTTCCACTTCATTCAAAAACAGCTTCTGTATCTTTAATAGCATGCTGCATTGCTCATTGTCGACTTAACCTTACAGTCTGGCCAGTCAGTCTACCTGTCCTCATAAAGTGTTGGTAAAAGAAAGATGCCACAACTGGCTAAACATCGCAAGCCAACTAGAAGGAACAGCACATGCAGCACTGTGGAAGATGAATGCCTAAATCTAGCAGACATAATAAGGAAACAGAACAACTTCCCCAGTGAAATTACACGGCAACTAGAGCATAATGAAGTTGCATTAAAATCTAATAAAGCCAAGCTCTTCAGCACTCCCATCTGGTGTGCAGCAGCCCATATCTATTGCTTTCTTCCCACTCCTGTTGAAGTGTCAAAATAGTAAAGATTTTGCAGAGGTCATCCAAAAAGAAATAGTTTTAGTCTTTCTATTTCCACCAGTTTATCTTGCTTTGTACTTCAGCAAATTAACATTTTGACTGCAGAGTCAGAACTGTCAGGAATAATAATTTTCAGAAAGCCATTTAGCATTGCAAGAGATAATCAGCAGTAGATACGTTCTAAGAAAACTTAAAAGAAGCCTCCTGGAATTCAACACAACTGAAGTTTGCCAATTAAGCAAGTAAATGAGAGATCAAACAAAAGTAATGGAGGAAAACAAAGTTAGAACACAAGGATGAAGTTACAGCTTGAGCTAACAGCTCACTGATACCAAATGGAAGAGGGAAGCCCACCACAGTGGGTCTTGGTACTTATCTGACCATGCTCTGAGCCATTTTGATTTACTAAATGAGAAGAAAGCTAACTGAGAAAAAGGGAATTCCTTCTGATGGGATAGTAGGTTGCCTTATAAAATCCAGCCATTCCTAAAATGAATATGAGATGGGATGAGCAAGAGCTATGCAGCTGGGAGAGTGCAACACCACCCTAGTAAAGCAGTTATATAATATAATAATAATTAAAAAATCGGCAAAGATGACTCTGCAGACTGCAAAGTCAGCAGTACTAAAGCAACAACTGCAGCAGCTTTATTTCTTACCTGGTTGTTTGGATCTATCCCGGCATAAGAATTGCGTGAACTACAGCCAACAGGGGGAGTTGCTTCTCGTATGAACTCTGACATCTCAATCCCTCCACCAGGATCACTGTGAGAAACATAAAATAGAAAAAAAAAACAAGCAAACATTAACCTACCAGTTCAATAGGAGTTTGTCTGTCTACACGGAGTGTGGATCCAAAACAATTTTTCCCCTTTTTAAAATATCAGGGGCTCAAGTATATCCCAGTGTCTCAGATGAGTACTGACAATTTGACACAGGAAGCACAGTCAGAGCTGGAGCACCCTATGTACTGTCACAGAAGCTGCTGCCTTGTAAAGCCCACTGTCACCAGCCAACACAAACTGTGAAAACCTAGGAGCTACAAGGCATTTTGAAACGCTGACATGAAATTCTGTACATATGTACACACGTGTAACTTTCCAATCATCTATCCAACTATAATACCCAGAAAGAAATCAATAGAAAAAATAATAAATAGATCTCTTTGAAAGAGCAGGAAAAAAATACAGATCTTTTCCTTAGACTGGCTCTAGGAGCAAAAGTAAGGATGGGTTAACCAATAAAAGCCACACATTGCCAATTATCAGAAAGGCAGAGACGTACAGGGACAGGGTATCTCTCCCAGGGATACAAACCATTTCTTTCTACCAGAAAATAAGTTCACTTCAGATAATTTAGAGGCCCTACCAAGAAATATTTTGAGCTACAATATATATATATATTATTCCTTTCTAATGATTTCACCCTCTCAGGATTTATAAGTATTGCTTTAAAAGTATTTTCTAGATCAACATCACCTAACTGTTAATTCAACATAATTCAGCTTGTTAAAGACAGATATTTATGAAACAAAAGCAAGTTGGGTCTATCCATTAGGACAACGGGGTGTGAAATGAATTGGGGAGTACAACTCTGGAATCCAACCTAGGATTGATTGTTAATTGCAAAGAGGGAGAGGTTGAGGCAACCTTTTTCCTCTCCCAATACAGTTCTCTCTAATCACCTTGATCCAGGAGCCTTCTGAACAGAAGTAATTGCAGCATAACTTAATGCCTCCTGCTCCTGCCCAAAGATAAACAACTGCCTCCCAACAATCTGTGATTCAGAGCTGTGGCAAATCCACTCCATTTTGCTGGAGAAAGAACATACGCACAACCCTTCTCCATCTGGACTAAAGAAACTAAAGATGAAGCCCTTCTGGAGAAGGGGACAGAGATAGACAGAAGCACTGCAGGACTTACTTAACAGACAACTAGTCTCATAGAAAAGTCTCATGCAATAAGACCAACACCTAACAATTTTTGTAACACATGGACATCAATCTAGGATGTTACAAACACAACTAAAGGATCTGAAATATCATTCGTTCTGCAGCATGACACTTCAAGCCACTGTCATCTCAGAGAGGCATAAAGGTACAACCTTGTATGATCTAGAATGGTTCCCAAGAGGCCCCTGACCTTTCCTTACATCACAGAAATGACAAAAAGCACGGCCTGAAATTAGGAATATACTGCTTCAGTAAAAATAAGTTAAGAGACAGACAGCCATCAGTTAGCAGAACAATTATGGTCCCAATCCAGCGAATTGAAGAAAGAAGTGAAAAGCCACCATTTTGGTACAGCTCAGGACTAAGAACTAAGCATGCTCTTATTGATTGCTGTTTACAGAGCCCTCTCTGATCTGATACTATCAGCTATAGTAAGACAGAATCAGGTAAGAAAAAAATAAATATACAGAATTCAGATTCAATAATTTCCATCAGCTTTAGCCAAACAAAATATTCTGTATGTAAGCATTTTAAGAACAATAAGGATGTAACATGACATTAAAAGACTAAACTGGAAAATTCGCACTTAGTGTTTAAGTCCAGAATACATTATGATAACAACTGAAGACAAAAGAAAGAACACTTTTCAGAAAAGATTAAGTTCTTTTTCTGTTTGAATAATTCATTCAAACACTGCATATGATTAAAGTAAGTCCTATGAAGTAGAAAAATAAGTCAATGCAATTAAGCTTTCATGCATAGAACTGGATAGTCAGCCAGGGTGTGAGAATGAGGTGATTTTGTCTAAAAGTGAACCACAAGTATCAGCATAAGCAACAATACAACCCAACGTCACCACTCTACTCACAGATGCTATATTCTGTGACAGCACACACAAATTAATGGTTTAACAAAAGCTAGTAATAAAAAACAAATAAAGTCTGAAGTACAGATTTCTAGCATTAATCATTGTACCCATAAGGATCTAGACTACAACAGCATGTAGAATCCTTCAGGAGCCATTTTCTACTACTGTTGTGACCACTGCTTTGTGCTATTAAGTTCTAGAAACAGTTTCTCACAGTTTGTTGACTTATCTTAGAGCAAGTGCTACCCTTTTCACTTTGCAAGCAAAAAACCTGAAGTTACTATGCAAATTGAGAAGACTGAGTAATTATGTCCAGCTACATGCAACAGAGATGGCTGTGAAAGAGGGAGAGACTGCACGTAACAAATTAACAAATTAAAACTAGTATTTCTAATTATTAGTAACTGTCCTATCTAAAATTACCATCTGCAGCTATATTACGTTAGGATGTTAGGGACTAACTAAAAGTCTGAAGAGGCTGTAAGCCTGCATGAATTTAGAAGCTTAAAACCTGACCTAGGCTTATTGACTAAAGAAATCTGATATTTGAACTAGAAATTCCAGACACAGTTTGGAATGAACAATTTTTATTTCAGGATGAAGCAGACAAAGGTTTTTATTCTTTTCTTTTGAATACCTTCTCCCCTTAATTTCCAACTAAAATAGTATAACTATATCAGGAGTCTGCTCTCAAAATACAAAAGGACCACAGCACACACTGCAAATGCCAGATCACGACAGTTTCAAGTATTAAGATAAGCTTTCATCAAAGCTTGAATCACTAATTCAGAAATCAGAAAGCTCCAAGGTTAAGAACAGGTCTGCTAGCCACAGAAAACTGCAAGAAGAAATAGCAAAGGTAGTGCAAGAGTTGTAGACGTTCCATTTTTTTAAATAATTTCTCTTGCTCATACTTATTTAAGTAAACTGTACATAACTCAAAGATGCAACATTCTCCAGCTGTCAGTTTTATTTTGTAGAAGCACATATGAAACTCATCATGATTACATGCTGATGGGGATCAGGGACAGCAGTGTCACCAGGTTAATCTTTTATGGTACTTTCAATGGTACTAGTCACTGACACAAGAAGCAGCCATATTCATATCCCCAAAAGCAAGACTGACTCAAGTGTTTTCAGGTATCTATGTGGCTTGACCAATACCCAACAGAGATTATGCTTGCACTGTTCTTTCTACCTTTTTATGTGAGATTAGAAGCTTGTACCCCCATTACTTGTTTCCATGAAAACTCACAGAAGAATTACTACCACCACCTGCTTAAGTATGAAAGCATCGTACTAGAAGCTACAGAAGAAGACAACTCACTATCTCTAAATTAAGACTACCTTCTTTCAAAAATATTAACTACAGAATTTCAGCTTTATGAAGAGGATGAGGAAAAACAACAACAAACAAGGCATTTCTTAGGGATCAGTAAGTTGTTCTTTGCTTAAGCATACCAAAGTTTTATGAAAAAATTAAAAACCCTCAGAGTTTGATTCTATTCACAAACCATTGTGAACTGAGGATAAAGGAGCAGTTAATGTAAACCTACAAGTGACAGCACATAATTTTTGTCAAATACCTGAAAGCACCACTTTGCAGGTAAACATCTTAAAGAACAGCAGTTCTTAGAAGCTAAACAGAATCCTGAACATAACTTTTAAACAGAAGCCATACAATTTCTTAATCCTTAAAAACTACGAATACTCATACCTAAAGCGGTCCCAGGAAGGGCGTGAGTGGACAGGTGAAAACTCCAGGACTGATTTGCACAATATAGTATGTATTTATATATATTTATAATCAGACCCTGTAGCCTAAGCTATCAAAACTAATATTCTGATTATGTGAATATTTAACGTAGTATGTCCACTTAGACCTCCTCTACATCCACCTTATGCCAGGGGAGCAGAGTTAAAAAGAAAACAACAAAATCCTACATACACACTTACTTCCAAGGCAGTTTTTTTATTAGTGTTTTAATTTAGCTTACTAAGAAGGCAACAGCTCATTATTAAACACTCACTCTACATTCCCTCTACTGGTTTGAATGTTATCATCCCAGAGTTCTTGTAAGCTTCCAGGCAAAGATTAGTATATACTGTACATCCCACTTACCAAAAAGTAACTCCGTAATTTCTGCATTGACCTTGTTCCCAGTTCTAGTTAAGAGACCTGAAAGTGGGAACAAGGATCATATAAAAGTTAATGAAACTTTAGTTGGCAAGCAGGACACACAGCATCAAACTAACCTCTACTTCTGAGCTTACAAATGCTTATAGTGTAATAACTGGTCCCACGTCAATTGCTCCTTAGACAAAACAGAACTTCTGAAACATCCAGAAGTAATTCACAATACTAGTAGAAAGAAGTCCCTTGCCAAGTCTTGGCTACTGTTTTGGAAGCAAAAGCTACATGGCTAAAAAAAAAAAAAAAAAAAGAGAGAAATCACTGCTAGAACATGTGTTAGCAAGGTTGCATTGAAACAGAACAGACAGCTAGTTTACTTGAATTTTATTAAGCAGAATAAGCATTAATATACATTTAGGCAAGCATTCTGCCAAAATAGTTTCATACAGTTTTAGTAAGGTATACAGCAATCTAAATGGAGTCATAATTAAAATCAGCAGGTTCAGTAACCAAACACAACATGGAAAAAGGGTCAGGTCATAAAAGATTGATACAAGAAGTCACTGTATATCAACTTTAAGGGAATCTAAGACATTGCTTTGGCTAACAATACCTGAGCTGAGAGACGATACAGAACTTAAGACCCATCACATGAGAAGCTACCCCACATGCACAGTGAAGTCCTTTGACTTCTAGGCTGTGCATTTTAAAGAGCATCACTTTAACACTTCCTTTCTTTAAGCATCCTGATAAACAGACTGAAGAGGCTTCTTTCAACTACATTTCCTTGTAGCACACTTCTCCATGTAAAAGTTTCAGGGGTTTGTTTGGGTTTTTTTGCTTTGTTTTTTAATAAAACACACACAACCTTTTCAGACTTAGGACAGTATACTAGTTGCCTTGCTTTGAAAATTATTCATGGCTACTAGTACCAGAAACTCACAGACAAGAGAAAGGTCTTCTTTGAAAGCTAACAATTCAAGGTTGATTTACTTCATGCAGTCTAACTCTTCGGATGGCCTCAAATGTCTGGAGCCAGGCAGAGGTTTTGATAATAGAGCTCGTCACACATCCACAGTCTGATCAGACTGGTTAGGCTGGCCTTGTTGATGAGTCATCTTTTGCTCTTCTTTATCCAAGTAGTCTGGTCAGAGGAGGAAAACCTCTGGGTTTTGTTTTGTTTTTTTAATGCTGGTGACAGCAAAGAAGATCTGTGGAAAGGAATCACTTCCATTTGACAGTACTTCAGAATCATCATCTTCATTACTGAAGAATTCCAGGATTTCTAAATTTACAGGATAGCCTTCTCCTGAAGCAAGACTATGCCTGGAGTCAAGCATTGTATCCAACTCCTGCTTTTGCAAAACTAAGCAAACTCAAACCCGATCAGACGTTCCTTTCAGCAATAAAAGACTTATCATGTAGTACGTGGTTTCTGACAGCTAGATTTTTAAAACTAAATCCACTGCTGAAATAAGATTACTTGTACTGGTTGTGTTCATTAAGTATTTAGTGACCTAATCAGCACACATTTTCCATGCTATTGTTTCAGTGCTTCCAGCATTTTCGATATTGTTCTGGAACTCCTTTGGGGAAGGAACCAGGAAATTAACACGAATCCATCACTTCCAAACTAATACATAAATAAGTCTGCTTTTAAAGACCAGACTTAAACAGTCTTTCAGAACTATGGAGGTCTGTATCTATATTCCTCAGTGTTTATTTCAACCACCACTCCAGTTACACATCCGATGAAGACAGGACTGTTCATCATTTGAAGCAGTACACAAACATCAGCAGACACCTTACCTGGGCCCATTGCTGTCTTTCCTCTTGGCTGAAACATTGCTTTGTTCTGTTTTTGCACCTCTGTCCATATGCTCACTGGCATTCCTCTCCACAATTTCTCCCTCATCCAGTGCCCTGTGCAAACGGTAATTCACCATCTTCAAAACGATAAAGAGAGCTGCTATCACCGGGCAGTAGACAGCTACTATCATCATGGAAGAAGGAAGGGCCTTTCAAAAGACAGTAAGAAAGAGTTAATGAGCACAAGGTCAAATGTCCATACGAATACATAAAGAAAATATTGATCATACTGAAAATGAAGGTTTAAACACACACTCCCTAGAGTCAAACTTTGTCTGGGGATTGTTGCAAGCCTAGCAACATAGGAAAAAAGAGTTGGACTACAAGATATCAAAGCACCACAGCAGCACGCTAAGTAGACTCATCACGGGAGTCTGAAAACCAAATTCAACTCTTGTTCTCTTCTTCCAGGCTATCAGAATGTAGGATCCAGACTAGGAAACCTAGAGCTAGCACGATTTTTGTGTGTTGCACCCAATATTTTTGATTAGTTGTTTGAATAAAAAAAAAATTAAATACTTTAAACGGCTCAAAAACGAAACCAATCACAGGGTATGACCTTATTTCAGGGCTAGTACACAGCACCAAGTTCATTTTGGAAAAGCTAACATGAGTTTGACAGCATGGTAGGTGGGCAAAAACCTGCTGAACTACCCAACAAAGATGTTTTGACCTCGTTTGTCAGCCTCCAACAGCTACTCTTGCATGACAAGGTACTGATCAGTCACAAAAGCCAAATTTTTCCCTACCTGCATACAAAAAAAAAAAGGCTGTTTACATTTGTGGCTCACACATTTATGCAGCAGTGCACAGTAACCTGCATGACCACACTCTGCAAAGATTATTTGTGCTAGACCTTTACATGCCCATGGAAAGGCAGCCAACACAGATGTTCTGAAGAGAGTTTTTCAGAATGCCTCAAAGGTGGCCAGAAGCCACACAAAAAAAAAAAAAAACCACTCAGTCCTGAATTGAACTTTTGAATTTCCACTCAGAGTTAAGATTCTCACACAACTTTTACTGAGGCCCATAAGATTTTTACAGATCAATCACTTCAGCAACAGATAAGTGTGGCCTAAGAACTATTTCAAATAAGTGTTTAGAGCAGTAGTCGAGTTTCAGATTTCACTTCAAGGCTTTCACCCTTCTAATCACCTTTTATTCATATGTATAAATTTTGCCATTTCCCAAGGCAGTCACTAAACAAAATGAGATACCAACTCTTAGTCTTCATGTACCAATGGACCACTTTCTTCACAAAAGCAACAAGAGTCTGTGTTCTCAAATATTTTACTGCATCACTACCCTTTACCCCAGTGATGGCGTAGTTTGATATAAAATTGTAACAGCCATAAATATGTATGTACACAGACACAGGACAATCAGAATTAAAAATCATTTATTACCAAGCACGAACATTAGTTTAGTAGACAAGAAGAACAAGTGAACTGTTTGTTTGGTTTTTTTTGATGTCCTAGTCTAGGGCAAACTCCAGCTTGTCTCATATACTACACCTAGTCTCCCCCCAGCACAGATCATTCCAAGACAAAAGTCTTTATAGTGATCAAAGCCCTATGCACATCTTGCAGAACCAGAAAGCGAACCTGAGTGGAGAGCCCCCTCTATTCTGCACATACAGCTAGTTTTAGTCATTTAAAAGAGATCCAATTACAACATTAATACTTCTACATAATCAAGAGCTTATTAGTCCTAGAAGAACTGACAGTGCTCATCACAGAGTTTAAGCCATGACTTTAGCAAGAACAGTTCGAAGAGATCTCCAAATACAAAAAAAAACCAACCGACATTTCTAAATATTGTGCCAACTGTTGACTTTGGAACAAAACCAATCCTTAATCCGGCTGCTTACCTTCTTGCAGTACGCAAAAACAAATAATCAATATAACATTTCTAAAGCCAAACAAGTATAAATAATTGAGTCTGGAATCAATCAGAAGGCAAGTTACTTATTAGGATTCTTTTCTTAAAGAGATCAAGATTAACCTACCTTTTCCTCCAAAACAAGTTAAGTCAACACCTCATAAAACCTTTGAGGTAGGAAAGGCAAACTAAGCTGAGGTATATTTATATTTTGCATGCTGAGCTGGACAAGACCCTAATGGACAGGGAGATTCACGTACCAAGCACCACCTCAGGAGGAAATAAAGCTATTTAAAAACAGCATCAGTAAGCAACCAGGAGCCACATTGATGCTAGCAGCATCTACATAATCCCTGAAGCAACGCTACGAGGGATTCTTCAAGAAATGCAGTGCTTCCACTTCCGAGAACTTCAGAGGCAGCTAGCTCGCTGCAGGCAAGGGCAAGCCCGTTAACTTTGGCAGAACACATGAGCTTCCTGTACCTGCTAAGCAGTCTGCCACTCACTCCCAAACACAACTTCAACTAGCTTCTCCTTCACAAGGACCTAATGTTCAGAAGCCATTACCAGAAGAGTCAATTTAACACTAGATGACAGTTGGTCTATAAATGACATGCCTATAGTTTTTTTATCTGCAGAGCTCTTCAATTTCTCCCCTCCACCAGCAGTGAGGTCACTCAGTGTATCCAGTTTATCTTGTGGAATGAAAATTCTACATGTCCTGTTCTACAAAGGAAAGCTGTCAGAACAAGTGGGGGAAAAGCAAAACACCTCATGTAACTTGCAGCAAATGCAATAAAGAATTAAAGGGTACTTTCTCCTCACATCCCATTTCCACTGGATTGTGGAAAGCTAAAAATAAAATAATGTCACTACTTTTCACACTTCGTATTACTAGTAGTCACCTCTCTCTGGATAGGGAATATATTCTGGGAATAGGAGAAATTTTAGCACATCTGGCATATTCTGCTGCCTGATACTTTAAGTCTCATGCTGTGCTAAAGCAGTGCTACCCATGATACCAGCAACTCACCTGCATTCCAGCCTGAAGAGGAAGAGTTACTGCAACCCAACCTAAACCACTGGTGCCTTCTCTATTTTTCTTTGCCAAACTTAGAAGCGTTCAGCTTCCCTTTGGGGTCTTCTGTCCACAAGCCAGGACAAGTTAAAGTGAGATTAGTATTTCAAACTGTGCTTGTCGTTTTATAACATTAAAGGAAAGACAAGTCTCTCGCCACCATAACTGAGCATCCTATTCAATACTATCCTCAAGATTGGAATACAAACCTAACTCCTACAGATTTGCAGCTAGAACTCATTTTGGTTCTTTTCACAAGTACTAAAGCATTTTTTATTGGGCACAACAGACTAAAAACCTCAGGTTAGAGCTTGCTGGCAGACACCAGCTGTCTACAAGTCTGTAGTTGCAACGACATTTCAGAGAACATCCCGTTTAACTGCACATCTCTAGTCACTTCCATTAGCACCAAAAGAAAACATACACTAAACAGCAGTAGTCACAACTGAAGAAGCTCAAAGAAAGAGCCAGACGTGACCATACAAAAACTGCCTGCTTTAATTACATTCTGTTGAAAACTTCAGTCATCTAATGGCTGAACAAACCAAATTATTAGATAATCTCGTAGCTGAAAGTATTTCCCTAAATCTTAAAGGGAAGTTAAGTAGTACTCTCAAAGATGGAGGGCAAGGGGAAGGATGTCGATTTTCTACCACCTTTCCCTCAGCAGTTACTTTCCAGTTTCAAACCTTTCGGGACAACTTATGAAAACCATACTATACATGTGGACAAAAGAATGCAGGAATGCGCAGTTGAGGAGTGGGTCTGTCCCTTCTGGAAGCTGCTGGCTGTTAGGTCAGCTCAGCTGTATCATAGCACACCTTAAGCACTCCTCAATTCCAGTGGTCAACCTAGAACAGAAAAGAAACCTCAAACAACTAGTTACAGGACTAAAATATTCCAATTTGAATTACAAAAGTCACTGTATTTTGATTCAACATTTCAAATACATTAAGTGTCAGGAATCAGAGGGAATTTCATTGATCACAGGCTGTGCTACACACTTATGAAGAAATAAAGACTATATGGATCTTACCTAACCACATCTAGCTTTAGCTAGATACCACAGATGCAATGCCGTTTGCAGATTATTTTCAAGAAGACATGTGTAGGTGTTACCTGTTGAGAACATCCATAAGAGAGTCTCCCAACCCAAACCAGATTACAAGTCCTTACGTAAAAGTGGTATCAATCAAACATTTATTAAGTGGTAACAGTTGCCTTGTAAAATGCTCTAAAGTTAAAGCATTTTGAGGCCAGTGTTTTATAGAAACAGTCATACACAAAAAGAAACAGCAGATATAGTTTTGTCACTATTTTTTATGTATGAGCAGCCTGATAACTGCTGTTATCAGGAAGCACATTCAGCTGCAAGTTATCTAGTTTTTGACTGAAACCTCAAGGTGTACAAATGAAACTTGAGTAGCCAAGAAACTAGATGTGGCTTAGAGCACTGTGGGATACCAGGGATTCTTATCATACATTCAACTTTGAGTACTTAAACTTTTGGTTTTTAGAAACAGCACTTATTTCAGAAACTTCACTGGAAAAAGACTTTCACATGAAGATACATTTATGTGACCTACTTCTATAACTACATACATAAGTCAGGAAATCAAGTGCCTATTAAGTGAACTGTTGTCTAAACGAGCTTGACTTTGACAGACAAGTTCTGTAGGTACATAGAAGCCCATCACCCCAAGCAAGGTACAGTCCTGGCTCCTCTTCAGTCACTGGCAAAGTTCCCCGAGTGCCGGAGCCAAGACTTCACCCCCTCCTGCGCACGTGGTGGGGCTGAAACAGCATTCCGACTTGGGGAAGTGCTTTGGCAGCCTCCTCTCTTCCCATCCCCCTTGCAACACCGATGCATAACATTAGCCTCTTCATTTACAGTATTTTTTCCAACTCTACCACTATGTTTTACAACCTAGTTGTACAGTCTTCCCATACTGTAGCCTATTTTCTTCTCCTAACTTGAGTTTTGGATTAGAGTAAAAACAGTGATCAGCTCTTACGACAGAAATGCAGATCAACAAGCACAGTTGAGTCTGTTACTGAATACAAATATCCAAACAGGATAGATTTAACTAGTCTAGAAAGCAGTATTTTTGTATGCATGCTGCCAAGCCACAGATCCAAGAGTACAGACTCAAGCAGACATTTCTCTTCCCCCAGTTCCTTCATTAGCTGCACTCTACTTTTTGTCACATTTCCAATGAGGACAGGTTAAGTCCTTAAATTAAATACACACGGGGGGAAAAAAAAAAATATGTATCTGGACCTGTAATACAGATACATTTATCTATACAACTGTCTTGTCTCCTTCACACAGGGTACAGACCTTACTTTCATGTACTTAAGCTCAGAAGGCAGATGAGGGACCAAGGAAGAAAGGTTTGCTGAATTCTACTGCTAATTTCTTCAGTTGGTTTGCACCATGTGTTAAACCATCAACCCTAACAGCACTAGCATACACATGCAAAGAAACACACAGATTTATGGTATTGCTTGCTGACCACAACCATGACTAGATTCCATTCTGAAAATACAAGATCAATAGAAGGAATGCACCGACGAAAGACTTAGAACCTTGGATGCAATAAACCAAGTCTTTAAGCAATAAATGCATCTAAATTATCATAGCCAAGAGAGATTAAGCATTCCATTCCTGCTGGGAGTTAAATAACATTTGAAAAAAGTGATTAGGCTTACTGTAAAATGCATTCAGCCTTGAGAAGTTCTTAGGGGATCCTTTTGCCTTTGTTGCTATAAGACAATTTAGGAATAACTGCAGTTATTGCTGCCTCAACGCATCAAAGCAACACTATGATCTTGGAATTTCTTAAGTGAAGAAGTTTCATAAGTAATATGCCAGCATTCTAAGTCTTTCTGTATACCTTGTTTTTTAAACACACAGGATTGTCTGCCAGCAACAAGTCATTTGAAGCTAGCTTAGAAACTCCCTCCTACACACCAGTGAGCCATGCTCAGAATTCAGATTACGATTACCTAAGACTTTTTAAGCAAGTTCTGCTTATTTATGTATGTCCTACAGCAATGCAACATTTACTGCTTTTTCTTCTGAAAAAAAGCTTAAGAGATGCTAAAGAGCTAAGATGACCATCACAGTTCTGCCTGTTTAGTTTGTGTCTAGACAACACTTAAACTGTAGAGGGTGGAAAGAGGGAAAACAGCCAAATATGATTCAATCTGCTTTAACTTGTGACTAATCTCCCTACTTATTCTCAGGGAAGTTGGCACTTGTTGTTGCATCTTTAACTTGTCCAGAGCTATGAAGCAAGAGATTTTCTCTGACCTCAACAAAACCTGAAGCAGCTTGCTTCTGCCCGTCTTTTCCCTTTGCACAGGAAAAGAAAAAAGTTTAAGCAACACTGAAGTTTACCCACCAGCCAGCACACAACTGAAGCTTAACTACTGCTTTAAGAGCAGCACAAGACTCTGGTACAGATTTATCAGTTGTCAAAAGAACCTGTATACAATATAGATCAGCCCCCTGAAAAGGCAAGATATAGCTCACCACACCTTTATGAACAGCTTTCTCACAGCAAGGCAGTACTAATAAATAGACGATTCTGTCCAAGCAACAGGACAGTACTTCCAAAAAACAAAACAAAAAAATAAACCCCCACCAACTATTTGAGACAAAAGGACTCTCCTCTTCCCATATTCAGTGCAACTCCAAATGGATACAGACTCGGGCTTTATAGAGAAGATCTGCTTCGTTAAAAGTTTTATCTAGCTGTTGTCACATTAACTCTGGTTTTAAAAGCAGTTTGTCTCAGCCTGCGGTTTCCTCGCCAGCAGTATAAAGTTTTCAAACAAAAAGCCTTGAAGCTACTTTTTCCAAGACATGGTAGTGTGAATTAAAAACTAATCATACAGGGCTGTAGCCTCCTATTCCACATTAGCTATGTATTTCTTAGTATGAAATGTCTCAGACTGCAATCTTACAAATTGCTCTTTAACAAAGCAAATGCCTGACCCCAGAGCTCTCAATCTCTGCAACTGCACTCCTGTAGAGTTTTTCCTCCAAGATTTCATTCGCTAACTCACATTTTTTCACAAGGCAGTTTCTACTTTAAGTTGTCACAGCATCTGGACCCAGGAGACTTGTAAATTACATTCCACCTCATATGCTCAAAACCACTCACAACACACCTAGCATGCTCACACTTTTCTACTGAAAATCTGAAGTGGAATATTAGTGTTTCAGCAATTACACACAACTTACACAGGAAGAAAAGCACTGGCAACAGGAAATTGCCCTCTCTCTCACAATTGATTGTATCTCTCCTTTATTTGTTTCCAAGTCCAAATGTCAATAAAGTTTCTCGGTTTAAAGGTTAGTATCTTAAGTTTTAACTGTTTGCCAGATACAAAGATATAATAAACAGCAATTCTCCCAAACCAAGTGTGTTAAAGTACGGTCACAAGCAAAAAAGCCAAAATAGCTTCTTGTCAATAACACACGGTCCAGATACACCACCAGCCAGCACACAGTACACTATGCTACGGCCAAATAAACTTCTAGGTTATGGTGCCTATGTCCATAGGTCCATTGCGGGAGGGATGTCCCTGCCTGAGAAGTCAGAAGAGAAAGCGATAGAGCCGCCAGCCGGAAATACCGACTAGATCTGACAGCTTCTACAGAAACCGTGCTTTTTCCTGGACTACCGGTAATCCTGCAGTGGAAGCTAGTCGCGTTATGCCCGATTTTGAAGGCGATAAACAGAAAAGCGACGGCAGAGTGCCAGCGACTGAAGCCCTGCCGCGCCCCGCTAGCGCCCACCCGCATCCTCCCGGTAACAGGTCTGTGCTCCCCAAACGCCGCAGGCTCAGGCGCACCCCGGCCCGCCTCCCCCGCGGCTGCCGGGCCCGCCGCGGGCCACCGCTAGCAGCACCGGGCACCGAAGGGGAAACCGGCGGCCGACGGGCCCCGGGGCGACCCAGCAGCGGCAGGGGGCGCGCGTGCAACGGCCCCGGGGCCCTTCCCGCCCC
>JAOXJM010000041.1:28103815-28116261 GCA_026413425.1 Tringa solitaria
ACTCCCCCGCCGGGCCTCCCCGCCGCCGCTGAGGCGGGCGGCCCCCCACCAAGGCCCGCCCGCCCCGAGGCCCAGGAGGCCCAGGCCAGCACCGTTCCCCCCCACTCCCCTAGTCGCGGCGGCGGCTAGCGCTCACCATATAGAGGGTGAAGGGGAAGCCGAGCAAGAAGAGCCACAGGTAGAGGTGCAGCGCGTTGACCCCAGCGCCCTGGTGCGGGTCCTGATACCAGCCGCCGCTCAGCGCCGCCCACACGCCCTGACGCAGGATCTGCAGCACCTGGGAGCCCATGGCGGCCCCGCTCCGCCGAGCCGGCCCCGCTCTATCCGCCCTGCGAGCCCGGGCAGAGCCGAGCACCGCACGCCCTCCGCGACAGCCCGCACGGCCGCAACCGCCGCCGCCGCCTCCCCAGCAACGCCGCCGCCATCTTATGTCCGGGCCCCGGGCCGGCCGCCCGCCCCCGCGCGCCGATAGACCGGCAGCCCTTGCGGCAGGGGGACGCCCGCCCCGCGCTCTGTCGCCGGGGAGGGACAAGGCGGCGGAGGCGCCCGCCACTGCGCCTGCGCGCCGCCTCCCGCCCCGCCGCTAGCGCCCCCTGCCGGCGCGGAGGAAGGCGGGGCGGGCGAGCAGCCCTAATCGCCGCCCGGGGCCCAGAGCTCAGCGGCGGGGCGGCGGCAGGCCGGGGTGTCCGCCCGGAGCACCGCGGGGCTGGGGGATGAACGTGTGACCCCGTCACCGGGGCGGGTTCACGCCTGCGGCCTGGCGCGGGTGGCTCCCGGGGCTCGCGCCCTGTCAGGATGCTCCTACAAAATGGAGGGAGGCGCAAGGGGGTTTCCTTCCCCTCAGTCAGGGCCTTGCGCCGGGCGAGGTGCGGTGGCCTGTTCTTGTCGCAGGGCAAGGGGGACGTCATCGCACACTTTGATGCTTTAAAATTAAAGCAAGGTAACAACCTTGCCTTTTTGGACGTCCTCACATTTACTGTCCATCTATGCTTTTACCAAAGGCCCTGCCCCACCACAGGGCTTGCTTTGTCGCGTTCAACGCATGGAGAGCCAGAACTGCAGGGACTTAACGCGGGGCAGAACACCGCACAGCAGGCCAAGGAGAAAACCACAAGTCTCTCACAGGTGTCAGTCTGGGCTTCCACATTCAGCCATTTTCACAGGTCGCTAATTCTCAGCGAGTCCCAGCTTTCCCCTTCGACAAGCACATCCCTAAAGTCACGTATCAGATGAAAAGGGCCAGGTCAGGGAAGGAGTTATGAGAGTGCTGTCAAGCAGGAGAAAGGGGAGGTCTCTTCCTTCAAACCTTATAAGGAGTAATGCTGAGGATCGCTCATTAAAATTACCTGGCTTTCCAGTCATATCTGGGGAAAATTAGCCTTAAGGGCATGCTATGGTACTCTGGCTGCAGTGGCAGAAGGATCCCCCACAGGTTCTGTCCTGAAAGCAAGCTACTGTCCCACTCCAGCAGATAAGAGACGGGGGAGCAGCACCTTCTGGATCTCTGCTGCGGAGGAACTGCAGGAATGAAATAACCCCAGCACTCAGTCATGACTCACGGTGAGCATGCATTTGGGCTGGTGTTTTCAAGAGGCTGTGTTAATGCCACAGTCTCCACAGACACTCTTCTTCCTGACAGTTAGCGAACCAATGGCAGCATTTGGCTATTCTTGGAAAACCAGGAGACAGAAGTGACTGACTCAAAGCAGATGTAGATGAGCTATTTTTTGTTTCCCCAGTGGCAAAGTAGGGAGAAGGGATGGACAAAAAACCCCAACCATGATGGCTGTCTCTTCCCAGTATAAACAAATAAACCATTTCTAACTTTATTGTTTCAAATAGCACAGTTTTTAATATAAGACTGCTAGCATTATTTTGCAAAGGAGTATTTTTTCACTCTGTCAAACAGCACTGAGATATGAAAGGAAAAGAGGATTGGGGAGGGGGGGAGAAGAGAAAAAAATAACCCACCAACAGAGAAAACCTACAGAGGATTATCATGGATGGGGAAGGGGAATTCTCTTTATCCTTCTGGGATAAAGCAAAGTATGACAAGCCTCAACAGTTATGGTAAGCTCAGAAAAAACAGAACTATGAAGGTTGTTTCAACTACATCATTTACCAAAATACCATTAGAAACTAAAATTACAAATACAGCTGTTAAAAGATGAAGTTTATAGGCAGTTTATCCATAGATATACTATGATACTGTAATGATCAGGATTATGAAGTGTTAGTTCTACCAGCAGCTGTTTTATGAATGTTACATAAAAGCTGTTCACCTTCTCCACAGAAAGGAGGCAAGAGGGATAACATTCATTAATAATGTGTCTGAAGGCTGCAGTAAATGCTTTAAAAACCTTCATGCTTCTGTTTAGAAGCCATTGATTAAATCTGGACAGATTAGCCTCAGCTTCATAGTAATGATTCATGTTAAACAGTGCCCCTGTGTGAGAGGCAGGATGCTGTGGAAGCTCATGGCTGCTTCCCCAGCCCTGCTCCTAGGAGTCATTGGAGCAGCCATGGTGAGATAGAGGCTTGCAGGGGGTGGGTGTTCAAAGCAAAAAAAAAAAAAAAAACAGACAGAGGAAACAAAGCGTGAATATCACAGGCTCAACCCTGATCCAAACCAGCATAACCTAGTTTAGCACAGATAGCCCTGTTCAAGAGCACTTCATCATGGGATGATCTAGACTGCGTCCAGTAAAATACATGCGAATATCACGTGCTTGAGAGGACAATTAAATTTCATTGTCTAGCTATTTAAATGCAGACAGGCTGAAAACACTAGGACACAAGATGGGGAAATAATATTATTGGAATCCATCCATGCCTGAAGGTAAATTAATAACAAGTCCAGTCACAGGCATCATTAACAAAGTAAGAAAAAAAAAATCATTAGCTTTTACGGGAAACAAACAAGCAATCCACATCTGGATAGAAAGTAACAGCAGTAGACTCAATCTATTCATTGAACATCTGCAATCTAACAAATTAACTAGTTTACCTTCTGCACTCTACTTTAGCCTTGCAGTACTCCTTTAGGATGGGTATTACTCTCTGTACAGGAAAAGAATATGCTCCAGGGAAAATAAAGCATGACATTAAGTGAAGAGTGAACAATTGATTAGATATTTAAGACAGGAGGCACTAAATCAAATGGTTGGAGATCAACTTACTTTTCTCCAGCCTTTCTCTTGTCATTTAGTATGCCAAGACTAAGGCAAAGAAGCCATTTGCCACATAAACCAGGGTTATATAGGAGGAAACAAACTCGGAACTGTAACTGTTATTTTGGCCAGACAATACATCAATTCCATTTTTCCTCATGTTCTTTATATATGTACACAGTGCCCTCCTTACAACTGGGGGTTATTGGGGAAAAATTCTGTAGCAAATTAATATTATGGGCTCTCTTAGGTAAACCATCATATTAAAGAGATGGCTGCCTCGTCCTGGACTTGACCAAGGAAGAATGATCTGATAATCATATACAGCAACATTTTTCTTTACTTCATGCCACGCTCCAGTGGGCTGAAAGGGCATTTGCAAAATCAGGGCAACGCTATGTATGGTAGAACGTAGGTTATGCCAAATACTCAGATAAACTAATCACAATTTCTTGACCAGCCTTATGAGCACGGTTTTTCTGATGCGTGGTGTTACAAGAACAGCAAGTTAATCAAAACAGTAACAAAACACTGAAACCTGCCACAAAAATGCTTCTGCGTGTTGCCATTTCTAATAACAACGTTGCAGCATGCTTTGCACCATTAGTAGTACTTCGGTCTCTCTTCTCATTCAGGGGAATGAAGTTCTATGCTTTCCCTCCAGATATCTTTTGTGGGATACCCAAAATTACCATTTTTAAATTAGTTATCAAGAGAATTCCTAAGTTTCATGAGAACATAACTTGGGTAATTAGGACAAGACATGAAACAGAAAGTTAAAAAGAATAAATTTCACCCAATTTAAGCAAAGGCAAAATATTATGTCCAGAAAGAAGCTTATGTCTAGCACTTCCTTGTGTTTCTTCATTACAGTAATCATCACAGTATGATACCAAGCTGTAAGTAGCTAATAAAACAATCGTCAGAAAATATGAAAAAAACCTGATTTACTCACCTTACAATTCTGAGAGTTAGCACTTCTCTCTCCACACTGGATACAGGATTTGTTTTCAGATGAAGATCGACAAACTAGGCCTTGGTGGCTCACAACCAGCTTTTATTTACTTCTTCCTATTGATTCCTTGTCTCCGCATCTATAGTTAGACAGCAGCATTTCAGCCCTGATTTTTGGATCCTGCTGACACATATTACTTACAGTGGGTTGGATACAGTATCCTAAGCAGCAGGTTTGGCTCCAACAAGAAAGAAAAAAAAGGCAATTTTCTATATAATTGATCAACCTAGGAGAGAAGTGCGCCTGCCTATTGACTTCCTGAAGAAGCAATAGTTAAAATAAATCCTTGCTACTTGCGCATTAAGACCCTTTGCATAATTTTAAGTCTTGACTTTTTTCCCCCCATTCCCCTGTAATTGCAACATAGTTAAAAAAGGGTTTAACTGATTCAGAACATTGTCACAAATGGTGATAAACGTGGCTTATTCTCTCATATGAGAATTATGAAGTGGGCTTATTTACCAGGGTGGTAGAAAGCTGTTCTTATTCTACCATAGTTATTATTGTACAAAAATATTTGTTAGCCTGGTTTCACTGGAAGATAGCTAATTTTCTTATAAAACCTGTCAGGTGGTTGTTCTGGATTTGCTTTTAATTACCATAGAGTGTTTTTGGTGACTGCAGGGTTCTGCTGAACATGTTGCCATCATGTTAACATCTGACGGCAGTTTATCTGCCGTTCACGCAGTTTTTAAATAAACTTCTAAACAAAAACCAGATCCTTTCACAGACCACACTCCCTTTTCTAGCAGGGAAGTCACACCAGATTCAGCCTTGCACACTACAGGATTGCTATGAAATGACTCTGTAAAGTTCAGTCCTGCCTGTTACCCCTAATCCCAACTGGAATACAGCCTTTACAGACAACAAGAAAAACAAGCCAATTTTTCTAGTGCTTCGGTCCAGACCAGGCAGGGCTTTACCAGCAGGAAGATTACATGGCAGAAGACCTCCTCTCCCTGCTGTGCTAGCAGGTTCACTGCTCACAGCACATGCTCCAGCTGTGTGCCAGGAGACAGCCCACACCCACCTTTATCACTGCCTTTATCATTGCTGTGGCACCAAAGCACTCTCAGATCCACCTGCCCTTTCGGGATACACCCTGCTTGTGGGGCAGGCCAGACCCCTCCCTCTCCCTCATCATGGGAGAACATAGTTCTTGCTCTCATGCTCTCACATTCCAAGAAATGGGAAGTAAGGTTTGGGTTGTTGTTTTTTCCTTTCTGTTGTTGTTGTTTCTTTATTTCAACTATCCCTATGACTAATGCAGCTCTCCATATTACTTTACAGTGCTGCTTAGGGAGAGATCAATTCACTGGGTGGAGGTTGCTAATTACTGATCTGCAAACAGCTGAACCATGAAGCTCCCATTAATCCTGCCCTTACAGTTTGCCTCATCTGCCTGCTGCACCTTTTGAGTATGCTCTTTTTGAGTAAGCTCTTTTCTTATGCTCTCAGAGCCCCGTGGTTTTCTCAAGACAAAATAAGCAGACCAAAGCAAGATTCTCCCCGAAGAAGAGCACTTACATAAGTTTCTTATTATCAGGGAGTGCTGAAAGGGGAAAACCGTTTAAAATAGATCCATGCAGACAAAGAAGTCCCATGATAGCTAAGAAAAAAGAATTCTTACCAACTTGTTGATAGCAACCTTCTGTAACTTGCCACTAGAGCAACAGCATCTTCAACTCCCCTCATTTTCTTTGTTGTCTAGAAGTTGTCTCTATACAGCTTTCTGTGCTACATTTTTCAGTAGTTACGTGGACCCTGGTCTCACTATCCCAACTTCTCGCAGCTGCTTCAGCATGGCTGAAAAATCAATTGGAATGGCTTAATGGCCCCATTGCTAGGGAGGGAGTGCAGTTTTAAGATGAACTTTCCTCCGAAAAGTGGTTCTGTTAGTGTCTCTTGCAAGAAAATTGTGATGGCATCACCCACTTTCGCATTACAGGACCTAATTGTGTGAACGTGTCCGTACAGAAATCACCCAGAGAAGTGTCATCAGTTTCCCAGTGACCACAAGGTCTCTGTGAAAAGGAGGAATTTGCTAGCATTGCTGGTACAAGAATTGCCTAAAAACACCATGGAGATGAAACATAATAAACAAGGCTAAAATTAGAATATCCAAACACCGAGCTGACAGTATTTTAGCAGCATTTATACCACATTCTTTAAAGTACAGCACAGTGGTGCCTCACTGTAAGAAATTTCTGCCAGACAATGATTCATGATGCCAATGGGATAAATTCCTATTGAAGATCTTTGTTCACAGTTAAAACTCTCTGTCTGAAGTACTGAGCTCCCGTAGCTTATGAGTGAGTCCCCAAGATCCTCTTCTCCATTTTGAAGGATTTCCTCTCTTTTTAGCCATTTTTCTAAGAAAGTTAAGCCTTTTGAATTCATCAGTCCCTGTGTAGAAGACAGTTGCAGTTTCTTATACGTTGTCAGAGGCAGAATTTTAACAAATATTCAATGCTTACTAATTTCCCGGTAATGAAAAGAGGCCAACGTTAGGACCCCCAAAGGGGAAATGTGGGCAGAATCTGGAGAATAGTCTGAAACTGGATGGCTTATCAACTGGCGTGTAAATTCATATTATCCACAGCATGTACCGTGTCTTGCACAGTTAGCAGGCCAAAAACGTGCAGACAGAGAACGTGGGTTGGGGAGATTACCGTGGGGAACTCTGGAGGAAGCTATGACATTGCGGTGAGGGCCTGGGAAGAAGCTGAGAGTAACGTACGTATGCAGGGAGTGCAGAAATCCGTGGAATAACTAGTGGCTTTGCAAAGCAACAATGTCGTAGGGGATGTAAGTCCCGATTTCATGCAGCTGGAGTTCATAGGAGAGTCCGCTTGGGCAGATCAGTTCAGAGGCCCTGCTGCCTTGGCAGTTTCCCTACATATTTCTTTCTTGGATTTCAGCTTCATTCTGAATAAACAGAAGACTAACTTTATATTTCTGTCTGATTTCAACTCCTTTGCTAACTGTGTATGTAAGACTCCTCACTGAATACAGCCTTGTCTGAAGTGGAATATGGCAGTGACTGTGTGCTTTAGTAGGAGGTGTGAAGAATAATTTTGACATTCAAGACGATTGGAAACAGTATGTAATTCATTGCCTTGAGATGGAAAGTGGCCATAGTTAACAACCTGAATTTGAGAAAAAAAATGCAGAATCTGTTTTAAATCCCTGTTGGAAGGTAGCATCTATAGTCACACGCTGCTTCAGCACCAATATAGGTCGGTCGCAGCAGAAGCAGTGCTATTTTTTAAACAACCAAGGTTTAAATTCCCAGAGATGTTGTATGATTTATACTCGCAAGAAATCTCAGCTGCCTCACAAGATCTGCCCCTTCCTGTATTCTTCTCTCTGTTCTCTGGACGTCTCCCAGATAAATATTGAGCAGGTCAGACCTGCTTAGTGTAGAAGATCTGGTGAAATCATGCCCTGAGGTGTTGTGACTACTATTTTTGTATTTGCTTGAATTGGCAGTGCCTGAAGGTACAGTTGACAGATTTCAGAATGTGAAAGTGATTAATCTGGGGGGAGTGCCCTGAAACACTGCCACTTTATGGCAGATCTCAAGTAACTTGGATTCCAGCAACCCTTTAAAGAGGCATTTAAAAAGAAATCCCATATGAGCTACCCAGTGAGTAACATTCCAGGAATCCAGAGGCGCAGACCCAGGCTGTCCCAGACAATCTTTCCTTTTTCTCTAGGCCATGTTTTCTCTAAGCACTGGCTTAAGGAAGCCATCATCCTACAGCCGTACCACTGCATGAACCAAATGAAATCAGGCATAAGTACAGCAGAATGAGGGAAGCCTGAAGGAGGTGTGATGAGAGCTTTATTAGAGAGGACATATGGCTTTTAAAGAAAGGGTCTTTGGCAGCCAGCTGGAGGTGGCATAATTATTCCTCAGGAAAACAACATCAGATACAAAGATCTTCTTCCTCCCCTACTGGCTGAATAGATTTGTTGCAGCCATTCAATGGGCAACTGGTTTTAACCTACCCTCCATAAACAGCACTTCATGTTAAGCTGATTTAGGAGGAAGCTCTTACTGTAAAAGAAACCCATAGCTGTACAGAAACACGTAGGCATATTCAACTCTGCCTCTCCTTGCAGCCCCTACTTTCAGCTAGCTCTTTGCTATAACCCAGTGAGACAGTTCCTGTGAACACAGGGCAGACATATGGAGGTATATAGACCCATGTGTTCATGCACATATATAGATAAACCACAGGTTCTGAAACTGTGTAATTTTTCATGCAAATATTCTTTCAGCTGCATTAGCTGATAGTCTTCAGCCTGTTATTACATCAGACCGTGTTTCACTTTTTACATTTATCCTTGTGTCCATGAGGTGTGTTGTCTGAATTCTTTGCCCTCGTCTGTAAGGGTAAGGCCTGATGATCCTCACCACCAGCAGGGACATGGTGGCACCATACTGAGTAGGGAACTATGTGCAGCCTAGAGAAGTGGACTTAAAAATAGATTCAATTCACTTTTTGCAACTCCATGTTATCCATTAAGTAAGTGGCACTGAAACCAATGCATGTGTTGGATATAGTTTTTTTTATCTGTGGATGAAAGCAACTTGCAAAGGAGGGATCCTTAATTCCTTTATGCAGGTGTTAAAAGTGTTGCAAATTGAGTGATTTACTCTGGTTCACAACGTAAAACATTGATAAAGCCAGCACCCAGATCTCCCAGGTCCTGATCCATTAAACAGAGTGATGTTTAACATGAGAAGCAGCTGTACAAACTGCCACAGCTTCTGCAGAGACAGCACTCGACAAGTGAGCTTTTCCTTGGTCCAGAGACAAGGCAGTGGGATGAAACTGAGGCTATTCATTCCTCTGTATTTATTTATCACATGAGATTGTTTCCCACTTCATATCAAGAGCAGATAATGAGCAGCACAGTAGCGGTGGAGTTCACAGTTCAGAGAACTGCAGGCAGGTTCTTTCCAACTCTCAGCCAGCGTAAAGATTTTTCTATAAACACTGTGTGTTGATCTTTCCCATCTGTGGGAAAACCCACAGGAGACGCTCTGAGAGGGTGGATCTGTGAGCAACCCTTTGCAGAGTTTCCTCCTGATCTTTCGTTCAGGAATGAGAGATTTTGCCCATCATGGAGCAGCCTGTAAATCCCTGATGGCAGGTTCTTAGGGATCTTGAGGCATCCAGAGGCATCTGTGTTTCCCAAGGCCACTTGCATGGATGCCTTGTGCAGCTGCTGGGTTCTTGGCTCCAGGTTTGGCTCCAGATCACTGCCCATATTAACAGCATTAGTCTAGTTAATTTCATTGGTGCATTCTTTATCAGTCCACAGCATGGAAAAATATATTCAGCCCCTTGGGAAATCTTTGGTGGATTAAGCAATGAAAATGAACAGGGAGAGAACTGTTAGAGAGCAAAGGAATTAGATATAGGTGTGTGATGCTGATGACAGTCATGCATTTGTGACCCCCTCTGCCAGAGAAACATATAACTTTCACCTTTTCATAGGCCTTCCCAGAACAGTGATGACTGCAAAATAGCCTGGAAACACTTTTCTGGAGATAAACAATGGAAATGACCTAACATTAAAAATAACCCTAAAGGCAAAAAATCAGAAATGGCTTCGAAACAAAGGAAGGGTGGAGTAAGCAAGCCTTTTGGAGAGATTTATACTCTGCTTCACACTGCTTATAGAACCCAGAAATGCCAGTGAAGATTGCATCAGAAATCTGTAAGCTATATGCCTATAGCTTTTATATACAGTGTTCAAAACACTATAGAAATTAGTCAACCTATTACAAATTTTGCAGCAGTTAAAATTAGATTTGGAGTGATTTATCTTTTTGCCATTGTTTCAGCATGTGACATGACATGAAAAGAGGAGGTTTTGTTGCAAACAGTATTTTAACCACAAAAAGCTATTTTGCAGTAGAAAATGTACTTCCAAGATTTAATTCAATACTGAGTGTTACACAAATCATACGAAAAACAGTCTTGCTGTGGTGAGAGCAGAATTAAGCACAGGTGGCCAAAGTATTTTGACTCTTGGACTAGATTTTGAATTTCTGGTACACACTACTGCTTGGCAGTTATGTTGGTAACAATGCAACTAACTGATTTCTTGTAAATCTTTAAATGACATATGATGGAAAGCAAGCAAAACATTTTAAATTAAAAATATATATATATAAGTCAAAGCTTTAGGCATAATTTTGCAAGCTATATATTGAAAAGCATCTTTATTCACAATTATTAGTTCCACTGACATCAGGAAAACTGCACACAACTTAGTTCTTTTTCAAAGCAGAAAGTCGGCAGGATCTGGGTCTTACAAGTAAACAGCTCAGGGCTTATAATAATCCAACTTTTCACTAGCCTCCCTTCTGCCTTACTCCTTACAACAGATCTAAACACCACATACTTTCTCAAAAAGGCTTCTATGTGATTGGCAGGCCTGGTAGAGCTTCTGTCGGATGCTGTTCTCACTAGCTAATTGCATCTCCTGGTTCTATAAACCTCATCATCTCGTAAACTTTAAGAAAAGTGCTTAAATTGTCAGATTTGCTCATAAATACAACAGAGAAATTATGAGGGACTGGGTTTAACGGAGTGATGGAAGAACATCAGCTCCAGGCTGAAAGTGTTTAGTAGGAGTGGCACTGATGTCTCCAAAAAATCCTTCAAATTCAGTTAGCTGGAGTGACCTTCAAGCAAATTCAGTAGGAGGTGGCTGCACAAGCAATACGTGTGGCCTTGTGTAGTCTACAGGAAAAAGAGAGATTTCATTACCGAGAGCTTATCCTTTATAATAACAGCTCGTCTTCTTCTCACCGATGAGATAGCTACAGCCATTGTCTTTGTGATCTGTCTGTCTCTGTCTTTCTAACAGTCTCTATCCAAAATAAGGGTAGAAGTATGTTGAGAGTTAGTCAGTCTCTGTGGGTACAAGCCTGGAAACTGTCATGTTCTATGAATGGGTGAGTAGCAGAGCTGAGGAAAAAGCCCAGAGTCCTAGATATGCATGTACAATGACATTTGAATTAAGACTAATTCAAACTTTAAGTGAAAATTAGTTAACCTGTTTCAGCCTACTGCATGGTTTTTAAGAAGGAACAAGATTACATCCGAAAAGCACTTGTTTCTTTTTTCTGACTCTTACAGAACCCTCAGGATTTGTAATGGCACACTTTAAGTCTAGAAGATTAAAAAGAGTGAAATGGAGGGCAAACAGGAAAGAACTGAAATCAACCCCAGTTTCAGAGGGTAAAAGGAGCTGTTCTGAGAAGCTGAAGGAAAAGTATGTTAAAAGTAGTATGAAGCATGGACCATGAAAAGGGATCTTCCAAGGAGGAACTGGGTGTATAGGGGAGACTGTGGACCTAAGTCTTCCAGACCTCCTTGAGGATGTAGATGAGGCTGGATTCAGCGGTGTCGGTCTTAATAAAATGCAGGTAAGGAGAGTTTACGCTTCTACTGAGGGCAACCATGAGACCATTTCTCATATATGCCAGGAGAGGAACTATTCTATGATTCTATGACTCTATACATTTCTATTTTCGGTGCTATACCCCTGGCTGGGCTGAGAGGCCGTGGGATGTAAACGGGGCCTGGCAAACTCCCTCCTGGATGGGTGAGAACTCGACCAGATGAAGTGCTCATGGGCGAGATGACTCACACTACCTCATTCCTTCACTATTACGCAACTCGCTTTTTTTTTTCGAGAGTAAGGTTTTCTTCCACATTCTTGCTGTGGTGTTTTATTATTTATTTTTTTCTTTCCCTTCGGTAAAAGCGCCTGCCTTTGTCATGATTTCACCCCGAAAGGGGCAGGGGATTCAATCACGAGTCCTGGCAGGGTGTCAAAGGCACATTTTCTCAAGGGGAACAGGAAAAAGGTAATAATGGTTAGAGGAACCGGGGCGGGACACACACACGGACAGACACACAGAGACACACACACACAGAGACACACAAATAGGCACACAGACACAAATATGCCCTGCGCGGGCGGCAATTGTTTCATCTCGGTGAATGAAAACAATGAGCTCTGGGAGCCCGGAGGAAGCGGCCCGCGGCTGCAGGCAAGGCCAAAAATAGCCCGGGCGAGAATTTCTTCATTGTCAGCCGCAGAATGGAAAAATAAAGCCCTTTTTACCCGGGGCGGGGAGGCGGGGGGCAGACCGGCAGCGCTGCCCCCCCCCCTTCCGCGGCGGCACCGCGGCGCCCCCTGGCGGAGCGGCGGGCTCTCCCCCCACC
>JAOXJM010000041.1:28116802-28132576 GCA_026413425.1 Tringa solitaria
GCAACCTGTTCCAGTGCCTCACCACCCTCACAGGAAAGAATTTCTTCCTGATATCCACGTAAAGAAATTCTGGCACAGTATTGACAATTTAAGGATTAATATCTTCTACTAAGGTTAAATAGGCAAAACAATTTGTACACTAAAAATGGATAGAAGGAAGCCTATTTCTTTGCTGGTAGTGAAGCAGCCGTGCTATACTAGAAAGGACAACTGTGAAAATGGGGAAATGGACTTTTTGTAGCCACTGAAATAGTCTCACTGTGACATGTTTTACATATGCATTCAAAGTAATATAGGCAAATAGCATGCTGGCTTATCCTGAAGCTTATTAGCAAATAGTAGGTTCTGCTCAGTGTTTCAGGCCCACAGGGTCCCAGCTATCTGCAGTCCCAGGGAGGTGCTTGCTTGTGTTACAGGCTTTGGTCCTTCTAGGCTCCCATAGGAGCACCATGGAGTCTAAGGAGAGTAGATGCTGTTGTGGAGGAATGGAACGGCTCTGCTGGCCTGAATTTGAGGTGAACACTTAACGAGCATCAAAGCTGCCAGTGAATTATGCGGCTCATTCTATTCAGTGCTGGTTCATCATTACCCTTTAACTTTATGCAAGATACAGAGAAATAGATGTAAAAAACACCTGAGAATTGCAAAACATTTTATTGTGACTTTTTTTTTTTTTCAAATCCCCTCTTCCTGTAAAGCCAAACATCTTGTTTTGAATACAAGGGCCAAGGCTGACTTCAAGAAAAATCTTATTTTCACTTGTCTGGCCATAAACATTGTAGGTAGACTCTTGCCTGAGACCTTTTGGGATCAAAGCTGAGACTCCACTTCCCAGTGATACAAAATTTCAGATTCTACCAGCAGTGGAGCAGGAAGACTTGGGCTTAAGAAATATACATGTGCAGAAAGCCTGTTATTGACACACTAATAAATCTTGCTCTTACAGGCCCTTTCAGCAGTGTAATTTGGAGGGAAAATAACATACCATGAGAAAGAAGGAGGCATGTATCCTTCAGAAGTTAATTACATTTAATGTTATCTTTTGAAAACTACTCAGGTACCAATTAGAGTCAAAGACACTCAACAGTCTGCAATCTGGGGCTGATCTGAGTAGGCTCACTCCATGAATCACACTTCCCTCATTCTACAAAAGCTTCAGCTGCACGGTGAACTGTTCAGTGCCTTGATGGTGTGCAGGACCAGAGCTCACCAATCAAGTCTGCCAATTAGGGAAAGAAAAAAAAAACAAAAAAAACTGTAAATAGATAAGGCAAATTAATTCTGGAGTGTAAAGGCAGACTCCTTGAGATGGTTGCAAGAGCATAATACGAAATACCTCCTCAATGGGTCTGTCTGTGGATCCGGTGCTGCCAGAACTGAGAGATGGCATCACAGGAACATGTGTCTCTCTGCCCACACTTCACTAAAAGATCAAAACAGAGTTAGGTCCATTTCCACAGAAGTACAAGGAAATCCCCTTCCCGTTGCCTTATGAAATACCAAATGAATACACTATCATATTTGAGCCCAGTCACCAGGCATAGAGTAGATGCTATATGGGAAAATCAAGACAGAAAATTTTCCAGTAGTGAGTCGTGCATTTTTTGAAAGAGGCTCCTCTAACTAATTCTGCTAAGGATTTAAACTGTGATTGCAAATAAAAGGAGACAGCAGGCAAATGTTGCCTGTTCCCTGAAGACAACATGGAAAAAACCAATTACTACTGCACTGACCTAGTTGGACTTATTTTAGATTGAGGTTTATTATTCTGAATAGCAAGTTAACTTACTAAATACAAATTAGAGAGAAAAAGACATCAGCCTCAATCAACAAAGGGGCTATTTTATTCCTAATGAAAAGTCTATGTATTTTATGTCCATAACTTTGCAATGGCAGATTGAGCAGAGATATGATTTGGGTATAAAGCTCTGATTTGGATCTGAATGCTGGTATTCAATGGATGTGTGTTGTCGCTGTATGTTGTAGGAATAAAGTTTTCATCCATCTCTTGTGGTTTGAGTTCAGATGCAGGATTCTTCATTTGTGTTTCTAAAATTCTTCAGGTGTGACTTCAGTGACCTGAAAACTGGACCAAGGGCTTTGTTTGACAAACTTAACACCTAAACAAAACCATGCACTACCTAATATCTTGGTTTGCGTCTTAACTTTTGTTCATTTCCAAACAAAACCTCGTTGCCCTCACCAGTGAGGGTCATTCACTTGGGCAGAAGGCCTCGAAGGAAAGCCAAGGTGCTGCAGCGAGTGCTGCACCATACGGCGGCTGTTGCAGGGAAGGATACTGTGCTGCTCCTGCTTCATTTTTCAGACAAAACATAAAAAGGAAGATTGAAACCACCAGCACCTATAAAGATTTCAGAAATCCGAAAGGTGTGCTGTAGTGTATTTGCTAAACTCCAGCGGGAGCATTTGCATTGAACTAATTTCAGTTCCTCTATTAAAAGAAATTAAATTTTTGTTCCACAGGCTTGCAAAACTGTGGCACAAGTTTGCCAGTATGGCAGTAAGATTCTGGTGTACTTCTACAGGAGCAGCAACTCAACCAATCACAAACTAAACGAGCTATAAGTGTGGCTTGGATTGAGATAATACACAGTATGCAAATGGTAGTCATTACTATGCCAAAGTTAAACATTATTTCTGTTAGCTGTATATCTTTCAGTATAGGCAGGAATATAATTTGAAAGTCTTCTTTTTTTTATTTTTCTTATAGGGTTGCTTATAAGTATATGAATGTTTCGTGTTACATGTGAAATTATACTGTGATCTGTAATAATAGTCATGTAATCACTGCTATATTTTATTATCAAAACAAATTGAAACTAAATTTAAAAGCCAAATCTGGCTCCCAGATTTTGGCCCAGAATTTCCACTCTCCAGTGTTTTTAGTCTTCTTTTATTTTCCAGGTCATCTGTTCTATGGAGAAAGAAGATATAGCCATCTGGGAGATTAGCATATATATTTTATGAAGCGGAGTAGAGCTCTCTCTTTTACTGACTCAGATGCTAAAGACCCAGATTCACAGCCTGCCTCCTCGCTAGCACAGCACAGTTCGTAAAGCTTCTGTTGCCAGTGGCTTACCTCTCTCCCCTGCATCAAGAACAAACCTGCACTGAAGTGACGTTGGCAAAGCAGTCTCTTCTAAAGCGGGGAACAAAACCACAGTCCAGCTTTACAGCCGTGCAGAGAGGCAATTTATAAAGACAGAAGAATGCATTTGTCAGTAAAGTTTACATTGTTTGAGGAGAGATTATCAGCAATTGATCAAACAAATCCATCTACTGGCGTGAGATATATCTCCAGTGGTACATATGGTTGTATCTGTGGATAGAACACAGCTGAAAGGTCTCCTCTGAAATGTATAAAAGCCAAATGAGAGCATTAGTGCTGGGTTAATTTAAGATGCAATATAAATTACCACGGGATGTAAGAGGAGTGAGCTGCACTAAGCAGATGTGCCAAGGAACATCTCCTTAATCTTTTATACTTTCTTACTGCGCTGGTAAAGGTGTGCTTTCATTGTAGCTAGAGTTGGAAGTACAGTGGTTTCCTAGTGCTGCAGTGTAGTTGCACTGTGCTAGTCCTTTTTCTTCTTTCTGGACATTCACATTGCTCCTCTTTTTTTTTTTTTTTTTAGCATTCTGTTTTTTTTTCCCCTCACAGAGCACAGAGACTAGGAGCATCGAGTGGCAACATTTTAATGTAACTATGGGCTGGCACAGTGGTAATGTTCTTATAGAACTGCTGAGTCCAGTGAAGAGATAGGAAAGGTGGTCATTGAACGAGAGAGTCCTAGTTTAGTAGTTTGCACAAACATCTAGAAAAGACAGGGCAAAAGCTGAGATGATCACCCTAAATTTATATGAATAATAGAATTGAATAAACAGGGTACTTTCCATAGCTTCTTAAAACAAGGGCTGAGGACAGACTGGCCTTTTTGTTTATCCTCTAATCATTTGTCAGGTTTTTTTAAATGTAGGTGCAAAAATGAGCCTGAATTAAAAAACCTGTCCAAAGTTCCCAGTTTGGAGGAAATGTGAACTATATTCAGAATATCATCTGCATTTTGCAGATTAGACCCTCCTTTTTAAACATATTATAACAAAATCTGTATACAAACTTTGGGAAGCACTGAGTGTGTACTCAGACACAGATTTTAAGAACTGGATTTATTATATCTAGAATCTAGTTCCCGTTATTCAGATCTGCTGAACAATAATGGGAACATAGACATTCTTATTAGAAAATGCACAAAGAAAAAACCTCCAGTGTAGCATTTAAGCTATATGTTCACCAGAAAGGCACGTACCATTTCAAAAATCTTTCTGCATCTCGCAAATGGTAAAATGTCACCTTTCACAGATTGCATGCAGACAGTCTTCAATGTGATCTTCTTCTGCCTTTTGCCAGTTACTGAAATATGAACTTAGCATTTACCGACTGCTCTATTTACCTTGATCCTAAGAACAGTCTTCCCAATCTGGCTAGATCTTTTCATCCAGAAACCAGTCTCCGACACGGCTGGTAAAAGATGCCAAGAGAAGCCTGTGGGAATGGGAAAATCCTATCACGTCTCTTCAGAGCATTTCCCTGGACACTCTGCCAGCTCCAGGCACTGCCTGCTCTGGGCTTCCTGAGCCAGGAACGTCGTCTCTGTAGAAACAAACACGGTATCAGTGGGGGGGTGGAAAAAAAAAGGGTGACAAAAAAAAATTATCAAGATACCTTTGAGAAGTAAAGCTGACTGTGTGTACTTCAATATCAAGGCGTTCCACAAGATGGCAGGGTTCTGTCTTGGCAGGTCACCACAGCAGGCAACCCCAGCCTCTACAGAACTCATTTTTCTCCTATCATCGTTTTCACCATTGGTAATAGAACTTTCTGCTTTAAGGCTCTCAGTGCTCTACAGCAGTGGTCAAAATAAGTGTCAAACAGCTGAAAGAGGGGAGGCCTCTATTTTCCTATGCCTTTGTCAAATTTTTATATTACAACTTTTATAGCACAATATTAACATAGAGCCTAATAATTCCCCACCGAGTGAATGCAAGATTTTTTTTCTTCCTAAATAAAATTGCATAGAAAAGTATTGCATGCAACCGAGGCTGTTTTAACTAGGGACATTGACATCAGTCCTTCAGATTCCAGCTCAGTCATCTATTATTTGAACTCCAAAAATCATGAATACGGCTATTTGTTACCCCTTGGCTTCCTGACCCAAGGCAAGGTAACCTAACTGGGAGCCGTTGCTGAAAGAGGCTGGGTCTGCTGCCCCTGTCACCCCTCCTGCTTCCTTCCCTTGTGCTGCCTTCAAGAACTGTGCGTACAGTCCTAACGCAAGCCAGATCAACCAACACAAAAAGCTGATTGGAAACCTAGCTGCTTTTACTGGGTGGCTTGGCTTAGCTTTCAGTTAGATAAATGAGCTGAAATGACTCTCCAGCCGCACAGTCACCGCTGCTGTCATCAGGAAAGGAGGTCAAGCACGTGACAAGGGGCAGGAAAGTCCCTTTTCAGCAACAGCCTGACATTGGGTAAGCTTACGCGAATTGTGAAAACACTCCCTTAAGTAGCAAAAGAAAAGTGGAGCGGGTGTACCTTCAGCTCCGCCCTCGCTGGGAAGAGGAGATGGAGGTACAGGACGGAATCTAAAACTCATTTCTTGGAGATGTTCAATCAAAAACTAGTGCTGTAGCGTGCCCAAATCCTGCGTGTGTCACACTGAAATGTTAGTTCTGACCTCAACTACATATATTTTCCTCTTTATTTATAAAATAAGGATGTTAATATACCAGTTTTTTCTAGGCAAAGTATTTTTTGTTTGTTTCTGTGAGAAATACAGGCTCTGTAGTTTTTTGGGGAAAAAAAAAGGAACTAGAAAAAATTAATTTCTCTGCAGGGTTCTCTGCAATACTTGTTACTGTGTTTCAGTTGGTTAGAGGTGGTTTCACGGAAATCAGACAAGCAAATTCAAATATTTTATGAACAAAGATAAGAATTTTGAACGGCCTCTTCAACTCAGAGCATGCTGTTCTTAAGGTCTTCATCCTTCTTTTTAAAGTCTAAACCCTGGTGCTTCCCAAGTGCAGCAGCATAGTGCTAACACAAGGACAGATAAATCGACAAAGCCCCGCTGGGCAAAATTTAAGAACTATTAGCAGTTACTCTGTACATAAAACCAAAACAAATGCTCACTAGGGAGTGGAGCAATTTTTTAAAAAAATCATCTTGCAGAGGATTGTGTAACTCCATTTACAAAGCACCCAAGAATAACTAAGCCCAAAATTTCATGTAAGTGGGAAGACATCACGTGTGGTGAGGGCACCCGGAATTCTCCCGTAGCATCAGCGGGCTTTGTTACCATGAGGCACCAACAGAGACTTTTCTTTTCCAGTTTTACCACTGAAAATTGCATGAGGACTTCAAAGGTAGCTGGAGTGAAACGGAGAGAAAAGTCTCCATTTTATATCACTAAGTGTGACCAGATTCCGCTCACGAGATCTGGTATCTGTGAAAAACGTTGGCGGCAGGGAGAAGGAGCTTGTATTTTCAGGACCAAGATGCTGTACGCTGATTGCAAGGGTGAGAAGTAAATTCTGTGGTTTAATTTTTAATAAAGACATTCAGCAGGGACGCACCCATAGCAATCCTTTGTGAAAATCACCCCACGGCAGAGACCAATACGGAAGGAATAACAGAAAACAAAGGCCTTCAGGCCTCTGCTCTGATGCGGTTTCTGGCCTAAGCCCCTGTTCCAGGCCACTGCAGGGGGGCTATGTGGGTGCCTCTGGGCGCGGGAAGGGCGGCGGCCCGCTCCGGTGGCCCGGGAAGGGCGGGAGGTGGGCACGCCGGGACAGGCCATCGCCCTACACCCCAACCGCCGGCGACCGCGGGAGGCCGGGCCTGGCTCAGCACCCTTCGGGAGGCCCGGGCGGGACCTCGGCGGAGCGCAGGGCGGCGGAGCGGCCCTCTATGCAAAGGGACGGCGTTTCTAAGAAGTGTTTCCCCCGGGACGGCAGAGCCGCTCCGCGCTGCGAGGAGGGGGAGCGGCGGCAGCAGGGGAGGCCCGGCCCGCCCTCAGGTGCGCCGCCTCAGCGCAGCGGGCCAGCAGCGCCCAGCACCGCTCACCCAGTGGCCCCACCCTCCCCCGTGTCATGCCCCTTCCTCCAGCCAATGAGAAGCGGCGGGGCAGGCGGAGCTTGGTGACGAGCGCCACGAGGCCCAATGGGAAGCCAAAGCTGACGAGGCGGGGGCCAATTGGGGGACACACCGGTGAGTGCGCGACTCCGGGGCCGAAGCGGGGGCGTGGCGAAGGGGGCGAGGGCCCTCAATCAGGTGAGGGCGGCGCTGACGGGCGGTAGCGGCGGCCAATGGCGGGGAGGGGGCAGAGCTTGCCCGCCCTTCCCCTCCCGCCGCCGAAGCTGCCAGAGAGTCAGGTGGCCTCCGGGATGCGCGGCGGCAGGCGGAGGCGGGCGCGGAGACGGAGGGGGGGGATGCGGCGGCAGCAGCTCGGCAGCACCCGGTGCCTGCCCGCGCCTCTTTCCGCGCTGGGCTGAGGCAGCTCCGCTCCGGCCCCCAACCCCGGGCGGCGGCGGCACCTGCTGCCGGCAGGCGCCGGGCCGCATGAACAATAGGCGGCGGTACCGGCCCCGCCGCCCCCCGCAGCGCCCGGCTGCCGCGGGCGCCTCCCCCTATGGAGCAACCTCGCTATGGAGCCCCTCACAGAGCTCAGCCAGGAGGGCGCGGGCGGCGGGGAGCCGCCGGGCGGCGGGCCGCTCTGGACGGCCGTCTTCGAGTACGAGGCGTGCGGCGAGGACGAGCTGAGCCTGCGGCCGGGGGACGTGGTGCAGGTGCTGTCCCGGGACTCTCACGTCTCCGGCGACGAGGGCTGGTGGACGGGCAAGATCGACCAGCGCGTCGGCATCTTCCCCAGCAACTACGTGAGCAGCGGCGTGCAGGGGGGCGGCCCGGAGCTGCGGGCACGCTACCCGCCGCCCCCCGCCATACAGCGTAAGGCCACGGGGCTTGGGGGGGAGGAGGGGGCGCTCGGTGAGGCCACTCGCCGCCACCCGGCGTGAGGGAGTGGGGGGGGACAGCCCCGGTCCGACCCTCCTGTGGGCCTGGGTGCGGGACCGCCGAGGGCGGGAGCGGGAGGGAGCGGAGCGGTGGGATGGGGGCAGCCCCGGCGCGGCCATCCCCAGGTCCCCGAGGGGAGGCCCGGTCCAGCCAGGCCCTTCTGTTGGCCCTGAGGGGCGCCGGGACCGCCGCGGCGAGGGAAGGCCCAGCTCGGTGGGGAGGCGGCGGAGGGGGCAGGGGCGAGCGGGCCCCGGGGTGGCCCTTGGCTGTGGTGGCCCGGCCTCTCAGGCCCCTCAGGCCCCGGCGCTGCCCTCGGCTGGGCCAGGCCCGCCCCGGGCCCGTCGGCCGGCCCGTTCCCTAACCCCCCCGCAGCCGCATTCCTGCTGCTCCAGGGCCCTTCTGCCTTCCAGGAGGCTGAAGCCGGCTCAGCCGGTTCCCGTTTCACCGGCGCCAGATTCCTGTTGTTAAACATGGTGTTTCCAGGGGCTGGTAAATCTTCACCAAACGGCTGGTGGCTTGGCGGTGGCGGGGGTCACCGGGGGCTCTGGTGACTCTTCCCTTTAAGAATATCCTTAAGGAGAGGTTGCTGGATAGGCCGCGGTTGCTTTCTGCAGTGTTGATTCACTGCTAATACTCGATCAATATCTTCTTTTCACCTATCCCGAAGCTTGTTATTTCTGACTTAAAAATTCCCGAGTTGACTTGTGTTCCCAGGTTCCTCCTTAGCCCTTTGCCTTCTTACAAATTCTGTTCTAAAATACCCGTGAGTTAGTTTCGTCCAAGTTTGGGTATCTGGGCCTACCTGAGGGTTGCTTGACTAAGTTGTGTTGCTGAAGGCACGAAGGGGTTGGTGGAGGGCCATTTCACCTCTACATTTTGGGGTTTTTTTTAGCCACTGTGTACAATTATGGAAAGAGAAACGGTGGAATGACTGTTTCTAGATCCTCTAGATCTATCGCTATTCACAGTTCAGGCAAGAATAAAGCTTTTTTTGGAGGGGCAGAGAAAAATCTTCAGACTAGTAGACTTTTCTCCAAAGTAAAAGGAGTGAAAAGATGCTTTGTCCTATCTAGGACGTACCTCCAAGGAATACAGCTAATAGCTTTCTTCTTATTCTGTGTTCTGCTTGAAAGCATTTAGGTGAAAACTCCGTAATTCGTAGTATTGCACTTGGGATTATGAAGGGAGTAGGTTGGGCAGTGATGGTGATTTCTTTAGTGCTGGAACAGTACAGGTAAATTATTTTTTTTCTTGCCACATGCAGAAAATACTGTGAATGCTTATTAGGTTTTGCCTTTGAGAAAGTTAGGAGAACCAATTCTACAGAACTTCTTGAAGCCTCAGGTCCCCTCCAGTTTGGACTGTTCAAGTACAGGCTTTATAACTGTGGATTCTCCTCCCTTATTGCTCTTTCTATGGTTTGATAGTTCAGGAACAGTTGTGGAGTTGCATCTTCCCCCTTTATCCTTGTCTTACCCTTGTAGAGCCACAAGGGTAAGATACTACTTCTGTTCTCTCAAGTCATTAACCATATGCTCATGACAGAGTAGAATTTATTGCCCTCCAATAAGTTTTTAATGTGCTGAAGGAGTACATTGCTTTTCTTAAAGAAACAATGCAATTTGGACAGGGGGTGAAGTTGGTTGCTGTTGAACTGGATTTTCAAGTTTAATGATAGAAATCACTTTGCAAGGAGTGATACCCACTTCTAGAGTTGGTGATGTTTGATAGCTGTTTGGAATAACAGTCTACTGTTAACAGTGGTTACTTGCTTCGCAGTCCAATAAGTTAACTTAATATTACATTTTTGCAGGAGCAATGCCAGATGCGTGCCTCAGCACAAGAGCCATTTTCAGTTGCTTTCCTAAAGTTTGTTCTTCATGTCTGATGAAGGTTTTGGAGTGCAAGTCCTAGAGATTCCGCTTCTGCTGAGGGCTGTAGAAGTACAGCTGGTAATTGGGTGCTCTCTTGCAGCCATCCACGAAGTGTGCTTCAGTCTTACCTCTGTGGGGGTACCATCAGTGATAAACGTAGCCTGTTGAGGCTGTCAGCAGTGGGCCAGCTTGAAGTACCCTCATCTGCCTGATGGGCTCTTACACGCTATGGACTGAATTAAATAGCTTAATCATATGGTATAATAAATGCTGATTAAACAGCAACTACTTTGCAGTTGTCAACATGGCCACTGGCCCATAGAGTAGGGGCTCTGTAATTCCTTATCGGTCCCCAGAGGAATCATAGCACTTCAGTTCTTAAATTCTAAGGCAAAAAAAAATGCATGTTAAATGTTCCCATTGCCCTTACAGCCCAGTACAGCATGTCTGCCAAATTAAACTGGAGTTTAGAAAAGGAGTTAGTACTTTGGAAAGGTGAAGGAAAACAAGTATTTTGTGCACTAATGTAGCTGTATAACTAAGTCTGTGAAAATGAAGAAACTAATTCAACACATAATACTTAAGAAAAAAAAAGTTAAACATAATAGAAAACAAAACCACCCAAAGGATGAGTTGTTCTTTTTCTGGTTAACCTACTCCCGAGGGTCAGCTGGTCAGCCTGCCTTAAAGAAACATAAATTTTCGAAGTAAAGCTAAGGTGATGGTTACAAATAAAACTTTCTGTGCAAAATAACTTGCAGTGTGACACGTTAAACACTTGTTCATTTGTGCATCCAGCTGGGGTGCGGTGGTGGTTTGGGTTTTTTGTGTGTGTGTGGTTTTTTTTGTTTGTTTTGTTTTTCTCCCCCGAAGCAAAATGGGTGAGAGCACACAGAAAGAGTTCTGCTTTCTTTCCACCCCCTCCGTTTTCCTTTGCCCATCTCCTTCACCTGCCTGCCACCTCCCTGTCGCACGTCTTTTCCCGCACCGGTAGCTTCTGGCTGAAGCTGCGGGGCGGGTGGGGACGGGGGTGGGGACCGTCCCGCAGCCGCCGCCGCCGCCGTGGCGGAGCTGTCCCTTCAGCACCGCGGCGGCCCGGGCCGGCGGGGAGCGCTGTCTCAAAGGGCCCGGGGCAGAGCCTGGCGGTGAATGCCACCAAAATTGGGGCGTACCCGGAGTTTTAGGGAGGGATCTTGCTTTGCGGCTTTCGTCTTTGTTCGTTTTAATTGACCCGCTCCTCGGGACAAGGTCAAGCCAGCCTTCTGCCAGTGCTGAAATTCTGCTGGCTGAAGGTGGTGGGGCTTGGCGTCTGATTCCTTTAGCTCTTTGATCAGTGAGAAGTATCAGAGCAGCTCCTCTTGTGTATTCTCAGTGGCAGGGTAGTTTCATATCTGGAGTTATTGTCATGACAGTCTTGTTTTAAAATGCCAGTGTTTCTGGTCAGATTTTACTCCTTCCTCTTCTAAGGAATCTATAGCTCATGAGCATTTGAACACTCAGGCTGCAACTGCAGGAGTGAAACCTTTATTGTGTAGATCCTTGAAGTTCAGAGGGTTACCCAAAATATGTACTCACAGTAACAGACAAATTATTTTTGTGCTCTGGACTGGAAAGGGCATTTCCTCCTTTTAGAAGACTTTCCTGGTCAGTTTTCTGTCTTGCTTTCCATTAATCTTTTGTTCATGGAACACAAGGAAAAAGAGCATAGGCATCCTTATTACACTAGCTAAGGATTCAGATGTATTGTCTGTACTGATGTAGTCCCTATATGTAGTCAACTCCTAGCTCATAGGTTTGACTGACTTAAGGAAGACAGCTCAGAAGAAAAAAAAAAAAAGATTAAAAAAAAAAAAGCCTTCAACTCAGCTGTGGAGAGCAGAGTTCATATTAAGTCCATACAGTTTTGTGACTGTCTTGCGCTATAGGCTTATACTTAGGAAAGACACTTGGTTGGAATAAGTAAAGTACTTAAGTGGTATCTCTCTTGCTCCCTTGCCTTGTATGACTATGTAATTTCTTTTAAAAACAGTGGAGAGTTCTATGTATACAATCAATATCTACAAACCCCAGTAATATGATGTAGTCCTCTGGATTAATGCCTACTTTAAGTTCATTACAGACTTAACTTCCTTTCCACTAAATAAAGCAGGGAAACCATGTCAAATTTGGGCTTTTAAATGCAGTGAAGTATTAAAAGTCTTGGTGAATTTCTGCTTAAATCCTTGCACTGAGGTATTTTTCCTTTTAAAAATTTCATTTGCTGTAATTGGTAGCATCAATAGTATCTCCCCAGTTGCCTACTACTACTGTAAATTCAGCCACATCAACATGTTTTCATTGGTCAGTGTGTGTATTTTCCATTCTGCATTTGTATTGGATGGATTCTTTTGGCCATCTGTGAGCATAAACTATGTTTAGTGTACAGTTAGTTTTACAGGATACATTTTCTCACCCCTTTTGCTCCAGTTGCTGTTTGTATGCTGAACTAAGACATATGCATCTGTAGATTTTTACTATGCAATGCCAAGTAGCTACCAGTTACTGTCGCAGCCTATAAAGCATAGCTGTGAGTGCATGGAATGGAAATGATGATTCTGTTAATTCATAGTTTCTGTAATAAAATTATAGTACGCATTAGTAAAAAAAATAATGTTTTTCTTATTGTTAGCTCTGCATATTCAGTATGTGGTCTGATCCATCTGTTTGTCACACCATTGTCAGTACTGTCAGAATTGGTTAACAGATCTCTTGTGGGGAATGAATTTGCAAAGCTTTAGAGATGTGGAAGAATAAGCGTGATTTGGGAAGAACTGAAAGATTCCTAGTAGCAGTTGAATAAAAGGCATTCACATAAGGGACAAATGCAGGAGCAGATGCATTTTCCATGGCATTTTAGCTATGTCACGTTAAGTACTCTGTAGCGAAGTCAGTGAAGATTAGACTCTGGATTTGTTTTTCTTTTTCGGAACTTTAAACCCTGCCCACAATGACAGTACAAGTATGTGAAAAGAAGACTATTTTATTAAGTGTTATTTTTATTGTTATTATTGTTCACCACTGTTAGGTCAAATGCATCACCATTCACAGTGAGTACTTCATACAGGTCTTATGGTACTACAAGATCTGTTTTACTGTGCTATTTGGCAATGAAGGATTGTCAGAAGGGACTACTGCTTTCACTTGTATTGTTTAGGAGTAAAAATTGATGCTTCCTCCAAGGGTAAGGGTGAGGTTGGCCAACGTGAACCTTCAGCTAATGTAAATGGCTGTGTAGTTGCTAAATGTTTACATTTTTTTTTTTTTTTCCCCTAGTCCTGGAGATCGACTTCTCAGAACTTGTTCTGGAGGAAATCATTGGCATAGGGGGCTTCGGAAAAGTATATCGAGCTGTATGGATAGGAGATGAGGTTGCTGTCAAGGCAGCTCGCTATGACCCTGATGAAGACATCAGCCAGACCATTGAGAATGTCCGCCAAGAGGCCAAGCTCTTTGCAATGTTAAAGCATCCCAACATTATTGCCCTCAGGGGCGTGTGTTTGAAGGAACCTAATCTTTGCTTGATCATGGAGTTTGCTCGTGGAGGATCACTAAATAGAGTGTTGTCTGGTAAAAGGATCCCTCCTGACATACTGGTGAACTGGGCAGTACAGATCGCGAGGGGAATGAACTACCTGCACGAGGAAGCAATTGTTCCCATAATTCACCGTGACCTGAAGTCCAGCAACAGTAAGTGCTGCACAGTCAACAGTCAAGGTGCTGGGATATGGTTTTGGAAAGAAATTGTACAAAGGAAAGAGGGGAGTAATGTTAACTTAGGAATCCTTCCTGTGAACCACTGTATCCTCTAATTCAATCCCAGAGGGGTTTATTTTTCTTCAATATGGTCCTAGAGACCACAGGAAACATGTAAATGCTTTCACTTTGTAGAAGCAACTTAAATCATTGGATGCAAAGGCAACTGTAAATGGAGCAGGCTTCTCTAGTAATTCATGCATATACAGTGTCTCGGTTTTATTGGCATTTCAGCAGGCTCCTGCATGCTGGAAAATCTTGTTGAACTTAAAATGTGTAATCTCTGTCTGCTTGTTGGCAGGATAAATGCTCCTTTGGAAAGATGAAAGCTTGGGAGCATTTATTTCACTTGCTAGATTTCGCTGTATAGTTGAGATGCAAGCCTGTTTCCCTTATGGGAGATTTAACCCATTCCTGCTGAATTGGATCTTCTCTCTATCCCTCGTAGAGCTGGTGTTGACAGAAACATTAACTCAGGTAAATTAAATGTCCCAGTGGTTGCCCTTGTGCACCCAGGACTTCAGCTGATGTTCATGGTGTTTTACGTGGGATGCAGCTGGCCCATTAGAGCATGGGGACTGAACTTTGGTAGTTATAGTTCTGGAAATTGCAGTGAATAGCTACTCTGTAATACTAACAGCTTTATTGTCCACCACTGGAACATTGTTTTTGTAGTGTGTGTGTTTCCTCAAACTTGAAATTACCTTGAAGTCAAACGTGTGTATAGAACACGGTTTATGAGTGTGGTAGCAAACTGCTGTAGTAGTTTTACAGATCATCATCTCCTTTCCTGATGCCTGCGTGCAGCTGTTTAGCCTTTCTCTCTCCTTGTCTATGTCTAGATGGCAAGAGCAAACATGTACCTGCATGCTGGCTGCAGTGGTTTAGATAGGTGTGTTTCTATGAACTCATTTTCAGTTATGGTTTGAGTTCAGAAGTGCTAGGAACTGGGTGGCTGGGATGCAGATGTGTGTTCCCTTTTGCTTTGAGGGCAGTAACATCTAGCAAAGAGGTCTGACAGATGGGAATTTTAATATCTTAAATAGATTCGCTAGAGCTAGCATTAACTATTACAATGCTGTAAATTTCCAGGCTTTGCAGAATCTTCCAGGTTTTTTGGCCTCAAATCTTGTGGCATAGTTTGTTATGAAGGGGGGGAAAACAAAAGTATTATTAACTCTTGGTTGTCAGTTTGAAAATAGGAATATGAGAACTTCCAAATTAGTTTCTATAATATTATTCTTGTACTATTAATGTTTCCCTTTTTGTTAGACTAAGGCAACCTTAATGTCTAGAAAGATTTCCTAATAACTAAACCCTTCCCTTATAGATGGAAGTTGATATTGATAAATGCTGTAAAATGAAGGAGTGGCTTGGTTAATGGATGACTGGCTGCATCTGTGAATAAGAAATAGTTGCCTTTAAGTGTTGGGCCTTTCCTCACCTAAGAAAGTATTCACTTACTTATTTTGCTAACAGGCCATTAAGACTTTATTGCTTAATGCTATCTGAACATTTTTGAGGTTTGGAATGAAAGTTATTTCTAAGATAAAAAGCTCCTAGCTCAGTTACTTCACTGTTTTATTCAAACTGCAGCCTGCTAGTTGTTAAAGGGAAACTCATCAACCAGAGAACCAGCCCAACTGGAGGGACACCAGTGTCACAAACCACACACAGATATGGATGCTGGAAAACATCTGTACTGTCAGCAGCAAGAGTAAATGTCTCTTGTCACAGTGAATCAGCAGTATGTAATTGTGCTGCACTGTAAATTGTCAGTGAGAAGTTGAGGGTTTTGCTAAATATATTACTAGAATTTTCCTATTTGGGAGGAAGCAATAGTAAAGGAAGAATGAGCAGAAATGCCTGTGGAAGGGTTCAGAAATGTCCTGTATTTGGAGGGGAGAGGTAGAGAATTTGCATGGCGGTTTTGACTGAAGATACCATCAGATCTATAGGACCATAGAATCTTCTAGGTTGGAAGGGACCTTCAAGATCATCTTGTCTAACCATCAA
>JAOXJM010000041.1:28147703-28157876 GCA_026413425.1 Tringa solitaria
GTGGTCCTGCCTTGGCGGGGGAGTTGGACTAGATGATCTTTATGGTCCCTTCCAAGTCCAGAAATTCAGTGAAATCATATGTACCAGTATCTGGATCAATGCCTGATCCAGGGAAGGTCTTGTTAGGAAATACGAAAGCCTATGTGGATCACATCACTTTCTTGTTGCTTCAGCTGGGACACCTTAAGACATGGAAGAGTTGTTCTGCTAGACAGAATTCATCTGAGCTGCAATTAATTTCTCATTGTCAAATGTGTCTTTTCTGGAGGACAAGTTCCAGGTCTTTCAGGAATATATAAATACGTACCTGAGCACTTCTGGATTATTATTCCTGTATGTACATGTGTTCATGATACCCTTCACCTGAAGTTGCTAACAAGTTTTAATGCTGCCTTGAGCCTGTATGCTTTGCTTTGCACTTGCAGTATGCGAGGAATTGGTGATTTGCTGTGAAGTTGTTTTGCTGTAGCAGTTGGATCCTCAAAGCTATCTGAATGTGCTTGTGATACTGGGTTTGCTTCATTGGTCCCTTTTGCACACTGCCAGTTGGCTCCTACCTGGGCTACTTAAGATGAGCTTTTAGCCTGTGCTGCAGAGAAAAAGGCTGGGTTTGAGCTGATAGGAGCAGTGGTGTGTAACATACCTTCATCTGCAGCTCGGCTGGCTCTGTGCATGCACGCAGGAAGAGACTTCTTGCATGGGCCCTGCTGGAATGGGGAAATGGTGATCCACCATGAGCAAGCTCATGCATGTTCTGCATGTTCCTGATGATCAGGCTCTCATTCTTCCCTGGCTGCCTGAAAAATAGGCCCAGGAGCTTTGCTGCCAAACAAATTCTCTTTTTGAGGGTGGGAATATGAAAGATTTTCAATTCAATTTTCTACCTTCTTTTTTTTTTTTTTTTAAAAACCTCTTTATCTCACGTAGATCTTCTAAATCAACAGACCAGATTGAGAAGATTGGTTGCTGTGGTAGATTAGTTGTGATTTTGGTGTAGGTGCTCTATATTTGTGTCTGAATTTTTTTTGTTCAGCTGTTCTTTTTGTTAGCTCTGTCCTGAGTGATTTATGCAAAGATGGAAAGGTGTGTTAACTCTGTACCTGTAGGAAGTCACTTGTTTGTTTCACGTTCTGGTAGACTAATGTGTGTGCAGAAGAAATAGCATGTGCAGAAGAGAACTTGCGCTCAAAGTATCGAACGAGAGGCAATGACTAGTTGTAGATAAAGCTCGCAAGCAAGTCAGTCTGTGTTGATTTGCATCAGTAAAATGCATTTGCGGTGTCCTAGCAACCTGGTATGTGTTCTCCATAAAAGAGATTTTTAAGGAGGAAGCTGAAAGGAATTATATTTTACCTATTCACAAGATTATTCATTGAAATCTGAGTAAGAGGCAGAGTCGAGGTTTTCAATTTGAAAATCTGACAGACGGTCTGGGGAGACTCCTAGCAGTTACAAGTGAGCCTGTTGGTACTGACCAAGTTAAGGAGAATTGAAACAGATGATGGAGAGGGTTATGATTCTTAAAATTGATTTTTATAATTTTGGGTTGCAGGATTATTATCCCAAGCAGTTATTACAAGGATATAGAAGGGGAGCCAAGGATGTAACTAAGAAATCAAGGACTTGCTATAAATCCAGCTCTTTCATTGTTCTTCTCTGTGGTCTTTTGTCATGGTAATTTATCTTTCTTAGCCTACATCTGACAAAAGAACAAGTTAATGGATACAAAAGATCTGTGTAAGTACTAATTATTTTGTTAGAACTTAATACAAATCAAGGTAATTAGATTTAAATAACCTCTTGCCAGGAAGGTATGTACAACCCAACTGTGACATCTGACGCTCTGTCCTGCTATTGAGCTCATTAAGATAGAATATGATCTGCCTTGTGAACAGCAAATTCGCTTGTTGTGCTTACAGAGGGAAGCAAAAAAAAAAAAAACCCAAACAAAAAAAACCCCACCCAAACCCATGCTCTCTTGTGTGTCTATATATTTCTGTATTTAAATTTAAGATTAGGTTTTATTATTCTGCCAGTTCTTTAGGCAGAGTACATGTTAAAAGAAGAAACTTAGTAAGTATGTTCTAGGAAGTTTTTCACTCTTGCAATCAAAAAGCGACTTGTTGGCAAATTTCTTCTAGCAGTTCTTATCTGCCAGAAAGAAGGGAAAAAATTTAGGCTGACTAGAAGAAGAGGCACAAAGGAATCTGCCTTCTGCCCCTTTGTTTCTTGTGGTGGTTCTGTTCTGTGCTGAAGTGCGGCTCTACAAAAACATACACTTTTGCCCAAATGAAGAAAATAGTAACTCTAGGCCTCAAACTCTTCCTTCCTTTGCAATTAGGAAAGTGGAGCTTTCAGTAATGTTAGAGAGGAATTTTGCAAAAGAAACAAGAACCAAGAGCTTTATGGTGTCTAGTTCATTCACAACATGAGTTGGCCTGCAAAAGTCTTTTAATGAAGTAGTATTTTCTGAATTTTGAAGTCTTGTAGAAAGGGTAGCAGATTATTAATTTTTTTCATTTTCAGAGAACAGGCAGTTTGTTTAATAAAAGTAAATGCAGTATTTAACATTTAAATGTGTATTACTTGTTATGCAGGAGGCTTCAAATAACACTTTTGGCTTTTATTTCATGGGAAATCCCATTTTGCTTATTGAAAGTACGAGAATGAAATTTTAAAATATTTTTTCCCCAAAATACCCCTGTTTGCTTGAAACTGATACTTGAGTTTTTTCATGGACTGCTAAAAATGGTCCCGACGATTTTTATATGTACTGTAAGTTTTGTAATGCTTTTATAGGCTTTTATAGCTTTTGTTGTGATCCGTGACTGTTTGGTTGTGGGTTTGAGTTTTCTGTTTGCTTTATTTTTTTGCAATTAACATACATACATAAAAGGGAAAGAAACTCTTGTTTTCTAAGAACCTGTGTCTAATGACATTAAAAGGTGAGTAGCTGCATAACGATGGTGTGTTAGTGGCTTGATGCCTGTTGCTGTGAAGTCATTGGACTAATGATAATACAAATATTTTTTTTTCTTTGTGTCTCTTTAATTGAGAGCAATTTCACAGGCTTATGGCTATGTAGTTATACAACTTCTAATGGCCTATTCTGTTGCTTGACCTTACGTTACTGGTGCAACTTGTGTGGTCACTTTAAGGTAAAGAAAGAGGTGCTGCTGAAGTGTAGTGGATACTTCTGCCATCTGGTTTACGCTCATTTCACAGTGGTGTGACAGTACAGCTTTCTGGGTAAAGAGGAATACATGCCTTATAGCAAAGCATTTATTGAGTTCTGCCTCAAGGTTTTGTTAAGTTCTTCAGTACAGACTCCTTTGCCACTGAAACACAGTAGAACCTTCGAAAGCTTAACTAAAAAAAATAGTTTCATAATGATGGGGGAGGGAATCTGTAACATGGTGGTGTATATGAAGTCTTGAATTGGGCATGTTACTACGAATCATCAATTACCTTTTTTTTTTCAATTGTGACTTTAAAAAAAAATGTAACCGTATATAGAGCTTCCACTTCTAACACGTTTACATGAAGGGTATATCCAGCCTGTGTGTGTATCTGGATTTAAAAAAAAGAGTTCTCTAAGCAGTTCAAGAAAAAGATGCTATTACTGGCTTGCTGAGAGAGGATTAATTAGGAAATGTCTTCCCTTATCTGGATTTCTAGAAGTTACAGTGGTTCACTTCCTCTTAGCAGAGAATTATTATACAGAATGACACTAGGCACTATATTATATAATTACACTATTATCTCTTTGTTATCTGGGGCTTGGCATTTTGATTAAATTTGAAGTTATTTGCTAGACAGCTGTTCACTTGTCAGATGAAGGGATCAGCTTGAAATAACTTCTAACAGTGTGGTATGTTTGAATAACTAAAAGTCAGGGAGAATCGTGAAACTTGGGAGATCTCCAGGAGGATCTTTTTTGCATAAACACTAGCTTTACTCTGCATACCTTTTATTTCCCCCTCCCTCCCTTTTCTCCAGTACTGATACTCGAAAAGGTGGAAAATGGAGATCTGAGCAACAAGATATTGAAGATCACGGATTTCGGCTTGGCCAGGGAATGGCATAAAACTACCAAAATGAGCGCAGCTGGGACATATGCCTGGATGGCTCCTGAGGTCATCCGCTCCTCCATGTTCTCCAAAGGCAGCGATGTGTGGAGGTATTGATTTGGCGTTAAGTGATTGGATACTACAGAGTAACTAGACCTGACAGGAAACCTCTTTTATGTTTAAGAATGACTACTGGTGAACCAAACAGTAAAATTCAGGTCTTAAGCAAACTTTATCCACCAGCTTTCCATCTGTCAGGCTGTCAGACTACTTTGTATTAATTGTAAATATTTTTTTTTTCCTGCAGAAAGTGGTGGACCAGCTCCTGCATGCCTCTAAATTTTTGTTGTTTGATAAATTTACATTCAGATTGTCCTAGGATCCATAATCCTGATTCCCTCTGCTTTATCTAAAACAAACTTTTTGTGCGTATTTGGCTATTGGCTGATATAGTCAAAGGTCATAAGGCTATAAACTAATCAGTAAAGTACTTCAAAGTACTACTTGTTTTGCTGTTTTGCCAACAGTAACATCATTTTATGTTTTGGTAGTAACCTGTCACTGATGTATATGTACACAAACACACTGTACCTAATTGGATTCCACTGCGGTTCCACCCTGAATACAATGTTTTTCACTTTCATAGTAATCTTACACATTATTTTCTCCCTTCTAGTCTTTCACATAAAATAATAAATCTCTTATCTAAGTCCATCTGAGTATGTAATTCATGAGTAGTAATTTGCATATATACATTATTTATTCCATTCATGCACTGGGATTTTTGAGAACAGGAGCCACTTTGGTGGGGAGGAGTGTAAGGGTCAGCCCATGGACTACCAGAAATTGAGTTAGAATATGACCAAAAGGTGAATTGGTAAATCCACAATTCAGTAAATAGCTCTAGGACAGTGACTTTTCTGGATGCTGTGGGACATAAAATTAGTAGTGAACATCTGAAACAGATGAAATAAACAGAATTTTGTTTTTCCTGTGGGGAGAGAAGTATTGAAATGTCAGGGTGACTGCCTTTAGAGCAGTAGGATTCTGTTGCTGGCCAGTAATGCTCCCACACAAGTGCATGCACGCTGTGAAATCTGTCAGGATAAAGAAATATCCCAGCTGGCAGAGTTGTCTGGCTGCTATGGCGGAGATCTGGTGTGGGGATTTTCATTTTCCTTATCCAGTTCTTCTGAATAATGTATTGCTTTGTGGTAAGTCTGTGAACTTGTATTTTGCACACTAATGGTGTGAATAAAATTCTGACTAATTAAATGTGGTAGGCTCTGTAGTTCATCCAAGACGAATTCAGCAAGAACCAGGCTCTTATTCTGAATTAAGTCTGGCAGAAATGAAACCCTCAAGGCTGTACACCTTTTCTGTGCACACGATGACAGTACTGGTTTGTATACAGCTTGTCAAGCTCAAACCTCAATTTGCTCTCTTCTCAAACAGTGCCAGGAGCGGCCTTTAAGGGTAACCTGAGGGAGAAGGGAAGAGGGGAATAATTTCCCTGTGATTGTAACTTTACTAATCCAGGCACGCTGTGAACAGATCAGCAGATGTTCTGTACCAGTATGTACTCTTTTTTTAAAAAGAGAAGACTTAATAGCTCAGTTGGTAATTTTCATGAAGGTATCTCAAGTGCCTCTATGCCTGTGCAAAAATACCAGTTTGATCATTGACTTACGGACTATGAATCACTTCAGGACTTAATTTAAAATTATTTACAACCCTTATTTGTTAGTTTTTCAGAATACTTTATTTCTATTTAAGATTCCCTCATCACTTTCTCTTTATATAGTTATCAGTCCTCCCTTGATAACAGGTCAAGTTCATCTCAATGCTCTTCCATAAACAGAGGGTTATCACCATCAAGAGAGCTGTTATACTGGCTCTGAACAAGCCTTCTCTCTCTCTGGTGGCCAAAACTTTGAGTCATAGTTAAATAAGCTGAAAAGAACATGGTGTTTGAGGCATAAATGAAGAGGACAAATACTTGCCAGTGAGGTCACTACCAGTGTGTCAATGACTATAAGCTCTGGGTTTTACAAAAGCAGTCATGGGTATGTGTAATAAATCTTGTCCCCACCCAAGGATGCAACTTGAAACTCTTAACAGGAGGAACTTTTTTATCCTATTAGACTTGCCCTTCCTCTTGTCTGCTTCAACCTCTTGGTTAATTGCTAGAGTCGAGGGAGTTTTGTCTGATGAACTTCCATTTAGCCTGTGGCATCAACACAGTCAGCTGTCTCTAACATTCACAAACCGTTTTATTTCAACACCTTTTCTCTAAAGCTTATTAGAATAATATTGAATTGATGCCCTGCCTTTTAACAAAAATCTTGTTCTGCTTGTGTCCTTGCTGCACAAACAGGTGAAGATGCTGAAGAAGGTGCTTGCCAGGACCGAAATTTCCTGAGTCAGTCTTATCTTGTCATAAATAACTGCTTCATGCAATTCCTTTCAAAACATGTATCAAGCTTCGTTTTTAAAAGCTCAATCTGTTTTGGCTTTTTTTTTTTGTCTCACTCTAAAGGAGGGTTGGCACACACTGGTGTCTGTCACCAGTGTCTGTGCCACTGTAAAGCTTGTTGCTAATAACAGCACTTAGGACATCTTGCTAGTGAAAATTTGTTGCTTTGAATTTTGCTATGCTGCACCCACAAGCTTTAGATATACACCAGAAACCTTGTTCTTATATTAGATAACAAAGAAGCTATGGTTTTATTTAAATATGTCAGTTCCTGTAAATCTATTTATGTGTTTGAGAGGAGAGTTACGTATTTGCTTTGGATTTACAGGGGTGAAGTTGAAGCACAGCTATTGCAGCTTATCAGTGCTGTACAGCAAGCTAATGTTAGTGGGCATGTAATTCAAGTTTCCCTGTCACTTTAACTGCTTAAATGTATTTCTTCTTTGCTGCACATTTCATGTTTGACTTGTGCTGCTTAAAAGACAATCATGTTGTCAATATGATCGGTATGCAGAATATAAAGCCACCATACAACCTTCACCTGAGATCCTCATGTTCCTTCTTTTTGACGCTTTCAAGGTATATCTACTTTGAGACCAGTGAAACAATTAGGAATTTAATTTTCATTTAGCAAAGGAATACCAGAACTACCTAAAACCATCTGATTAGCAGATCAGGATGTTTCAGGCTTTCAGTGGTGGGTGTAGGAAATTCAGTCATTTGAATATTTCATTTGAATTAAGTGTTGGCAAGCACTTCCATCTAAAACTAGCTGCTTGCAGGCTTCTGTAGTCTTCTGTGTGTAACGAAGGACTGGCAAGACTTCAGTACCTGGCAGATAAGCTTTGACTAGCAATATCGGTAGAAGCTCACATGGGAGAAACGCACGCTTCAGACTGTTGTGAAATAAGCAGGAAATGCCATCTCTGGAACTGCCAGTCTGATAACATGCAAAATGCTAACTGTTAATAGCCATTAAAATGTAATGAAATTCTTTTCTTAACAAAAACAATATTCTAGTTTCTGTTTCTGGGATCTCTTTGTTGGGCTGATAGTTCCTTTCTCATGGAAAGTGCTGAAACTAGGGAGATGGGTAAGACAAACCTGTTTTTCAAATGCCGTTGAAAAATAACAGTGAGAAGAAATTACTGTTTTGGTTTTTTTTCTAAGTTCACAGTCTTACAAGGGAGGTGGCAAAATCACATGTGAAATCCTGCAGACCTCCAGCCTCCCTCTCCCAGAAAATCCAGTATGTAAGATTGAACCTGATGTTAAATGGCTTAAGGGATTACTGCATCACTGGGAGATGGTTAATTATTCATATAAGTGTGTGTCAGTTGACTTGGAAGCATGGTCTGTATCACGTGGTCAATTTTGTAATTAAAGTCCAAAAATTACAACTGGGTGCTGGAAAAAAATTAGCTTGCATCAGTTTTTCTTCCTCCCTGTTGAGAATGACAAGAGGCTCTTGATTCTTGCTTCCTATGTCTTTTTTTGTTTAAATCTCTTCTGTCTCTGGCTTTTTTTCTTTGTAATTCCCAATCCCCTGCTTGAAAGTTAATGGAAAACACTCTGTTCAGCACTTCTCTTGCTGTGTAATCACTTGGGATGATTGTTGTTCAAATACCACAAAGCAATGTTTCCCTAGTTCTGTGGAAGCAGTATTCTCAGGAATGGTCTGTAATTACATGAGGAAGAGGTGGCATTCAGTCTTGTCAGAAACAGTGACCTTTCCTGCAATATATATTTGTAGTGTCACATTAGAAGAAACACCAATCTGTCCATTACTTTGTCTTTAAAAAAAAAACAAAACAACCAAGCAAAACCCTGAGGAAGAAATGCTTTGAGCACATCAATAGTCCTTTCCTGACCATCCCATTAAGAGAAGCATCTAATACATGGTTATCCAGCAAAAGTGGTAAACACAACACTACTACAAAAGGTAGTTTTTCCTACCTTTTAATATCAACAGTTGCATTCAGACTGAAGAGTAACATGAGTGATCTATCAGATTTAGACAGGCCAAATATATATTCAATCCAGTATTCATTTTCTTTGAGTGTCTTATTTATCCTAGGAGGCCCAAAAGAAAATAGAAAATCCTTAAACTTCAGATTATTTTTTTTTTAGATGAGGCTTTTGAGACAGTAAGGAATTGAGAACCTTGTTGGAAAGAAATAATAAATTATTATTATTATAATACCAAAAGTATGAATTACATAGGGAAAATGCAAAAGATTATCTGGGTGCAGAAATATGATCGTTTCCTTAATAAAATAAACTAGCTGTGTTAGCAGCATCTCTAGTGACTGAAATTCCATATCTAAATAGGAAAAGTAGTAGTAAGACTGTCCAAATAAGGTGGTAGGAATTACAAGGAATGTTAAAGACATGGTGGGGTGGAGAGGAGATTGCAAGAGTACAGATTGTGATAATGAAAATTTTGATTACTCCCAAATGGATAGGGCAATTGTTGCTTTGAAACAGGAAGAGATTAATCTTTCAGCTTAGCTTCAGAAATGACCGCTTCACAGAGCAGGGAGCTTTTAGGAGGAGAAGCAGGTCTTCATTTGGTCTCTCAGTGTGTTTAGGAGACCTTCCAAATTGTATACAATATGATCATGGTCAAAATACATGTATACATAGATTCAGGATCTTTGGAAGAGCAATTAAGAAAAATGAGTCCATTGCTGTAGTGCTTAATGATTAAGGAGAAAGGATATTAATGACAACACCAAGGAATTTTGTGTAAAAACAACAAAAGGGGAACATGCAACATGGATATCTTATAAGAATACAATGTTAAAGTTCAAAGCGAATGCATAGGAAAGACTTTAAATGAGTGAAAAAGGTGGTATAGAAGAGGCTACTGGAAGACACCCTTGAAAAAGTTGAACCTGTATTCAAATGAGGAAAACTAGGCATGGATTTAAGTGCTGGAAAGTTGAATATAAAACACTCAAGAAGATTAAAAGGATTTTGAGGGGAGTCTTGCAAAGAGCATAAAACCAAATAAATTGCTTTCAAATGCAGCACAAGTGAGAACCCTGGAGGAGAACATACAGCCCAGAGGTGACCAAGATGTAAGAGCGCAAAGAAGATAAGGCTGTAGCAGAAAAAACTCAGTGACTTGTGTCTACTAGAATGGAGCAAAGAGGGGCTTTTAAAGCTGAAAATCTCTCTTTAAGGGAGCCAAGCTGGAGGATATCTCATACTGAAGTACTGCTGACAGAGGTGGTAAAGCTGACTGATAAAAGGAACAGTAACAAATTGCTGAGATTTATAATAGCACCCAAGATTTCTACGGGAACCTGAGAGCCAACTGAGTTAATAGCTCTGCTGTGTAATCTGTTGCTTAAAGCTGCCTTAATACTAGAGAAATGGAAGGCGGGAAACGTGACAGGTCTTAAGAGCTTTCTGAGGATCAGCAAGTCTGATTTTCACTTCTAAACGGTAGAAACAGCACTAAAGAGTGGGGAGCTGGTGGACATATTAGCAGATCTAGGGAAGAGTCAGCTTTTATAGAAAGAAATCGTATCTTGTGAAAAAAGTTCTTGGAGGAGTTACTGAGTATGTGGAGAAGTGGTAAGATTGCTTATACCATATTAGGATTTATAAACGCTTTCA
>JAOXJM010000041.1:28157896-28195142 GCA_026413425.1 Tringa solitaria
TCTTTTGTCAAAAGCTTTTCAAGAAAGTAAATTGGTATGGGAAGAGAGGACCAATCTGTTTCCCATCACTTAGTCAATTCTTAATTACTAAAAGAAAAAATCAGTTTTATTGGCATGGAATTTTGTGTTGAACATACTTATAACTGATTTGAAAAAGCAATAAATGGTTACATAACATTGGTTGATGACACCAAAGTATTCACGATAAGAAAAATTAATCTACCGCAGAGAAGTGAGGAAAAGTTTTACTACACTGAATGATAAAGTAGATGAAATGGTAATAAATGCGAAGTAGTACCCATGGGAGAATTTCACATGTACGGTTATGGGCTCTAAATTGTGCCGTTATGATCCAGTAAAGATACTGGAGTTACTGTGGGTAGCCTAGCTTATTTCATAAGGACTCAGAAAGCCAAGTGGCAAATTAAAATTTAATAGGAAAGAAATAAAGAAAAAAACCCAGGAAATACTGTGCCTCTCTCATATCTTTAAAATTTTATGTGATTTTGGTCATTCCAACATAAAAGGTTTAAATGGAATGAGATTGTACAGAAGATGTCAAGGTCAGTGAAAGATACGAAATGGCTTCTGTTCAGGAGAGTAACTAGATTAGGATTTAGCTAGATCAGCATTTGAGGGGCTGGAAAGAAGATGATCTAGGCAGGAAGTAGTGGGAGCCTGTGAAATCATGGATCGCATGGAAGGAGCTAATAGGGAACATATGTTCATTCTTCCTTCTGTTGAAAACTACAGGGAAGCAAATGAAATTACCAAGTGATAAGCTCAAAACAAACACACAGAAGTATTTTTTGGCAATACATCATTAAATTTGTGGAACTCACTATCACAGAACTTAGTGGAGAGTAAATGGATTCAGAAGAGAGTAAGATCAATGGAAGAAAAAACTGTTGGGTCACAAAGCATAAATAAATTGACTCTGGCTCAGGTTTCCAAGAAGCAGAGAGAATATTCTGAGGATATGTTGTTTGTCATATACCTGGGAGGAGAATGGTCCTGCAACTGTTTCTGTAACTTCATAGTTAACATTTCATAGAACATCTTCAGAACAACTTAATTCTGAAGGAGTATTTTTCACTTAATTCTGAAAATCACAATCCACCAAACAACCCTCCTTCACATTTCTGAGAGTTTCACTGGGTTCTGGTTTGAAATTTGCTAAATTAGTTTGAAGATCTACGTCAATGTTTTTCAGATTGTTTCCAGTTCCAGAGAGAAAATTATTTTTGCCTAAAAGGCAAAAACAGCATTGTAGTTCAGTCTAATTTAAAAAAGCAGATAAAACGCCTTTTAACCACCTTGGCAACCATGATGAGATTGTCCAGAAAACTGGAATTTCTTCAGAGTACCAGACTCACCCTGACAGGTTCAGGTGCTTTCTTCTTGCTTAACAAAGAATGTATTGAAGTCAAACACCTGTTCTCTTTTTTCTTTTCTTCCTGGTAGTTATGGTGTGCTGCTTTGGGAACTGTTAACAGGAGAAGTACCCTTCCGAGGAATTGATGGTCTTGCAGTAGCATACGGTGTTGCCATGAATAAACTTGCCCTTCCAATCCCTTCCACATGTCCAGAGCCTTTTGCCAAACTCATGGAAGGTAAGCCAGCTGTGGGGTGAGTATGGCTTGTGCTGTTTCTAGAGTGCTGTTGAGCATTGCCTCCTTGTGTTGGTTTTGACACCTAAGAGCACAGATTTCTCAAATGGCTTTATTCAGTGATGCGAGTTGTTAACGAGAGCTACACTTGGCTGTCAGTGTGCATTGACAGTTACCCTATTACAAGAGGAGTACGTGAAAGAGATTTCCTTGCCATTTTTTATCATTTGGCTTTACAGGAAAATGAGGGCTATTGCTGTCATCATCTACTTTGTTGTTTTCTAGTAGTGAAGACTCGCCAACACCAAAACTTCACCTATTTTGGTCTTGTTTGAAGTCTTCAACTTGTTTTCAAATCCATAGCTTGAACATCTTGCTAGGTAGTGACAGATTGGTTTGGAATGAAGCGTTATCCTACTGACAGTTCAGGGAAAGGGCTTACATGTGGCTTTGACATTTGAAAACAACTCAGATTTTCAGTCAGAATGATGTGATTTTCTGCTTTGTGTGTGGAAATAGTTCATGCCCAAGGTGGGCTACGTATGGAGGAAAGAAATGCAGGAGTTTGTCATCCGAGCTGCAGTAGTATTAAAAAGGATGCTGTGAGGTAGCTTTTGGGGTGCACCGATGTGGCCTGCTCTGCTGACTATTGAAGTACTTGCATATCTCCCAAGCTTCAGTTGTTCCTCCTTCCTTCCCTCCCTCTCTCACAGTAGTACCTTTAGTGTTTTATTCAGAGCCCCTATTCCGAAGGATTTCCAGGTGCTTATGCGTACTAAACATTTTTATACCTATCTGGCAGAAAGAAGAACAGGTAAAAAGAAATCAAGCGCATTTTATAGTCTTAATCAGCAAAGAATGAGTCTGAACATAGAACTGACATTTTGTGGCCTATGGTGGTGTTTTTAGCCCCAAGAAAGGAATTTGGTTCACGCAAGAAAATGTTTTTGATGGATTCCTCTGATTTTAGAATACTCTTGCATTTCTCTGATCTTTTCTGTAGGTTACAGGCTTCAGGTAATTTAAACTAGAAAATTTCACACACTGGTGTGCTAAAAAAAGGATATCTTACGGGATGGTAAACAGCAGCAGAGATGCAGGTGTAGTAGCTTGGAAGCAACATAAAGCAAGAAACTGCATCTGAAGGACTTAATGGAACTACTAGCTCAGTGCCAGAGCACTTTATTTTGACATGGTTCCCTAAAACAAGGACCATGGATTTCTTAAATATAAGTGAGGTGTCTGCTGCTGGGATTAAAGATAATGCCCTCTATTGGGAAAGTCAGGTAGAGACATATGGCCTGTGCTTGAACCCGGCAGCAGCGCAGTGGTGAGCACCCACATGGCTTTGGGACGCTTGGCTTCTCCATGTAGAGGGGGAAGATGAGAACAAGAAAACAATTACTTTCTTGCCCCTTCACCAAAACTGTTTTTCAAGCAGGCTGTTTCACATCTCGGGTGAACTCTTGTTCCCCTAATGCTGCTTTTACGTTTGAATTACTGCCTTGGTGGTCTTCACTGAGACAACAAAGCTGAACTTTCCCTCTTCACAGAAAAGACTTGTATGTTACAACTGTCCTCATTAGTGCAAATAATGGCAGATCTAGGCCTGGGAAAATAAAAGCCACAGGCCACCTGCATAGTTATCCTGTTCACTCACTCATGCGTTTGGCTGGCTGCAGCATTTTGTTTTACTTTGGGTCATGTTTGCTTTGCCATGCTTAAAACCTGGGGTAAAGAGGCAGGGATTATGGCACTGACAGTCCAGCTGTATCACCCCTTGCTACTAATTGGTCAGCAGCAGGGAACCTTAAGAGCATTCTTTAACGCCCTCAGTTCTCTATCTTGAGAAGAGAAGCAATTTGAAATCCATAAACACAAACGCGTTCTGGCTTACGCCTCCTGGAACCTGATCAGATGCTTAAATAACAGCGTTTTGATACCAGCAGTTTTGAAACCAAAGCTCCCAAATGCAAAATCTCAATAACACTAAAATCAAGGAAAAGACCTGCAAAACCAAGCCTCAGCAGTTGCACGGATTTTGTGAAGTGTTATTTATTTTTAATTACAGCTGCTCCTTGGTGTATTTCAGTCCACAAAACTGGTGAATGAATGTCTGTAGGACAACACCAATATTTTTTTAAGAATATTTTCTTTTTTCCAACTGTAAGGTCTAGGAAACTTTAGAGTCTTTTTATAACTCTTGCCTTGTGCTGCAGTAATACATGTCTTAAATTCCATAACCATTCAGAAGAATGATAGTATGAGCATATTGAGAGAGATCCATGTGTTAGTTTCTTCCATTCATGCACGAAAGCTATATGCCCTAGAAGTATACTTGAATGCTAAGTTTTTCTGTTCGGTTCTTCTCAAATTTTGGCGTGCAGGAGTCTAGCAGTAGTAAAGAGAATAAGGATACTTGTTGAACAAAAATCTGTGTAAGTGCCGGTACAGGACAGGATAGAATGAGAAACTGATGTTTTCTGCAGAGTAGAAATAAGGGTGAAGTAAGAGGAAAGACTGAATGAGTAAGAATTTCCTATTCAAAAGTGTTGCTAAGTAAAACATTTTCACTTAATGGTTTTAAAAAAGACGTTCTTAATGATTTCATAGCTTGAGGTGTTACTTCATACCGTTTTCTATTTCCATTTCTGTTTTCAATGTTCAATTCCCATCAGTGTGAAAGGAGTACCTTTTTGTACTGTTGCTAGTTGAGTTGCCTCATATGGTAAGATGAGTACCTTAAGTTCTGCTCTGTAATTGGGTAAGTCATTGCATTAGATTGTAAATGAAAAAGCTTGTTTATCTGTGGTTTCTCTTAAAAGCAAAAGAAAAAAGCCCGATCAAACAGTTGTGTCTCAAATAATAAAAAAGAACCCTTAAAAATAAGAAAACTCCAAATGCACTTATTTGATGTCATTATTTACTTAAATCTCTTATTTTCAGTCAAATTATGCCCAGTCTGCTTTGCAGGAAAGATTTTTCAGTTTGTGGAAGAGATTCATAATGACTCAGCTTAATACTAGAGTTTGGCATTAGAAAGAAATCTGATAGATGTCCTTCTGCAGTATGGCGGTAACTCTGCAGTATAAGTGTGATAAAAGAACTGTTTGCAAGAGTCTTGTGTAGTGTCTCTGTTCTGAGAGCACATGCAACTTAAAGTAAAATATTTAAGGAAGTTATTCATGTCTTTTTAATATTTGCTTGAAAATGTAACTTTCTGTAAAATTAGTAAACCTCTTGGCATATTATTGTGGTAGAACTTAGGGACCAGGTACTTCAAGATCTTAAGTGATGTTGGATATAATATAAGCATGAAAATATGAATTCCATGCTTGACTTAAGATCAGACAATGGTCAATTCAAGTGGGAAATGGGAAAGATGGGGTGACACAGATAGTGTGTTTGCCACTCTTAGCCACTGGGGATCAGTAAAGTACTACTCATCCTCTCAAACCTCCATACTAAGAGATGTTTAACAGTTGCTTGTCTTTGTCCTGGTCTAGATTGTTGGAACCCTGACCCACATTCACGACCTTCCTTTGCCAGTATCCTAGACCATCTCACCGCCATAGAAGAGTCTGGTTTCTTTGAAATGCCCAAAGATTCGTTCCACTCCCTGCAGGAAGACTGGAAACAAGAGATCCAGGAGATGTTTGATCAGCTCAGAGCCAAAGAAAAGGTCAGTAGAGAAAAACATTCCATGCTTGTGCTCTCTGGATTACAGTTTTCCCGTTTCATAATTTAAGCAGGGATAATAGTTTAGTGCATCCCAGAGTTAATTTTGTATGTGCTTTACGAGAGCTTGTATTAAGTCCCCAAACCAATGGCAGGTTATAATACACACAAGGGCAGAATCATGAGTAGAATAAATATCTGTATCCTGAGCTGCTACTCTTTCTAATATTTTATTTGAGCTTCCATTATACACCGTGTAAACTCATATGAGTTGTCTTTGTTGTTTTATGCATCTGATAACTATTTCACTGTTAGCATCTTAATTGAGAAGCCCAATGATAACTGTTAAAAGTAGGAGGGGTAGTTTCAGCATACACACTCTAGCTGGCATTGCAGCTTTGGTTCTGTCAGGTTTGTGTTTACCAGCCTTTGAGCACAGCCAAATTGGACAGACGATAATAAACATTAGTGCTACCAGGGGAATGGTCCAGTAACTGTTATAATTGAAGTCCATCTGGGTGAATATCAGGAAACAAAAATGCTAACAGGAATAAAAGGAATAGCTAGACTGCCCTCAGGTCTTGAATACTTTATTTCTTTGTAGAAATGGGGAAAAAGAATTTTATATCCTGTTCACCTCATGAGTAAAATGTACCAAACCTCTGTGGTGGTGGGAGAGGTAACAATGACATTATTAAAAAAATTTAAAAATCTAAACTAAAATGTATCAATAGTCTATATGAACTTTAAGTTGAATTCGTCAGTTTTTACCTTCTGCAGTGGAATTAGCCAGCTGGAGATAATTACTCTGAGTGCTGAATTATTTTGTCCTTGTCGTGAGAGGAGAGGAGTGCAGTGAGAAGACGTTTTAAGATCTCAAGGACAATTTCAGTTGATTCATTTTGTCAACAAAGGAAAGATTGGAAAGTTTGCATTATGCATCTTTATGCCTAAGGAGCAGCCATGCTTGGTGGAAAATGATGGGAATGACCTCCTGATGATGTTTTCTTCATTGTTTTTGATGTTAGAGCTCTGTGATTTGCTATTTTATGATGCATGAGATGGCAAGGTTATTTTTAAACAGTTGAAGTCAATAATGAAGTTAACAATAGGTACTTACTGAACAGGAAAGAAGGATTAATTCTGTTCAATGTTATGAATAAATCTTCCAAAACGGGTTCCCAAATGCATGGTGCTCTCCAATCGCTCTTGTAAACACATTCATGTCAGATATCCAGCATGTTTTCTCATGACACTGAATGTAGGGTGCGGTGCCTTTTCACAGACTCACAGAATGGTTGAAGTTGGAGGAACTTCCAGAGGTCATGTCATCCAACTCCACTTCTCAACCTGCCAGTTGCCCAGGACGATGTCCAGATGGCTTTTGATTGTCTCCAAGGATGGAGTCTCCACAACCTCTCTGGGCAACCTGTGCCAGTGCTTAGTAGTGCTCACAGTAAAAAAGTGTGCAGAGGGAATCTCCTGTGTTTCAGCATGGGCCTATTGCCTCTTGTCCTGTCACTTGGCGCTGCTGAAAAGAGCCTGGCTCTATCTTCTTTGCACCCTTCCTTCAGGTTTTATATACACTGATAAGAACCTCCTTCCCCCCAGCCAAGCCTTCTCTTTGATAGGATAAACAGTCTCATCTCTCTCAACCCTTCTTTATAGGACAGATGTTCCAGTCTCTTAATCATCTTCATGGCACTTCATTGGTCTCACCAGTATGTATGTACCTTTTTTGTACTAGAGGGCCCAGAATTGGACGCAGGATTCCAGCTGTGGTCTCCCAAATGCTGATGTCGAAATTTTAATACTGATAGGAAGGGCCTTGAATGGCAAGCATAGAAGTTCTTGAGGATTGTTTTAGGCTTTTGGCTTTCAGCTGAGCCTTTAAACGGTGGTGCTAGCAGTGCTGTGAGCACAAGTCATTGCTGCTGTATCTTCTCAATAGGTAATGTTAGTCTTAACCCACAGGTAACAAGGTATTTCTCCTTTCTTATCTCTCTGCAGGAGCTGCGCACGTGGGAAGAAGAGCTGACTCGTGCTGCTGTTGAACAGAAGAACCATGAGGAGCTGCTACGAAGGCGGGAACAGGAGCTGGCAGAACGCGAGATTGACATCCTGGAAAGGGAGCTCAACATCATCATCCACCAGCTCTGTCAGGAGAAGCCTCGGGTGAAGAAACGCATGGGGAAATTCAAGAGAAACCGGCTCAAGTTAAAAGATGGCAATCATATCAGCCTGCCTTCAGGTTGGTGACATGTGTCAGGTGAATCAGAACAGGTGAACCTGTAGCTTTGGTAGCTCCTTTCTACCTATACTTAGGCCTTAGAAAGTATTGAATGTACTTTGGGAAAAACATGCCTCTTTGCGATCAAGAAACTAAATTTGATGCTCTTGTGGCTAGCGTTCCCCAAAGTTCCAAGTATGAAGGCCAGAAATTAATTTGAGATACTACATGTTTGTTAATCTGTGGCTGTATATGGTTCAGAAAAATGTTGGCGTTGCAATTTAACATGTTAATATGCAAAATGATCAGTTTAATAAAAGATAGACAAAAAATTATAGACGTTCTTGCTCTAGGAATATTTCACATAATGCTGCAGCAGAAACCATTCTTAGTGCAGGAGTCTAAAAATCACTAAAAACATATTGATAGCTGTGAGAGTACAGCCCTATATTGCTAATTCATATGTGAACTCTTACTAACACACAAGTGACCTCTAATACCACCCTTCTGGAAGAAGTGTTAGATATTGGTGAGGTCTCTCAGAGAAGTCACTCTTAAGGGTGAAGAAGATGACTTTCAGAAATACTGAATCCTTAGCATTCCTGCTGTGGATTCTGCATGGTGATTCAAATCTGTAAAAGAACAGAAGTGTGGGTTTTATAAATCACCTAAGGCTCATCATTACCTCAAGGATTATGGCTTACATTATATTCTTTGTTTTCTGAGAGAGATTGGCTGTTCAGAAGAGCAATGATGATAAAATGTGCATGTTAACTATGGCTTTCTTTAGGCCTGTAAACACCTATTGCTGGTGGTTTTGCTTAGCTTAAGAAACTGAGAGATGAGATGAAAGGAATTTATACAGGGATATACTTTGGCATAAATGTCAATCAACACATGAGGATTTATGTGTGTATGTATCTCATACATACACTAAGAAGATATATCTTAATGAGTGTGAGCGCACATCTTTGTGCTGAAATAACTGCATATACAATGAGGGGGTAGCAATTAGCTGTATAACTTCATTTCTACTTAGATCCTGTAAATTGCACTCTTTGAAAGTTACCATAAATTATTATTTATTTTTTCTTGTATTAAAAAAAAACATTTAATGGTGTCTTTCCTCTTTTGTTTTGTTTTGTTTTTTCTTTTGGTAAACAGATTTCCAGCATAAATTCACTGTGCAGGCTTCTCCAACGATGGATAAAAGGAAAAGCTTGATCAGTAGCTGCTCCAGCCCCCCTGCAAGTCCTACCATTATTCCCAGACTCAGGGCCATACAGTGTAAGGAGCTCAATGTAGTATTGAATTTGGGAAATGTGCAGTCTGTCAGCGTGGTAAGATGCCAAGATTCTATATCTAGGACAGGACTGTAAAAATAAATAAAAAAATACTAACATGTTTGCATTATGCCCTGCACGTATGCATTTAGAGAGAAAAATGTTGTTGTTGGTGATGAGGGGCAGTATCATCTTCTTTGGAGACCAAACCTTTACTTACCCACGTCCTTGAAATATTGCTATTTGATTGTCTAGAAAATACATTCCTTAAGTGCACAAGTTAATTTTTAAAAATACTAATTTGCAGAATAGATCTGTGAGATATTATTGAAGTGGATTAAGTTACTGTTGGAAGAAAAGAAAAACAGGGTGTTCACATAATAAAAGAGAAGTAGGCAGAGAAGCATGTATTAGAAGTATGAAAGGGATGTTACTAAATGTGTAGTGTTTGTATTGGCTGTCATGGCATTTGTATGTCTGGTATCAAACTGGCAGTTCTGATCGAGAAACCAGTGATGGAATAAAGCTGTAAGTTCTATCTATACTGATTTTGAAGGGATATGGTTGTTAGATCTGTGTTCATAAATGGCTAAAATTATGGGAAAGAGGCCTAAGTGGATGTTTTCATTACTATTCCTGTTCCAGCCTATATTTTATTCTTTATGTTGCTGTGGAATGAATTCTTTAATTTGTGTATCTGTTTTTCTTTCCCATTTTCCACTGTTCTTCCCACTTGTGAAGTGACTCCTGCTGAAAGCAGTAAAACGTGGGGACGAAGCTCAGTCCTTCCAAAGGAGGAAGGAGAGGAAGAAGAGAAGAGAGGCCAGAAGAAAAAGGGACGCACTTGGGGACCAAGCTCACTTTGTCACAAGGAGCTAGGTGCAGGTGAAGACAGGTAAGAGAAGGCCTGGAACCAGACTGGTTTCCAGGTTCTGGAACTGGTTATGATGTGGCTCACAGGAGATTTGCCTATAGTCTTGGAAACACTTGTCTGCTCCAAACTTATTTGCCTTACCAGAGAAGTCAGGGGTTCAGAACAGATTACAAAACTGCATTGCATTCAGCCCCTTGTTAGTCGGTCCCTTCAGCACTGGTGCTTTCACTGTCTGCTTCACCTTGTTAGGTGTATTTGGAAGCAGTATAACTTCCTAGCTGTGCAAGATTTTCTCTAGTAGCTTTTCTTTATTTTCAGGTTCAACTTTCTGTAGTTTCATGTCATATCTGAAGCTACTTCTCTTTACAATCCTCAGCTATGCTTTTTGTTGTCTTAAATCCTATTATTTAAAAAGCATCTGGTAGAGCCAGGCAAATCTCTTTTCTTTGGGCTTTTGAAAAGGACATGTATGTTAAGTGAATACATCCTGAAAGTGATTTTTGCAGAGATACAGGTTGTACCTCTGTTTCTATAGATTCTTGTTCTGTGGCTTTGTTTTTTGTGAGTGTGTGGATTATCCATACCAAAACTCCAAATTGCCAAAATGCTGCTTTAAACATAGGAATATTTTGATCTTCTAAGAGGTTTGAATGCCTTGTGATTTTTATTGGAGTTTGAAGCTTTTTTGCCTGCTAAATTGGTAATTTGATTCTTGCCATATTTGTAAGCAGAGAAAATGAAATAACTAGTTATAATTTATCTTTAATATTATGTGCTCAGCTGTGACATTCCTGGAAAATAGATGTTTATATAATGCATCACTATTGCCGTCCTCTGCAAAAGGGCCTGAATCCAAGTGTTCTAATGACATTAAAATATGTTCTCCCTCAAAGGTGCTCTTGACATGTAACAGGGCAATGTGGAGGAAGCTTCTTTGACTGTTGCCTATACTTTACCTGTTCTATAGATGAAGTATATCATTCTACAGAATTAAAATAGTTGTCACACCTTCCAGTCATTAATTATATAAAAGGGCAGGAGATCACTGAAGCTGGTAGAAAAACATTTCTACTTTGAAATCATGTTCTTAGAATTCTGGGAATAAAGCTCTTCAGTTTTCTCTTCATTACAGTACAGTCTGAAGCACTAAATTGCTTTTGGGCACAGACAGCTGGAAAGGAGTTGCTTGGTAACTATGCTTGCTTTTAAAACTATCCTGTTCTCTCTACAACTGAGATGTTCTATAATATTCATCACCTTTTCCAGGGAGGCTTAATACAGCTGTGGCGTTTTGCAGGGTATCTGAAATACGGTAGTTTTGCCGAGAGGGCAGTATGGTTAACATACAATGAAGTCCTGCTTCTTGCTGAGATCGTGCCAGACTGCAGACTTTAAATTAAAGGGAGCAGAGTTGCAGTAAACATTAGTGACTCAAAAGGTAGAGTGCTTGCTATTTTTGGTGGTTTTTAATTCTAATTTTAGAGGTAGGGGGATTAAAATTGGAGTAAAGTTAAGACCTAAACTTAGCATAGAAATGTTCAGTTTAAGTCCTCCCCATGACGTTGCTCTGGTAGCAGCAGTGCTGCTATTCCAGTTGCTTACATGACTGTGTGATCAAGGGAACTTGAAGATTCATCTTTTTTATCATTTTCCATGTGTTCTGCACAGGAGGTAATTCCAAATTTAGGCAAGACGTGCAGTGGGAATTGTAGTGAAATTCTCTAGCATGAGTAAACTGACCTAAAATTAATATCAAGTAAAGGCAGTCATTAAAAGATTATACAGTGATTTTTCACCCTTCTGTGTTTATCTTTGAGCATAAGGAATGGGCGCAGCAGCAGAAAGTTCCTGTGCTGAATTGCAGAGACTGGATGAAGCTTTATGTTGGACTAGCATTGTGACAGTTCAGTTGTGATCTTATGGTATATTCTGAAGGATATATGGTGAAATATTAATTGTCTTTAAACTTGCATTGGTTAATCTCAGACTGTTACTATGGTATGGGTAAGTTACTGATTTTACGGAAGTTGACCCTGGATGTAGGATAGTTTTAGTCCTTTATCAGTTATCGCTTTAAATCTTGCAAGCTAAATAGGGGTGAACCTTGGAACAGACACATTTTATTTGTGACAGTATTGTATTAATGCCTCAACATGGTGTTACAGAATGGTATTAAGACACCAGAGATGCCATCTTAGAGTTGCAGTGAAGTTGGGTTTTTTTTTTTGCAATTTTCTGAGCCTTGTCACCTTATCACTTCTAAAGAGAGGTATTTTTGACTTCCCCATAGGAAAAGGCAACAGAGAAAGAACTCAACCTTAATAAAACAGAGTAATAGCCTTCCTGTTATTTAATCTAAGTAGATTACAGGTAAGAAGTCTTCAGGGTCCTGAATTGCCATGCTGGTAACTGAAATAGATAGTTTTGCTGCTAGTGCTTTCAAATCATTCCAGGTGCTCTTTCCTTGGAGCAGTAACAGACAATACTGCTGTAGTAGGAGTGTACTCTTAAGTCAGCATGTTTTGAATTGTTTTCAAATAAGCAGTACTGTCTAATTAAGAGGTTGTGTAGCTATTCTCTGCACAGGTCTTTGGGGTCTGCTTGTAATTTGGGGGAGAAAGAGAGAAGGAGCAAAAAATAAAAGGGAAGGATAAATATTTTATAACCTTAAAGCAAATGTAGCAGGCCTTGAAAATATTCTGGTAGCTATTTATCTTTCTGTTCAGATTGAGCTGTGCTTTTTTAGTAACAGCAAATCTTTAATGTGACTTTTTGCTCTGAGAAGTCTTAAGGAAGCAAACTAAGTTGATGAGTCCTGCTGTACTCATCAAGGGGCAATTCCCAAGACCCTTAAGATAACTATGACTGCAAAGTGAAGGCTAAACTGAAGATTGCTGCTGCCTACTGCTTACAACTTTGCTATCTCTGCATATAGACAGCATACTATATGTTTCCCCAGCTCCATGGAAACCTCCCCTTCCTCAATAGCTGTCTACTCATAAGAGCTTTGACATTTACTTTTGGAGGTAATCACACTGCTAACATGGTTCATTTTCACCCACCAACTTTCCCTTAATATGCTGCTCTACTTACAGTATTTATCCTAACTGTGTATGTTGTACGCATGGATAATTTAGGTACAACATAAATTATTTGGTGGGTTGTGTTATGTAGCTGAGCATAGTATGGAAGAAGCAGATCAGAACAGACCGACACACTGAATTGCATCTCTGTTGTAAAACCATCTGGTTGTCTGTCTTGACAAGTAGGATTCAGCACTGTGCTGTCTGGGTGCAGGTTCATAGCAGTGTGCTGCGTGTGCCAGAATGGCTAATGGGGGGGGAATGATGGACTTTCAAGACAGCTGAGAACTGCACAGGATACTTTTAGTGTAATGCCTAAAGCACGGTCATCGACCAACCGAACAAGTGCTGAATCAAGCTTAGACCTTCTGACCTTGCTATAGCAATATACTTTGGTGATGAGTAGGGCATCTCAGGTAGAGAATAGGGGAAAAATACATACCAAGGCAAAAAACTCTTGATATAATAAAACTTTGAAATTCAGCAATGGAAGCCATTTCAGAAATGCAGAGTGATTCCGGTGGAAATTAAGAATCGCGAGCGACAACTTCTATATGCTCGTATCCTTCTTTCTCTGTGAGGGAAGGATTGTAATGAATTGCATGTCTTATCAAAGAACAAGGCAAGTTAGTAATGGAGCTGGAAGATGTCTCATCTCTTAAGTTTTCTTTCAGTAAGAAGTATATTGATAACTGAACAATAAAACTTTTCTGGTTGTTGATATGTCAGTGGGTTGTGCTGCTTACTAAAGATGTTTCTGATGTCATGAAAGTAGTCTGGGGAAAAATTGGATGAAGGTAATGGGCTACTAATAAGCTCAGGTGTCTGGTGACATACCTTTAAATGCAGGTGATGTCAAAACAGGGATTTGGTTTGGAGTTTTTGACTTGTTTGTTTCTGTTGGCTTTGGGGTTTTTTTTTCTGGAAGTAAAAGAGACAATGACATGATTTATGATTTTAGTTACTTATCTTTCCATAATCTAGAACTTATACTTTGAACTGTCTGTATTTCAATGGAGTATTTTCTTTAAAGGAGAAATATTGGGCTTTATAGTATACAGGCATGACTTTGCTGTTACAGTGACGTTAGCATGTTATTGTTTCAGTGAGTTTTTGACTTTCATCGTTCATTTGTATTTCACATGGAAATGCTTTTGAAGATATTTTTCCCCTCCTCCTGCTGAGCTCTTAATTTTTTACCTGCCATGCTAAATTTGTCTGGGTTCAAAATGAAAATCTGATTTTTTGTGGTGCTTTCTATTATTCTGCATTCATAGCTGTTGGTTATCAGCAAAGGTCTTTTGACTGCCATGGTTTAACAAATGAGAGGGACTTTTTGACCTTTTTTTATATTTTAAGATGTTGTAGAGATGTTGCAAAGATGTTGCAAAATGTCTTGCTATGGGAGGACTTCACACCTGTGTAATTAAGGTGGATACCCTAAGAAGAACAATAGGGAATATAGAAGAGCGGAATGAAAATTGGTTGTGAGCATGGTACATTTTGTCCCATGTTTCTACTATTTCAGTCTGAAAGCTCTGGTAGAAGGATACAAACAGTGGTCATCCAGTGCACCAAACCTTGGGAAGATCCAGAGAACTGCACCTGCTTTTCCAGGATTCACCAGCTTAGCAGAGATAGGTAAAGAAATACCATGGACTTTATATTCTCATCCCCACTTTCCTTCATGTTTGAATGAATGTCTCCTTTCCTGACCTCCACCTATTTTATTTCCCCTCTAGCTCCATGCTACCTCTCAGCTCCTTTCCTGTTAATGATATTTAGATGTGCAGCATGGTTAGACCTTCACTTGCAAGGAGAGATCCTTCTAATTTTCCTACCTTTTGCTCCTTACTCCCAAACATGTAAATTTACTCTAGAAGTAACTGACGTGCAGATTGCTTCTGAAATGCTGTTCTGCAATTGATCCCAAATAGATTAAAGTGTCACTAATTTCTTCCGCTTTGATAGTGTTTCCAGTTACTTGCCTCAGCCTCTCTGCTTTGGAGACAGTAGCCTGTGAGTATTTGGCAGGTGGTGATTGATGCTTGTGATGAGGACAGTTGCATCTTCTGAGGAAAAGCCTCTTTTCATGTATATTTGTAAGACAGCTAGATTTGCCAGTGGAAGTGTACACATGCAAAGTCTCTTTTCATTTGCTTTCCAGATGATGAAGACAGTGAATGTCTTAATGGGGAGGGCAAAGTGCACCCTTCACCTGGGCACAATCAGTCATACCTCTGCATCCCATTTCAGAAGAATGAAGACTGGGATGGTCCTTCTAGTGATGCCAATGAGGAGTCCACCCCTGTGAACTCTGCCACTAGTACCCCGCAGCTGACGCCCACCAACAGCCTCAAACGTAGTGGCTCCCACCACAAGCGATGCGAGATTGCATTGCTTGGCTGTGGAGCAGTGCTGGCTGCTGCAGGCCTGGGGTTTGACCTGTTAGAAGCAGGGAAGTGTCAGCTGCTGATTGAGGAGGAGCCAGAGGCACCCAAGGAAGAGAAGAAGAAGCGTGACAGCATATTCCAGCGAGCTGGACGCCCGCGCAGGAGCACTAGTCCACCTTCACGAAAAATCTTCAAGAAGGAGGATCCCATGTTGTTGCTAGGCGAGCCATCCACATCCCTCACCCTTCTTTCCCTGTCTTCCATTTCCGAATGTAACTCCACCCGGTCCCTGCTGCGCTCAGACAGTGATGAGATTGTGGTGTATGAAATGCCTGTCAGCCCGGTGACAGTCAAGGCTCCCTTGCCAGCCATTACCAACCCACTAGTCAATGTCCAGATTGAGAGATTCAAACAAGACCCCAACCAGTCCCTGACTCCCACACATGTGACGCTCTCTTCCCACACCCAGCAAAGCGGGCACAGGCGCACACCTTCTGATGGGGCCATCAAAGGGAATGGACTAGTTGTCAATGGGTGCCCAACCAGTGGATGCCCTTCCAGTAGCTGTTTAACTGGAGCACTGGGAGCAGGTAGGTTTTCAGCCTTCTTCCTTTTCCCCTTCAGAATAAAGACCCAAACAGTATAATTATTTGTTAGGAAGTAAATGCGTTACTTCTGCAGCATCCATTATGATGGCCAGCCCTCAAGAAGAGCTTTTGGATGTTGTCTTTACACAAATAATGAACAGAATAATGCAGTAATGGTCTCTGTTCCAGCATCTCTGCGATAAGGAACTGAACTCTCTCTGCTCCCCTGTGCTTTGAGGCAGAGCATAGTATTGTTTCTTAGACAAAGATGGTACCAAAGTACAAATAATGCACATTTTTAGCAGTTCCCTGAGGAACTCCATCTCCATTGCCTTTATATGCTTTTTTGTATTGCAGTTACAATTTCAAAGTAAAATTTGATCTTTAAGGCAGTGAAAACTGGATCTTTAACATAGTTTGGGGCTATGCCACTGTTGCTCTTACTCCTTTGCAAGCAAGAGGGATCTTCCTGGGTAGGTAGTGTTCTCACCGCTGCAGTCTTTAGGGGTGGCTGTGACTTGATATCTTCAAAAACGCTTTCCTGTTTTCTTGCCCTAGTAATTCAGAAAAAAAAAAAAAAGACTAGAATAATAAATTAAAATCTGATTTTAATTAGACTTTTCCCAATGGTAAAACAACATGTGAGGTTGTCTGTTGAATGGCAGTCTGCAGTAAAATGTGGGTTAATGCAGCTGAGAATACTCATTAAAATGGTATTCATGAAAATTTAAAAGTTATTTTGTGTTTATTTAAAAAACCCCAACCAACCAAAACCCACAAAAATAACACCAAAAAAAACCCAAACCAAAACCCCCACTGCACCCCACCTCTAAACAAAAACAAACCAGGAAGCATCCCCAGTAGGCAGTGTTAGATGGCTCGTCCAGGAGGCTGGTCCTGCCGCTGCAAACTGTGTCGTGTATCTGCTGTGCAAGTGTCTCCCTGATCCAGTCAAGCAGTTAAGGTGTAACGTGCCCTCTGAGGGATTTGGAGAGTCCTCACCTCTGGTAGGAGGTTAAATCCATGCTCTCCAGTCTGGAAACTGAAGAGAGCAAATAAGAGAATGAACAGAATTTGCTGCTTGTGCTAGGACATTCAAACAGGTGTCTTGCAATGTGTTGAGAACAGCATAGGGGGAAAGAAGCCAATTATTCACTTCAGATTGGCGTAATCTTGAAGATACGGAGTTTGTAGGTTCAGAATGGAGGCTTTTTGCTTTGAAAATATTTTCACAGTATACATACAGTAACTAAGATCTGTTGGAACCATTTAGCAGTGACATCTAACATGTTTCCCTCTTCTCTTACATTCTCTGTTTTGGATAGGTGTGTTAAAAACACCTAGTCCAAGTAGAGATCCCAATGAGGTCCCTCGCCTGCCAGACCCCAACCTTGTTTTTCCTCCAACCCCAAGACGGTGGAATGCACAGCAGGACCCCACACTGGAAAGACCCAAGACATTGGAGTTCCTGCCCCGGCCACGTCCTGCAGCCAGTCGGCAGCGGCTTGATCCCTGGTGGTTTGTGTCACCCAGCAATGCCAAGGGTGAATCTTCTGCCAACAGTTCAAGTACTGATACTCCAAGCAATCTGGACTCTTGTTTTGCTAGTAGCAGCAGCACTGTAGAAGAGAGACCTGGACTGCCTGCGCTGCTTCCTTTCCAGGTGGGTCTTCCTGTAGAGGAGCGGACACTGTTGGACATAGATGCTGAGGGGCAGAGCCAGGACAGCACCATTCCGCTATGCAGAAGTGAACTTAACACACACAAAGCTGCAGCATATGAACTCAAGCAAGAATTCTGGTCTTAGTATGAAATCCACTGGGGACAGTGAGCCCCTCTAAATTCAATCCTACTTTTTGCACTGAGAATGCACTTTGAAGACAGATGAGATGGAGGGATGCTACAGAGATCATATGGTGCTGCCTCTGCTGAAGATGTGTTGTTGTTTGACTGCCTGATTTTTGTCTGCAGTTGGATGAAACTCGGCAACTCTGAGCTGCTGACTTTTGCTGTGGGGTTTTTCTGTAGTCTTCCCTGCCCTCTTGTTGCAATTTGAATCTGCAATGAGCTAAAATTATCATATCAAAGTCTTTGTTACTGACCTTGCAGGATTTGGCACTTGCAGTAAGTATATTGGTATCTATGCTGGTATTAATCAGTATTTTCAAAACTCAAATATTACACTCCAGCAGACACCAGTGTTTGATGTTTTCCCAAGGAATCCAGGACAGAAACAAGTAAATATCTGGAGACTACCTTCTCTGAAATGTATTCAGATTATTAGATAGGCCTGGGAATCATGGTACCCCCACTGAAGGAGCAGAAGTATCTGTCTTACACTCGCTTGCCCTCTTTTGCTCATGTGATAGTGCAAGGTGGAACATTGCAGAGGAAGGGCATGGCATCTCACTGATGGAGGTCTTTGAGAACAGACCAACTAGACTGTTGGGAATGAGTAGGTGTAGTTGATCCTGGCTTCAAGGCAGGTTGGATGGGCTTCAGTGATCTCTTGAGGTCCCTCTCAGCCCTATTTTTCTATGACCCTGTGCTTTCAAAAAGACAAGGGCTTTATGGTATGGCTGTTTATTCTAGCTTGCTTTTTTGTTTCAAACTTTGATTTCATCAGCCTCCTTTTCCCACTCCCTGTGTCCCAGGCTCGTAGTCAAGCTGCTTCAGTTTTGGGAAGGGAATTAGCAGGAACTCTTTCTTTGAAGCTGTGTTAGCTTTCAGCAGTAAGTTACTTGTCCCCTGGCTTTTTTCTTCCTATTTTTCCTACTTTCTTATGCTTTTTAGGAGTGGTTCTTGAAACCCAAGACTGTTCTTATGCACACTGATAATTGTTTAAGGCTCTTTTGAAACTGAGGCTTGTGTCATTAGTAGTTGGATTGTGCAAACAGGAATCGGAACATCTGAATTCTGTTTTATTTTGTCACTCACTGTGTGACCTTGGGCAAATAATGTAACCTCTGTGCCTGAATTTCCCCATCTGTAAATAATAGGGATAATACCTACCTCACAGGGGGAGGGGTTGGGACATAAGTAATAGGTATAAAGTCCTTTGAGATCTTTGAGTGAAAGGCACTATAGATATGTAAAACTTTATTCTTGTTCAAATATGTAAAAACTCCTCACTCTGGAGCAAGAACAGACCCCTGTCTTGAAGGAGGAAGTCACACAGGTCAGGTGTGCCTGTGCTCACAGCTTTCTGCACAGAGGCTGCCAGGGTGTCTGTGTCTCTGCAGGTGTATCTTACTGGCTTTGGTGACAGCTTCACTCTTTCCCAGTTTTGGCAAGATAAATAAGGTGCGTGGCCTTTATGTGAGTGTAATAGGGTAGTCTGCTTTACTGCAGGCTACAGCGTATCTGTTCACTCTTTTTGTACAGATCTGTGCTCGTTTTGCTAATGGACTGACCATTTGGGTGCAAAAAAACAATTTGAAAGTGCTGCCAATGCAGTGCTCAACCTGTTAGGGAAGTCCAGTCCCTAGGCAGTGAAGATTAATACTTTCCTGCAGCTGTCAGCACAGAGAACCTGAGTGTTTAGATGTTTGTAATCTGATGTTAAAAACCAGCATGTATGGGGAAGTACTGTACTTAAGTTCTTTTAATTCTTTTTGAGGGCTAGAACCAGCATGTTGCCATTAGTCAAGTGCACCCTTTTTTCAAGTGGTTGCAGTACGCTTTTGTGTAGAAAGGTCACATGTTTCTTGTTTATCATGTTCCATGAAATGTGTTTAATGGCAGAAGTACTTTTTACTTTCCCACTGAATGCTCCAGAGCTAGCCTGAATAACACTGTGCTGGCTGCTGAGGCTGGATAGACTGTTGACTGCGTAGACAAGGTATTCTGGTGTGGGGCTAAGATGCTTACGTTTCCGGCACTTTTGTTAAATGTAAGTCTTTAACATTGTTGATTTCTTAAGCTTTCATCCTCTTGCTTTCCACTTCTGAAAACTCAGTTTGTGATCCTGAAACTAAAAAAAGAAAAAGGCAAAACCCGTCCAAACAGGTGGTTCATTTCGATTGTGGTATAGAAATAAGTGCAAGGAAGCCCCGTCAGAGGGACATGAAGCAGGAGATTAAAATTATCTATTTTTTCTAGTCTGTCTTACTATTCTAAAAGGTCTGAAACAAAACTGGGTGAGCTGTTCTGATATGTAATGCTTTCCATGGAAAAAGTATCATTACAAATGTCATAGCAAGCATCCTCTGCTTTGCAAAGGCATCACCTGGAATAGCTCCGTTCAGCCAGAAATCTTTTAACACCCATGTACTTGTGTGGGATGGGAGGTTACGTTTCTAGGTCACATTGGTTTAACTCAGACCACTAAGCTTCCTCATAGTTCACGAGTTGCTTTCATCAAGTAAGGTTTCTATCAAGTTTCCAGCAAGCAAGACAGCTCGAAAGCCAAGTTGTTCTGGCACCTCTTTTGCTTAGGAAAGTTGAGGCTGAGCTACCAAAACCCCTTCCCCCTATCTCCCCTTTAGGTAGTCACTTGGTGAAGGTGGAGTGTAGCTGACCTATTAGAGGTATTAAGCTCTAAAGAGCATTTTACCTAACACAAAATGGACATCACTACATCAAAGGAACTGGGTAGGATTGATGACAAGGGGTCAAGGCTCTAGATCAGGGTTTTCAACCTAGGTATTCCCTACTGCAAAGCTGCCAGAAAGACTAGGTAGAAGCATAATTTGGGTTTGTGTGGGTTTGGTGGGGTGTTTTGTTTTGGGTTTTTTTGGTGTTGTGTTTTGTTTTTTTTTTTTTTTAAACAGTCTTTGGATGCAATTACCTTCATTGAACCTAGCATGTGAAGTAAAATGAGGTAGTCTTTAAGCATCAACACATAACTCTTCCAGTTGGAAGCCCTATGACTAACCTGAGGTATTGGGCAAGAGCAGTCTATTGTAGAAACAAAGCTATAATTTTAGCAGGTGGTGGGATATTCTCTGACAGGCAGAGAGGGCTCTCAAGGCAAAGAGTTGTCAGGGGTTTTACCTTACGCGTCCCAAAAGCTGTTGCAACTGGTGTCCTGAGGCCGGAGGCTCTGTGGGTGTCTGAGCTAGCTCCTAACCTCTCACTGTATGTCTCTCCCATCCTGGCTTGATTTCTCTCCTCCTTAATCTGTTGGGTTTTTTCCTTCCCAGCTGTGGGAGCTGAGGTGCTCCAGATCTCCAAAGGAGTGCTTCACTGTAGTCCACAAGACACTGAGAAGACAGGAGCCAGTCACCTCATAAATCTTTTTTTTTTCTACTGGTTACTGGTATTCCCATTTGTCAGTGAGACAGAAGTTTCATAATTATGTTAATTGACATATCTTTCTAGCAGTGTTCTTGAGGAAGATGGTGAAAATCTTGCTATAAAAAAATTCTAATAAATATATTGTTTCTTAAATATCTGAATAAGTTGCACTTTTTTTTTCTGAGAAAATGAGAAAAAGATAACATGAGAGCACAAAATCACTGAGCAGTCTCAAACATAATAACAAAAGAATTGGGTAAAATATGTTAAAGTAATTACAGGGCTCAGAGGAGGTGACAAATTTTTTAACTGATAGTAGTAAGATTGTTGCTGGGAATTTTCTGTTCTGGAAATAGATAGGTATTTTCTTTCAAATAGTCAGCTGGCCATATGTATTACTAATTTACGTTACTGATGTGCTGATTTAGGAAATAGAAAAAAAATTGCCAGCCCTTCAAAATATGCTGCCCTTGTAACCTGTTTGTTTTTCCTGTAAAGTTGGAGGGAAAGCACAGACATAGCAACCAGTGCAAAAACGACAAATTTTTTCATAAATTTCTACTGGTTTCACAGAAATTGAGTGTGGGACAGGTAGAGAGAAGAAAGCTTTTGTGTCAAAACTGAAGTGATAATAGTTATGGATCTTTTCTAATACTGTTGCTTCCTATGGACTGCACAGTGCTCTGTTTTGCCAGCAAGTAGTCTTATCTCCTTTCAATACTCTTTAGAGGTTCAAATGTAACTTCTTATGGGTTTGTTTTTTTTTCCTTGAGATTATTATTGCAGTGGGTTGATGCTCAGTATGGGGCAGGGAACCTCAGGAAAATATTCTTTTTGTAATGGTTTGAAAATACTCATTTTGTTAGAAAAGTGAATTTTTCACTATTGATGTAGAAAGACCGGTTCTGGTTTGGCATGCTTTTATGATGAAGTATTTTTCTCTACCTCTAGGAATGGGAGTAGTTGTCTTCCTCTTCATAGCATGCTGCTATTTTAAGACTTTATGGACAATACTGCATAGAGATGTTACTTCGATTTGTCATGATGCCTGATACCTCTCTTTCTGTTGAAGGTGAGGCAGTAATGGTCAATTAAATAAAGGTATTTGTCATGTGGAGTATTCTGTTAAATAGAAAATGACAGGAAACCTTTCATCTTGAATTACCTTTCCATCTTGAGCTTAACTTTTATTTGAAACTTAATTCATCTCTGTGGGATGAATATGGGAGCTGGAGTCCCTTTAGATTTATGGAACCAAACCTAATACTGTATCCCAAAATTCAGTGATAGTCTGTTACTTTTGTAAGTCATTTTAAGCTAATAATACTGGGTTTGTTTCTTTTGAGTTTTTTGAAACCTTTCTTCTTGGAAAAAGTGCTTACTGCTTTCTAACCTTTTCCACAGATTTTGGAAATATTCTCAAGAGCTCTGATCAACTCTGTGGCAAATAAGAAGGCTTATATCTTGCAGGGTGATACAGGTCCTCCTTTTGGCTTCACTTTTTTCAGTACGAAACAAGGATGCCTATACTTAGAAATGAAGTTTTCTGATCCTTATCCTATCGCTGCAGAGCAGTTTCTTAGGTTTCATATTTATAACTCACTCAAGGCTATAATTTGGGTAAAACTGGACATTAAGAGTGAGGGGATAGGCATGTGTAAAACGTATTTGCCAAGAAGCAATAAATACAGCATTTATGTACAAAGAGAGCGAAAACATACTCATGCTGTCACAGAGAGTAACTTTCAGGCTTCATAAACGCTTGGTTGATCATATAATTAAGGTACCTTTAGGAAAGAATACCTTCCTATGTTATTCTGTTAAATTCCCTATTGTGGGATTAGAATATGGTGGTTTGCACAGCCAGTGGTAGTGTATCTAGCTGGACAGGAAAGGATCTTTAACCAAATATTTTGTCTTTTTCTATTTCCAATCCAGTTTGTGGTTTAGATTTTCCTTTTTTTTTTTTTTTTGTGGTTAACAAACAAAAGAGTCTAAAGAAGAACTTACGTTTATTGTTTCCTCAGCCCTGATTTCACAGTTTCACGAGGCAGTATAGAAATGCATTTATGGCTTATTCTGCTGCTCCCTCTATTGAACATGCTAGTAGAAAATCACATGCTGTAGTTAAAATGTGCATTTGCTTTTGTTTTTTTCTCATGCTCAGCTTTCTTAAACAGCTTTGCCATTGATCAGAGATGAATACAGTTTCTGAAATGACCTACATCAGCTTTATTTTTGTATCTTAAAAGTAGTCATTCCCAGGCTAAGTGGTGTGTGTGTTTTACTAAAAGGTAATTTCCCACTGGTGACTGGGTGGTGGGTCTGATGCAGCTACCTGTATCATTGTTCCTGTAACAAGGATCTCCCTTCTTTTGCAACTGGGAAGTCTTCAGCATTTCATCCTTGTTTGTATACAAGCTTCATCTCGTGCTGTACTTGAGTGAAAAATCTTTTTTTCTTTGGTTCTAAATGGCTAGGAACATAATTTTCCTGCTGAGAAAGGTTCCTTGAACTGTTTGGGTTTTGGTTTGTTTTTTTCAAGCCTGTGAAATACCTATGTATGTGTTTCGTGCATCCTGTATTCCTAGGTGCCTTCTCTCTCACATGCCTCTTTGCTGGGGCCTGAGGTGGTTTTTTGGAGGGAACTCCTGGTTGTAGTTTTCAGTTCTGTAGCGTTATTCATCACATATCAGGCCAAATACCAGCTCAATAAACATTTCATATCCCCCATTCACTGATCTGCATACCCCTGTGGAAAGAAGTGCGCTAGCACTGGCTCTCCTCGTCTCTCAATTAGAATTCTGCCCCAAATCATCTTTATCGGTTGTTAATTCTTGTTACCGTAGTACTTGGGGGCCTGAGACAAAAAACAATCCATGTTTTCAGTGTGCTTTGACCTAAAAATGTTTCCAGGCTAGAAGTATATAACACAACTGGGAGAAGTTAAAGCAGAGGTTGTCAGGAAATAGCAAATAAAAGACTGAAATTATCCTTCTTAAGCAGTCAGAGGACAGAGGGGTACGAGCTGCTTGGTAATCTCTCGGCATCACAGGTAAGTAATTTGAGGAATATGTAGTTACTTAATTTCTGGTTGGCTTGTTTTATTTTACTACCTCATTTCTAGAGATGGAATTGGGAAGAAAGCATAAGTTTGGGTTCTAGGTAGGCAATTAAAACTGGAATTATGGGAGGACAGAGGCAAACGCTTGTATTTGGCTCTAACATGCAAATTCCTGATGGAATAATACAGCCAGCAATTCAGTTTTCTAAGATTATACTTGTTTTTAGTATGTTTTATCTCCAAAATAAACAATTAATAACAAGGCAGGGCATTTTTCTTGGTGGTTTCTGACCTCTGGAAGAGCTGATTGTCCACAGACCTAAAGATGGTGATTTCATATTGGTTGCTACTGCTTTTAAAAGTGAAGGTCTGTTTCTTTGAAAACAGATTTTTTTTTAATAATCTCATGTGCTCTTAAAGTGCACCTACACACAATCCTGACTGTTTCCCTGTATTTGCAGTGTTGTTTTCCTAATGTACCAGATCCTAATACAGTCCTTATTGCATCTGAATGCTAATGATGTGCAGATAGCCCAATGTCACTAATACTATGAAACCTCAACACATTTTTAGTGTGTAATGTGGTGGGTTTATAAGCTCAGCTTGAAGTGTGCTGCTGTTAGACCTGTAGCTGAGGGGTCAGATGGATGCACAGCTAGCAAAAGTGTGCTTAGAAGAAATGTGCAGGAGGGATGCCAAAGTTTTATTTGCTTAAAATAAATTATTTGAAAAACAATCATAGGGGAAGGGGCGGGCTTCATTATCCGTAAATACTTTTCTACAATCTTGTCCATGCTCAAGTTCTAGCTGCCAGCATAGCTAGTGAGAACCTACATTGTGTTCAAAAGTTGTTGGTTGAAACTCCAACGTAAGACTAGAATAATGCATTTTATATATGCTATTTCAGATTGATTGACACTGTCTCCCTGTTCTACCGTGATAGTTCCAATATAGCATTTTCGAAAGAAGAGATGTTGAGGTTGGGTAACGCGAACCTCCTTGTCTTGAAGAGAGATACATGGGTTTGAGAAAGAAGAAACATTGCTCTAGCCATGTCCTGGTGCTTTTGTGTCTTGGTCTCTTAGCAGTAGAGGTTATAATGGAGCAGGAAGACATGCTGGTGTTTTTCCAAGCTTCATTGATAAGAAGACTGCTAACAGCAGATTTTAGTATATGAGTGAACAAGTTCTTTGAGAACGCTTGTATTTAGTTTCTCCTTGTTGAGTTTCAGAACAAACCTGGCCTCTGATTACTGTTTGGTGTAGCTCAGTTGCACACTGAGCTTCTTGAGTTTATCTACATCTGGAGGAGAACTGAGCTTCTTCCTTGGGTTCTTCTGGAATTTATGGATGTGGCCACTTCTCAACTTGTGTAATGTGTTTTCTCCCAGGCCCGATCTGTGTCACGAAATGACTCGACTGATTGCCCAGATATTCATAGCAGGCTTGTTCTTCTGCCTTGCACGCTTTAGTGAGCAGCTCTTACGGCGTTAACAGGGTTAGCGTTTGTGTCCAAGTTAGGGCAGCTAATACCTCTGAGCTGACTTTTCTCACTGCATCTCAAGCAGGTGTTACTGCATCAGTTCTGCCATTGCTCTGTTTTCCAAGGTTATCTTGACAACCATAGCATCCAGTAATCCTAGACTGTAAAGAATAAAGCCACAGGAAAAAAAAAAACCCAGGAGTGTTTGCCGGTTGAACGGTTTGAGTTTGGCCACTGGTCTTTGCAGGGAGTAAAATCCATTCTCGTGCAGCATGGGTCTCTTTGGGGGATGGCTACATTTGAAGTGGAGAATATACCTAGATCCACTTAGAGTCAGTAGGTACCTGTGCCCCTCATATTTGGCAGTTACAGTAAAAAACCACATAAAGCCAAGAACATCTAGTGTAAAAGTTCATATTTAGGGTAATTAACTTTCAAGTGGAAAGGGAAGAAGCATCAACACAAGCACGCTCTTCATCACATTCTTAAACATCACTGAAGTCGATGGAATGTATCTGTGGGTCAAAATGTACAAGACCCCAGTTCAGCAAAGCTCTTTAAATCTAAACTGGGGGATTGTCCTGTAGAGATTAACGGTGAAAGACCGAGCTCTATTGATTGTCAGAGGAAAGAGTCAATTTACCTGAGGAAAGAGTTTCCTTCACAAGCCTCTGAGTAAATGCTGGTTTTATTGCTGACTCCCGTGGCCTTTCCATGACTGCACATGCCATGCCTATTTGACTGCTAGTTCTTGCCGTAAAACAGGGTAAGCTTTGAGAATGTTTCCTGACACAGGAGGAAAGATCAACAACTTCTGCATTAGCAGATTGCCAGCTGTATAGGGGCCGTACGTGGTGTGGGGAGGTTGTACGTGCAAACGTCAGTTTAACCTGAGGCCTTTTCTCAGGTGTTTTTTCTCATTTCAAAAATGCATCCCTCCAGGCTGGTGAACGGACCTGACAAGTTCAGCAGTGATCAACATCCACCACTGTTACTAGAGTCCATGGGTTCTTGTTTATCAGCTGTTGGCGCAGCGCTTTTTGCTGGTATGTATGATTTCTTTGTCCAAAATTCAGGCTAAGCTGGAAATATCTGAGATATTTTGCCTGACTTAAGTTGGCAGGCTTATATGGAGTGGGCCAGGCAACAGTGGTGGAAAAATCAGGGAAAATACCTGTGCTTTTAAAAATGTCTCTTCTGTGGCTTTGAAAGTCCAAGAATTTCTCAGCCAGAGAATGTATTTCCTCCTCCTTTTTATAAGCTACTTCTTTCTTTTGCCTTATTAATTGTGGATCTGCTCCTGCTTCTATTTAAAGCCAGATGCAAAAATCAGTGACCTGACTTTCCTAGGTACAATGTTGTAAATCTGAAGAACCAGGTGAGTAGATTACTCTACTGTAAGATCATGCCCCCATGTCTGTTCTTTTTGAGATACGGGATAGTTCCTGCCGTGTTGAAATCACTGTGTGGAGGGTGTTGGGTACTTCGTAAGGAACTCCAAACTCTGCAGGACTGGGATTCATCTTACAATTTAAGTATTTCAGTCTGATTTTGGAGACCTCTGTATGTCTTCTCTTCTGTTCGTGGTGTTCAAAAGTCTGTTGCTATGGAAGTAGCACCTGAAGGTATGTTTTGCCTGAAGAACCTGCAATGAAGCAGTTACATTAGCAAATGGTAACGTACCCCAGAGTTGAGTAAAATAACAGAGGCCACCAAGTTTTTCTTGTTCGTGTGATGAAATGTTGTCAAATTAAGTGATTTGTTGGAGCCTTCCTTTAACTTCTGTACAGCAGTAAGCTTAGAGGAAAAGAAGATTGCATTATTTTTTAAAAAGCTTTATTTGTGACCCGGACTTGTTGCCTCTGACCCTCTTGGGCTTAAATAGTTAAATTATATTAATGTCCAGTTTGTTTCACTGTAGGTAACACATCAACTGAATACTCTTGTGCATAATCTACTGTATCTTTCCTCTGTTCTGTGTCAATGTATTATGTGTATTTGGATTAAAGTTCTTTTTTTGTATTAAATTATTTTATGTTATAGAACAATATTTAAGTGAAGCAAAGAGCTAATGGAAGTTGTTGGCGTTTTGGGATTTCTTTTCTCTTTGCTCTTTTTTTGGATGTACTGTAAATTGTAAACCAAGGATGCCAAGCAGGCTTGGTTCAATGGCTAAAATTATTGTATTACAGTGTAATGCTGATCTAGGCCTTGTCTCAACACTAGAGCACACAGACTTGAATAAAACTGTTATAAAAGTGATTGTCTTCAGGCCTCGAGTTCTTGGGTTTGTGCTTCGAATAATTTTGAGCAGGTATTTAGAACAGCGATGGCATTACCTTGCTCTGGGGAACTCGGAGTTTTTCCCAGTGCCAAAAGAAGTTTGTTTTTCTTTGCTAGTCGTCTGGGTCCTGCTCAGCTACTCCAGCTCTGGGTCTCCCCCTTGGGTTTTTGAAATCTGTTTTTGCAAAACCCCACACAGCTTAGTATCAATCTTGGCACGTGGTACCTGTCTGCTAACCCCCTTCTGGCTTCTTTCTGAACAGGGTAATGAATTGCAAGCCTTTTTTTTATTATGGCTAATATTTCTGTTCTGTTAGCTTAAGAGTTTTCTGCTCTTTATTTAGTATCCCAGCCGGAACGTGAATCTGAATGCCGGGATCTGGAGCTAATGCAGTAACACGTTTTGTGCATGATGACATTTAGCAGATGGTTTAGATTCACTTCTGATGCTGTGCCTTTGTCCCTGCCGCGTCAGTCAGTGAGACTCACAGTTGCCTGAACAAGGATCTTTCCTAGCTGTCTTTCAGCTGCTGTTGGTGTGAAAGCCAGAACACCATGGGTTTGATTCCTAAGTTGTGTGTTTCATTCCTGGGTTGTGCCTTTGCTCTCCTCTGCCACCAGGCCATCGTTGCACATTCCTCTGCTTTGCCCTGATGAAGAAGTACGTAATACAAGAACTTAAGTTTCATAATTTCTATTGAAAGGAAATTTTTCTCTAATGTGGTTACATGCAAGAAATCCTACACCCTTGCAGACATGGAGACCTAACGATGCATAGGTAGAGTATCGTTAGCCATATATTCCAGTCAAGCTGCAGTGGTGATGGGGGTTTTTGCAATAGGCTGGGAGGAGAGTGGACAGGCCATAAATTAAGTTTAGTTAGAAATAACCACATGCAAAACGAGTCGCCTTTTCACTTGTTTTAACAAAAGGTGTCTTGCAATGGGTTATCTTTCAAACTCTTTCCCCTCACTCCCCCCAAATCCTGAATGCCTCAAACTAAAATAAATATTTTATTTCTACCTTCTGTAGCGTTTTACAGAGTGGGATCCTGTTCTAAAAGAATCTGATTTTCTGTATCAATTTGCCCACCTGTCACAAGCACCAGGTTACCATCGTGTTCAAGCTGGCCCCATCAGGAGCCAAAGTCTAGATGCACGGTGACAGATGAATTTCTGCCAGCAAATGCAGCCTGTGTAGAAAATGGCAGGTCGCTAGGGCTGAGAACAGAAACACAACTAGAAGTTGGGAATACAGCTAGAAGCAGGGGAATGTAACCACTTCTATCAGAGAGGGAGGATCCTAAGTGAAAGCCACCAGGGTCAGCATGGGTACAGAATAAACACTCCAGCAGATGTTTGAGGCTTTGTAGTTTTTCAGTTGTTGATGTGTCAGCAAGGGTTGGGTGTACAAATTATACAGCACAGATCTTAACGTAGGCCTTCAGCTGTAAATACACTCAGACGAGGAAATCATGTGTTAACATGATCGTGTTCCTCAGATGGCACGTGCTGGAATAGTCCTTGTAGGTGGTGCTCTGAAAGCCCACTGCATACCTTGGTGTAACTTCTGAGAGCCTTCCAAGGCTACGCAGATTTGGAAGAAAGAGCCCAGACTTTCCTATATGATGCAGTTGCAGCTAATACGATAAAGGAATCCATTGTTTCCACAGAAACGTTGAGATGCTTGGCCCTTCTTACATGAGGTAAGAGAGAGGCTGTACCACTGAAGCTAGGCTTTGCCAGAACCTAATTAATTGCAACATGAGAGGTTTGCAGGCAAATTGGTATCGGGGTCAAGGATACCAGGCTTTAGAAAAAATGCTGGAGTGAACACAGCAACAACAGACATCGGAGTGTCTTCACAAAGGTTAACAAGCTTCATCTTCATGCTGGGACACAAATGACACTGCAGTTTGCTTGGGGAACAATTGTGACTAAGGATGAGCAAAGCTGCGGGGCTTTCAAGTAGACTTCAACATGTTTGTGGCTCTTCAGTACTTAATCTGAAACCTTATTAAATAGTATGAGATTCACTTTCTGCTAAGTCCTCATTAATTTAACAAAGAACAAATCCAAGCGGAATGAAAAGAGGTAGGATCAACTGATAGCTCTCCAACACAAAGTAGAACAAAACCATAATCGCGTTACTAAATATAACCAAAGCCCGTACAGTTCATGCCTGCAAAATTTGCTCTGAAGTTTATTCCTTTCTATGAAAGTCATGCTGTAACATCTTAACTTTAATAAGAAAAACATGGATTTGAACACTCAAAAAAGCATGAATGGGATTACCTGTCACAGATTGCAGACAATATTAAACGAACCATCTCTGATGGGTATGAATGTCTTATGCAGTTTTGTTCTCCAATGGGACCCTGAATCAGTAGTTGGAGAACTGATCATTGTATAAAGAGCTGACTATTTTTGCAGAAGTCGGGCGTTTTTGGTGACCTTCTGCAGTTGTACCTGGCTCTTTATGTCTTTTCCTACAGATACCCATATTTCTATGACCAGATCTTGCAGAACCCAATTGGAGGTAAGAAGACCTAAGCTGGTGCGTGTTGTAAAGGAGAACTGTTCTTGATATGGCTTGTGATGAGGACTTGTGACTGGAGAAACTGGGGCAAAGGAGGAGTTCAGAGGTTGGGGAGGGAGGTGGAAGATGGTTTCTTTATGCTTGTCTACCTGCAGAAGAGAAGGGATGGGAGGAACAGGCACCAGCACCGAGGAGAATGTGGGTTAGAGCTGTGGGATCATGCTGTTCTTGCAGCCACATGTCAGCTCTTCTGGGTTAGCCTGAAGTATTTCTCACTCCACAAATTAAAATGCAAGGTAGAGCAGCACCTTTTTTGCTCCCTGATTATACATATACCTTCAAGCAGTGCTATTTCAAGCAATGTCCATCATCTTCCTTCTGTCCAGAGATACGGATGGGGAATCAACATTTTCTGTTCTTAATGCTGAAATGGCATCACAGCAACTTAGTCTTTAGGGTTCCTCAACTTAAACAGCCATCACGAAAAACGTTGCCTACCTCTTGATCACAAATCCTTTCCCATTCAGCTAACCATGGAATAGATTATTTTTTAAAAGAATGTTGTTGGACAGTGTAAAACTGAAAGTGTCAGGAGAGCCTAGGAATTTGCTGTAATAACCTGCTACTTATGCAAGTCCTTTCTGGACTTGTATCTACACACTCTTCAGGGTGTAGATGCTGTCTCGTATCTCTCCAGAACAGCAGGCCTTTCGGGACTAGGGAAGGCCGAGGCAGGAGCTGCCATGAGAGCCTTTGAGCACCAATAAGGTTAAGTATTGCATGAGCAACCCGTAAGGGTGTTGGAAAAGGCTTTTCTTTCCTCATCTAACCTGTGCAGTGGCTGGGTGACAGTTGGCGAGCTTGTACGCCAGCTTTCTGGAATAAGATCAGAGCTTTGGGACCACGTGGATAAGGAAATCCAAGTACCTGACCAGCTCTGTGCAGCTCCTGGGTTTTTTTTCCCTCTCCCAACAGATAATTCCCCTTGGGGCTGTGTGACACGTCTGAACCGCCTCGTTTCAATGCGGTTCTTACCACTTCGGGCTCCATCTCAGACCAGCAGTCTTAGCCTTGGGGCTCACCCCTTGTAAACTTACTCTTCTCCGAAAGTTTGAGTGCGCGTCGGGGTGCTCCCTGTATGTTCTAACCACCAGCGGAGAGCAAGGCACGCCGGTCACCAACGTCCCCCTCAGCCCCCTTCTTGTGACAGAAGCACTGTGCAAGCCATGGCTTCAGGTGCCATCACCTACTCCTGTAACTCATACCCTCACCCTTTGGGCCAATAGGTCTGCTTCAGTTTGCTGGTGGTGACTGCCAAGATCCACCATAGGAAAACAGAGTGAAGCTGGGAGACCTTAGAGCTGGCTGAGCACTTGGATTCATCTACCTGATGTGTCTTCCACGGCTCGTTACACCCCTCCTTTAACTGCTTTCAGAATGGGGATGTTTATTATACACGTACTTCTCAGTAGGCCCTGGTGCACAATATACCAGATATTTATTTTTTTTTTATTTACTCTGTGTGTGGGAGTAAATGGGATTTAGATTGTGCAAAGCTCTCACCTTTATTCGGTTTGTTTTATCTAAAGTGACCCTTTGCTAAATTGACTGAGATGATAATTGAGTCTTTCTCTCAATGGGGAGTTAAAACAGAAGCTGTTTGGGTTTGTGCCCTGGGGTGAGCGTGCCTTTGGGGAGGGAATTCTCCCTGCTGGCATCCCGAAAGCTTTTGCAGGTACTGCCTGCCACCCTGGCTTGGGTTTATTCCCATCCCGCCCTAGGCTTTGGTGGGACATGGAGTGAAGCAGCTGAGGGGTGTCCCTTGGGAGGGAGGAAGCGGGGAGAGGGGAAGCATTCGCCCTGTCCCTTAGGAATGGCATCACTTCTGTCATTCAAGGGCATTTTCCTGGCACCCACTACCATTATACCCAGGTACCTGGTGGACACATCCAGGCTTTTCAGTGTGTTCAGAGGGGGCAGAAAAGCAGTAGGACTTGGCCAGAGGCACTTGGTGGCATCTCCAAGCTTGCAGGCAGCGCAGAGCCCTCGGTACGAGCCGCACACCCGCCTCTTCCCTGTGCTTGCTCCTGCCGACGTGTGTGATCGCACACGTGTGTCTGCAGCGCTCCTACTGCCTGGGGGTGTGCTCCCAGGGTGTCACTGTTAGGGACAGTTTGACCCCACGGCATCAGCGCTCCTTCGGTGTGTCTGGAGCTCTCTACCCTGACCCCAGTTCTCATCAGGGAAACAATATAGTGGGGAAACCACCCTGAAGCCCACAGCTGTGTGGGTGTGCAGGGGGTGGCTACCTGCACCTGTGCCTCGGCCACAGGTGAATCAGAAATGCACAAATTCTTCTTGGCATTCATTCTGCTCTGTGTCAGGCTGACACCGACCTCCTGCCCCTTGAAGACCTCGTTCCTCCTCACTTACAGGTGGGTCCCTACCTTTGGCTTTTAGTACAGCTCAGTGACTGCGCCATGTGTTTGGTCTGCGATAGGAATGAACAGAGTATTCATCTAGGTCTTGGCACCAGGCTGGAGTCTGAGGGATGTGTATTAAATTTAGAGCTAAAGGGACAGCCAAAGTGCATGGATTTGAGCATGTAAGATGCTAAGGTGTATAGGTGTCTTCGCTGGCTGTGCGAAAGGGTGGATTAATTCCATCCTCACGACATGCTGGGAAAGAGTCAACACTTGATCTCCCTGAGAGTCACCATACGTCCTGGCTACTTTCCTCCCTTTCTAGAAGGAAGGGTTTTGGCGAGCACAGCAGTGCTGCAGCTGGGAACAGTGCTTAAAATAACACCGCGGCTCCGGCTCAGATTGGTAGCCCCTGGCAGCCGCGCTGTGGATTGCCAGGAAGAAACTGTTTGCATCCTCAAACTGTAGGGGATGTTCCTACCGGTGCAGAAATATTAATTGCGAAATGCTTTGTGCCATGACGGGCTGGTAAGGAGGTGGATTTACCGTAAAAAGGCAACCCAGGGAAGAGTTCGTGCTGCTGTGAGGCTGGATGACTCAGGCCGTGATGGTCCGTGTCCTGCTTGAGGACTTGAAGGACGAAATCTGCTGCAATGACTGTTTCGTTTCAGCACTTTAATGCCCGAGAAAATTTACCACATCTGCATCTCAGTGTCACGCTGTGCCAGTGAGAGGCCAAAAATAAAACAGTTTTTCTTTTATTGCACAGGCAGTAGACAACGTGGCAAAGAACCCTTGCTCCTGCAGGTCGTTGGGTTTAATTTGCTTCGGGTCATGTAGAAACCAGCAGCCGCTCCCAGGCAGCAAGCACTGGGTGGCTGTGTGCTCTGTAGATTTTGGTTCCCCCCGTCAGTCACGATGCAGGAGCCACTACCCTGTTCAGGACACGTTGTACCCCTGAAGGATGTTTTATCTGGCCATCGCAGAGACCTGCTCCCAGCCCAGCCATGCAATTGCTGGGTAACCCTTCGGTGACACCCATCACCCTCAGCCTCCCCCCCTGCAAGAAAAGGGCTCCTGCTCCTTCCCAGGAGACTTGTGAGGTCGGAGACTTCCCTGTGGGGGCAGAGGACATCTTGTCTGAAGCCTCTCCCTTCACTGGCAGGTGTGATGGTGGTGGTGGGTTTTAATTACAGCTGATCACATGCTGTTCTTACCGCTAGTTGCCACACTCCTGGGCAGAACTGAAGGACGCTGCCCAGGCAGGCTGAAGGCATCTCTCCCAGGGCTGAAAGCTCCATATCTCCAGGACCGTGCAGCACCTCTGAACAGCTGCAGAAAGTGGATGTCAATACCATAGTGCCCATCTTGCACCACCTTTCTGGAGCTTGTATTGGAAGACCCTGGGAACATCTGTGTATTTTCTTTCCTGTTCTTAGTTATATTCCTTGCCCCAGTCCTGCATCTTTCAGAGTACTCAGCCTTTATTTAAAATTAGATTAAGGGTTTCTCTCATGACTGTTGGCCAAGAAGCAGTCTCTGATGTGGCTCACTCGGTGCCAGTTCAGTGCAGATGAAGGGGAAGTGGGAAGATCTGCACAAGCAGGTGACGAGTCACGAGGGGCTCCACGGGTGTCACAGATCCCTTTCCGTCCAACACCCCTTGTCACTCATCCGAGGTGGTTGGCAAAAGGTCAGGGCTGTTCCCAGGGTGTTACACCAGACAGGGGTCTCGCAGCAGATCTGGGCAGTTCGCTGATCCTCACCCTGGACATAGCACAGGGTTCTCGGGCTCTTCAGAGGGTCCCACAGCTGCCTGCGGGCAGATAAGGGCTGGGAACAGGAGCAAGGCTTAAACACCTCTGTGTCCCTGACGTCTCTGGCTGATAGAGAGATTTGCTGATTGTTTTCCTGTCGGGATCCACACGGCAGCTGAAAGATAAAAGGGCTTCTGTGGATAGGAAGGAAAACATCCAGAGGTCCCATCTGGGTTCTGAACCCCACCGGAGCGGGGCTCCACAGGGAAGAGAGGAGGCTGTAAAGGATCCATGGGAGGAACTGGCTGGGCTCCAGCCCGTGTTGCCCGGGCAGGGTGGGCAGGGAGAGGGGTCTGTGCCCAGTCCCTGTGCCTCGCTGCCCTCTCCTCATCTGGCTGGTGTGGAAATTGCATTTCACCGAGGGCTTGAATTTCCCAGCAGGGGTTTTGCCACCTGCCAGATGCACCTACTGCCTTCAAAAGCTGCAAAATTATGTCTTTCTCGGGTACCACTGGGCTTTTGGCGTTCCCTGTTCTCACATCCAAAGCAGCCTTACACATAGGTCAAGAGAGAGCGGTCAGACAGAAGGGTGCCCGCACATCCCAGTCGGGTGACTGGGCACCATGAAACCCTATGTCCTGTTGATAACCCAGAGTGATGAGCTCCCTGTGTGCTCCCTATATACCTTCCTGTCCTCCTCTTGTTTCCATGTGTGCCCATGTAGTTTCCTGATTCCCACCCAACCTTCTCGGATGCATTTCCAGAGCCTCATCTGCCAGCGCTCAGTTTTGCAGCTTATGTGGTGGTTCCTTTTTCTGTATTTTTCTAGCGGATGAGATACTAATTGGTGTGGATCACATCTATTTCCAGCTGAGCTGACTTTCTGTATTTATAGGCGCCAATCACAGGCTGGTAATTAGGCACAAAATAATAACCAAGGTGAGCATATGACCGTCATGGAACCGGGCTTTGTTCTTGCAGCTGCTTACATTTGATTCCATAATGGCTTTTCCTTACTGATTTTTATTCTTGTGTCTCTCTCTGTCAAGGCTCAGCCTTTCCTCCGAGCTGAGGCTCGTGCTGATTTTGTCTGGCAGCGAGCATCAGGATTCAAATGCAAAATTATGTGCTTCCAGCCCCCCAAAATGTATTCCTGGCCCTTCTGGTTGCTCTAAGTTGTTCGCTGGCTAAGTTACCTTGGTGAGCTGTGCATTTTTAACACACCTTTGAGGTGATTAAAGCCATAATGTATCTCAAAGCCAAGAAGTGGCTTTCCCCAGGTCCAAGGCGAGCGCCAGGTAAGCGCAGATGGCAGAAGGGAGTTGTGTTCCTCTGTGGAAGGGAACTGCACACACACACACACATCACACACACACACACACACATATCACATACATCTAGGTGAGGACAGTGTCTCTGACTCAGGCCAAACAGCACGTTGCCCTTCTTGGCCTTGGGTGGGGGACCTGGGGGGGGCAAAGCCATGCCACGTGCTGAAGGATGAGAGAGAGCCGGGCTGTGCTGCAGGCAGGGAGGCTGAGAGACGGCAGCCGAGGGACTCTGACAGCAAGGAGAGGAAACCACAGGAGTGTGCTGCCACCACCTCCTTTCCAGCCGTGTGGCCCGAGGGTCAGGGACATCGGCAGCTCCCCAGAGTAACTGTGGGGCAGGCACTCCTACCTGCTTATTGCCTTTCCTTATAGCATGCGAGGGGAAAGTGGTCATCACTTTGCTTTCCTGACACCCGCTATGCATGTCTCTGGCTGCAATTTAAATGAGTGCACATTCTGTAGTGACTGAAAAGGAGGAAAAAACTTCTATGAAGGAAAATTTGACGATGGAGGGTGGGAGAAGGCAATGGGTAGAATCACCATTTTTGGGATGAAAGTGGTGTGATTAGGGAGCGTAGGAAGTACAGACCGACTTTTTTGTGTGTGCACTTAGCACCTTAAATCCAGGATCTTTGCAAACACTGTTTAATATTCCAAACAATCTTCTTCCATGGGTCATTCTACAGTTCAGAAACTGAGGCAAAAAGAGGTTAAAAAATCTTTCCCAGGATGCAAGCTTTAAGCAGCACTGAAAGTAGAACATGGGAGTCCTGCTTCTTCATTCCCTTTTCTGGCCACAGCTCTCTCCTTTGATTTTCTACAAGTGTTTTTTGCTTGAGGTATACATTAGCATGCTCTCTTGGACAACAGTATTTGGTTGTTAGCAAGGATAATGATATTAAAACAAAATGGCTGGATATCTCTAGAGGTCCACAGGGAAGCACCGGATGCTCCAGTAAGAGCAGCGCTACCAGGAAAGTGATGGATGCTATAGCTAGGTACTGAGTAATGTAGCATGAGAACCAGCCTCTTAATGGCCCATTAAGAAGAAAAATGACATAGAGAAGTTGAGGCTATTTTTGATTTTCGATAATTGTTTCCTAAGAAAATGTTGCCTTCTACCCAGAGGATCAGTCAAATGTTTTGTTGTGAGTTTCATGGGCTTTAGCTAATAAAAGGTAAGCCACTGACCGGTGCGTAAGTGCAGAATGATAAAGCATTTCTCTGGGTCAAAGCTTAAAATATCCAGGGAGTTTCAGCATCCCTCAGTGGTGCTGTACGTTACACGTAGTGTCTCTGAACTGGAGTGCTGAGCCCACATAACCTGAGCTGTTGGTTCTGGAGCACAAGTCTTATGAGAAGAGGCTGAGGGAACTAGGGTTATTCAGCCTG
>JAOXJM010000041.1:28195242-28243524 GCA_026413425.1 Tringa solitaria
TTTGTCAGAGTTAGGTTGATGGTTGGACAAGATGATCTTGAAGGTCCCTTCCAACATAGAAGATTCTGTGATTCTGTTATTCCCTTTTGCACACCACCGGAGATGATCTCTATGCTGTGTTGGGGGTGGCAGGGTCTCCTTGCCCTTTGGAGAAGTGCACTGGGCCTCCTGAGCCCACCAGACCCCAGAGATCCAGCCAGGTGCTGGTATTCTGTGGCAGATGGCGGTTATCTGCCACACAATCTGGTGGGCAGGGTGAGCAACCCATCCTTAGCACCGGTGAGTCCTGAGGGGACCCACATTATTTTGGGATCAGAGTACATGGCGTCTTTCCTTCTTCTAGTTTCCGCTGCACGTGCTAGTACTTTTTAACCCTTGTTCTCACACGCTCCGGTCATATAAAAATAACTGAAACTTAATGCCAGATGCCCTTCTTCCCATTTTGCCCTTTATTTTCCTCGCATTTCAGGGGAACAATCCTCAGCACACAGGAGGTGCCTCTGACAAAGTCAGTGTCGGTACCTGTGTGTGAGCAGGGACGGGAAGGAGGGGCTGGGAGGTTGCCATAAGGTGTATCGGGAAAGGATATAAATGGGTCTGAAGCTTTGCTGGGGAAGAACCATCATTTTTCCTTTTAGTGCCCTTCAGGAGCCTTTCATCCTCTTCCTGCTACGGTTTGGCCATTTGCCTGATGTTACCGACCTGGGAAGACTAGACAAGTCTGGGCTTAAAGTGTCTTTTTTTGGGGCAGGTACCAGTCCTTCAGTGCATGTGCTGGTACTTCTTGCAGTAGCATGTTACGCAGTTCAGTGCCAATATTCTGGGATCAGTGCTCAGAACCTCTTCTGAATAAGCAATACTTTAGATAAATTAGGTGGAAGTAATGAAATCGGACATACTGGGAGGTAGAGAGCTATCTGAGCATCTTCCTTCCTCAGGTTTTCATGCAGCTGCAATCAGACCCGCATAAAGGACAAAGTTGGGTAACACCAGCGTTTGAGGGGAGAGGAAAAGTATGCAGATATGACATCTAAGAGCTGCAGAAAAGACAAGAAATCAATAACGTGAGGTTTAGTGGAACAAACATAGCATGACTGTTTTCACTCCATACAGTATTTACTGCTTGTAGTAATTTGTCCCAGATACAGGCCATGATCTGGAGTTCTTCGCAGACATTTGAGGATGCAGTTTCTATGAAAGATGCCATCCTAAATAAAGCTGTATTGATTCAAGGGAAAGGAATAAGCTTTACAGACATGAAAGGAGCAGGGAAACGCTGGTTGAGAGGCAGAACCCCAGAAAAGGATCTGAGGCTGGACATAGAGTTGCCTCTGGATTGATATCAAATGCTAATACAAAAGCAAAACTGGCAAAACACCATTTGGTGGAGAAAGAAGCGGGTGTCCCCTCATAACCTGGGGAAGAAAAGTCCTGCTGGGTTCTACAGCTCAATCCACTTAAGGCCCACTCTAGCAGCTGAAGGAGGCGAATGATACAGGACAGAGGACTTAAGTGACAAGCTGTAATTGTAAGTTAACATGTCCTCTACTGAAGGGCAAATGAGGGGATGGGAGCCCAGAGAACAAAAGGTGCTTTTGCCTTTGTGCGTGGTATATCCTGGAACTGCCCTTATGCTGCAAGCTGGTCTTTGATGCTCTTCACTTTGTGAAGCACCAGGTGTTCCTAATAGCTACTCTGTGCTGATTTCTCAGTCTTGATCATATTTAATACCCCTCTGATTGGAGTTATGGGGTGAATAAACCCTTCTTGTACCCAGTCTTTTTGCCATTCTAGTTCCAGCTGGGGACAAGGAGAGGAAAACAATTTCTGACCTCCCCTAACAGGTAGATGGTTGGTGTACTAGATAACATCCTCTCCTATAGATAAGAAAGGGAGAGGCAAGTTGAGGTGCTGGCAGAACTTTAAAGGAGAGAATTACCTCACCTTAAATGGCAAGGGGAGGAAGAGATGCCCTGTTTCCTGGGCATGTCTTTCTCTCTCTGTGCCCTTGCCCTCTCTTACCTATGTGTAAAGACAGATGATATTCTGTGCACTGCTTCAATAAACAACCTTGGGCTCTACCAAACAACAACAAAATGCAAAAGGCTTGGCACTCCAGTCATATTGCCTAGGGGTAGACCTGAGGGCAGAGTGGGAATAGCTGAGCTGGTGAAAAGTGGCTGAGGAGAGACGTGCATCTCTGAGATGAAGAGCAGGGGCCACGAGAAGGATGAGCGACCTGTTGCTGGTTTTGGGTTCTCCAGGTCAAAATGAAAATTGATGAACTTAATCTACACGAGAGGAAGTCTGATGTAGAATTAAGATCAGTTTAAGTGTGGGAGGAAATAGCCAAGGGAAGTCTGGAACAGCCGTGCACTATACTTCATGGGCCAGGATTCAACAATCTCCTTTTGCAGATGGGATAAGGTTGAGGGAAATATCTAAAGTGTGTATGTGCCTGTGTATTCACGTCCTTTCCCACGTGTGTACCTGAGCATGTGTGTGTTGGGTGGGCATCTGCGCCCAGCTCAGAACAGCACCTCTGTGATTTATAGTTTCCAAGAGGGAGGTAAAGCTGGTGTCACAGCAGCCGCTAGAGAACAACCTAGAACAACTGTGGCACGCTTTTCAGCGTCATGAAATCGTGAATTAAAACCAAACCAAAAATCTCTCCTCACTCCTAATGATATTAGCACTCCTAGTAGCACTTGCTTATTATAGAATACAATTCTAAAAAAGGCAGTTTTACTTTTGCTGATTTTTCTACACTTCTAGAGAATATCTGTTTACAGGCTGTAAGACTTGATTAAATGTGAAGACAAATGAAAAAAATAGAAATAAAGCATTTAGCAGCTTTCTGGATCATGATGCAGTAGTTTGCTTTCATACCATGGCAGGTCCTCCTACAGCTAAAAAGGTGCATTACAGAGACGGTAGAAGCTAAGATGAATTCACCACATCCCCCCACTCCTGCTAAGTCAGTAGGGTTCAGACCAAAGTCTGGAAGTCAAAAGTGCCATCTGTTTTTGTGATTGATTGTGGGTATCATACAGAGCGTGAAATCTGGGGAGGGGGTTACAAACCTAATAGAAAGCCCAAGGTACACCTGTAATAAATACTCTGGCAGGGACAGCAGAGCTTGGAGAGTTTTGCCTTGGGAAGGAAAGGGCACTGGCACCGTAGGCAAAACCTGCAAGGGGACCAAAACATTCTGCAGGAACGAGGAGTGCTCTGGAAAGGGAGTTGTCAGGCTTTCTGCCCTCGAGGCTGTGGGCTGCAGCATTTCGGTAAGCACAGCCAAGCTACAATCAAACACATTCTTTTTATTGCAACAGATGATGACAAGACGGTTTTTCAGCAGACATTCAATTATTGTATGAAATAGATGGTTGAGCATAAGGCGAAAGTTCTCTTTTTAGATAAAGCTGCTCTTCACTTGAGACTCCTGTAATTAGAAAATGTATTTGTAGCTGCTGGATACTCCTGCCTCTGCAAGCTTTTTGGATCTACATCAGAATTTCAAAGGTACAGGCTTCTTAAAATATCTCTGAGATCACTGGACTCAAGTGTCAGACAGAAGTATGTAGCGTACTGCAGTGTAGGTAAATAATAAATAGCACCTTTCCAACGCTGTCACCTTCTTAATAGGAACAGTAAAAAAAAAAGTGGTGTTCCTTTTCTGCTAAATTTGTCATCCGTCAGTGGCTGCCTGGTGAAATCCAGTAGTTATACAAGGAGTGAGAAGTCAGGCTCCCCCCGTCCCTTCCTCCTTGCACTGCCTCCCCAGCGGTCACAGGCAGCTTGCCTGCTTGCCCTGGGAGCAGCCACCAGCCTGGGGGGACATCTCTCAAAGGCCAGAGCTCTACACCCACTGCTGCTCTCCACCACTTTGGCACAGGCTGCGGGCTTGACAGCCGCTTTCAGGCTTCTCTTAAAATTTGGCAGTAGCTCTTCCTGCCACGCTGAAGTTATCTTTGATTCGGAGAGCAATGTTCCTGTGCTTTGAAGGCCACGTTGAGATTGCCTGTCTGCACTGATCCAAGCAGACACCCTGCTCAGCTGCTAACCCACCTCTGCCCCGGAAGAAGGCTCCTTACTGTTAGAAAATGAAAGGATTAACCCCTTCTTGGCCATTTGGTTTTGTGCACATGAAGGACGTGGACCTGTAGAAGCAGGTCCAGAGGAGGGTCATGAAGATGATCAGAGGGCTGGAGCACCCCTCCCATGAAGAAAGGCTGAGAGAATTTGGGTTGTTCAGCCTGGAGAAGGGTCCGGGGACACCTTACACTATCTGAAGGGGCCCTACAGGAAAGCTGGAGAGGGGCTTTTTACCAGGGTATGTAGTGATAGGACAAGGGGTAATGGTTTCAAACTGGAAGAGGGTAGATTTAGATTAGATATCAGGAAGAAAATTTTCCCTGTGAAGGTGGTGAGGCACTGGAACAGGTTGCCCAGGGAAGCTGTGGATGCCCCATTCCTGGAGGTGTTCAAGACCAGGCTGGATGGGGCTTTGAGCAACCTGGTTTAGTGGGAGGTGTCCTTGCCCATGGTAGGGTGTTGGAACTAGGTGATCTTCAAGGTCCTTTCCAACCCAAACCATTCTATAATTCCTTTCCTCACATGTGTGTTTAGGAGACAAGGAATGTCCAAAACCTCCAGGACCATGTTCCATTTTCTCCTCTGCAAACCTGCCAAGGCAATGGCAAACCCACAACTAAGTGCAAGCAGAGGTCAGGATGAAGAAGTACGATGGCAGTGCTGATCAAGGTACATCAATATTGATCCAAAAAAGTAAACCATCTGCAAGCTTCTTGTATTAAATAGTGACGTGTTTTAAGTGTAAGTCTCCAAAAAGAAGTACCTGAAAGAAAACTAATGAGAAATCCTTCCAGTGATGGGAAATGCGGAGGTTCTTGAATTCCCTCTATTGTTTGTGGGATTCAGTGGTAGAAATTGGTGAAGAGTTTGTATGAAATTGGATTAGCTGCTTAATGTATCTCCTGCAATCCAAATCAGTAGTTATCCTGCAAGTGTGTGTGTGTGTGTGCGTGCGCGCCTGTCCCGGAATATACTGAGAAATTCTGAGATGTTAACAAAAAAATTCTCACACCAAAGTTACTGTTTATGTTTAACCTGAAATATTTTGCTCACTGCTGGTAGAGCCAAGTCATGTTGAGTAGCCAGTTCTCCAGCCTCTGTACCGTGTCAGCACGGCTTCAGTACTGCCACGAGACAGATAGAAAACCATCCGTCTCGTCTGCAGCCACCCTGAAAGAGAGATCAGGGAGTTATGGCATCTAAGTGTCAAGGAAATGAAACTATCTCAGTGTTCCCTGAGGGGCCATTACAGGTGTGATAAACCAGTTTTCTGTTGTCTCAAAGGTGACTGTAAAAACGGCATCAGAGGGTTTCTGGTTCATTCCTTCCCAGTGTCACTTCCCAGCCAGGCGTGTTCAGCCTGCACGTAAGCAATGCTTCGTATCTCACACGCGGGGAGGCACCTGAGAAGGTGAAAACATGTTCAATCGGTCTCTGACTGTTACCAGCAATCCAATTTCTACTGTTAATGCTTAGGTGGCCAGATTACGGAGCTAAATCAGGGTGTTGAAAAGCTAAGAGCCGGTTTGCTGCATTGCTGAGTCTACCTCTGTTTATTGCTGCTGTATTAGTTCCTCCAGGCAGAATCTCATGGAGAGTTGTTTGGATCCTTTCCCGTTTAAATACATATAAGGGTAAGAGCAAATGAATGGTTTTTCATCCTGCAGAGCAAACCCGTGTCTGCGGAAGGGCCTTTTCTTTCTCTGCTGTCTAATCCTTTCCTCTGGCAAAGTAAATAATGAGACACTTCTACAGATCTGATTAAGCTCAGTGTCCCTTTGTTAAATGATGGAAGATCAATACTATTACTAAATCCATTAAACAGTTCTTCACACTTCAGTGGTGCTCTGTCTAGGATATATGAGAAAGAACAGAAGGGTATTTTGGCTGTTATAAAGAAAATGCATGATAAAGCCTCTTCTCATGTTCCACTTTCTCTTCCTGGCTCCAAGCCACTCGTATCTTCCAGGCTCCCCATACCTTGAATCTGGCTCACAGGCCAGAATTAGCCAGAGACCTGGGATGCAGGAGGGACTCTTGTCCTTCAGCCTCTTAAGCCAGGCTTGAATCCGTCAGTTGTACCTGGAAGTTCTGGTTTTTAACTCTAATGACAAGTGAGATGAAGTAGGTCTCAGTTTCTGGTGTAGTTTTTGGTTTATTCCCTGTTTTCTTGCTGGTACACTGAAAACTTCCACAGTTCCTGGACAAGAATCAGGGCACCACAGCTCTGTGCATGTAGATGAGAATAGAGTTTTGCAGCAGTTTTGGAAGTCTCATAGCCATTTTCAAGTGATTGACCATGTGTGAGGAAAGGATATAACCTCAGGGACAGGAATATGTTCTCTTCCCAAGCCAGAGCAGAAGGAGGTTTTCTGTGTGATTTGAGGAAGAACAGAGATTTGGCTCTAGAGCTCCCACTCTGCAGGCTGGGCTTTGCACATGCTGGTATCTTTTTTCAAACAGCTCTCTGAGGTAGGGAGTCTCCTTGGCGCGTTAAAAAAGGGCCACAGGAAGCTCTGGTGTCCACAACATGGCACCTTTGTTGGGAATGAGCAGCTCTCCCCATTCCTCCTGCCAAGAAAAACAGTGTTGCTGTGACAGGCCAGCACCTCCAGGTCAGCACCAGTTCCTGCTTCTTCGCTCTTACCAGAAAGCTCAAGTACCAAAAACACTGGGGACATGGAGCTCCCTTTCTCCAACGGAGGTGGTCCCTCCAAACCAGGTAGTCCTTTGATATCCCAAAGGTTAAAGGCAAAGTGTTAGAATAATTCAGAAAAAAAGAAGTAGGCAACTCGACATGCTTGTCTGTGGCCTGAGGTCACCACCAGTCACCCTGCGCGCTCCCTCTGCATCCCGCTCCCCGTAACCACGCTGCAATTATGTCTCATTGTACAGCATTTTTGTCCAACAACTCGCTGGCTGGTTTTTTTTTTTCGCATTGATGAATTATTCATCAGCAGGCTGTGTTCTTGTTTCCTACAACAGCAGAAACAATACTTCATTCTCATAAAATCCCTTCGAAAGCGTGCCGGAAACAGTGTTTGCCGAATTCTTCCCTACTCAGCAAGGGAGGTTCAATGCAGGGAGAAATGAGGCTCAGCACCGCTCTCTGACATGGGCTGAGTGAAAAGAGAGCTGCAGAACTCGGAGAGAATTCCAGCTTCTACTGCTCTACGCAACTTTTTTTTCCCTCTGAGCTACTTTTCAGCAATGTGCCAGATCCTCAACTTCTTTAATCAGCATTATTTCCTTCAGTGCCTTGGACAGATGCCGACATTTGCCTGGATCCAGCCCGCATTTTCAGGCTAAATTCCCATGGATTTCCTATGGATATTTAGCATTTTTTTCCTATGTCTTTAGCTGCTGCCATCAAGAGTGGTGAGTGTTTGGTTTATTTCCCCTCTGGGCAGAAGCGGGACCCCACCAAGTTGGGGTACGAGGACAGGCTGAGTTTGTACGTGCAACACACCATTCGATGAAGCTGGGTGCTGCATGTTTGTGTCTGGCCACTTCACCTGCACTTCAAAGGTACCCTTGGAACCCGTGATTGCCTGAAGATCTTACATAGCAGTGTACATAACAGGCTTTATGCCATCACTGATAGTCTTGGAGAGCAAGGGACCTACCTACTCTGCAAGCAATGATCTCGTCTCAGCAATTAACATCTTTTAACATGAGCCGAGGCATGGAGCTCGCAATGGCTAGGGTGTTCTAACAGGGTCCTACAGCCTGGTTTGATGTAACAAGCAGCTACAGATTTGTCTCTACTCTTGCCACAAGTCTCCCATAGAGTATCAGATCCAATTCAAAGCTGGCTCGGCCCTGGAATTAGTTGTTCAGTGATGTTAGATCACTATCAATGCCTTCAGAAATTTCTTACTACTTGCGACTTGTGTGGGACACATTTCTTCAGTGTTCTTTAAAGAAAGGAACCCTAGAATGTGTGTGTTCAAATCCCATGACCTACCAAACCAAGTCCTCTGTTGCACATGCTTTCTGCTGTTGGGAAAGAGCAAGCAGCAAGCAAACATCTTTCTGGATGACATTGAGCTACTCACTGCCTGTGAGTACAGGATAAAACACCGTGAAGAAGAGTATCCAAAGAATAATCTTCACTGGAATCTGGACATAGAGTAACAATTTCCTTTTGGTTTTTTTTTTCATTTCAGTTGAGCATCCTCTGGTTTTCTGTTCAGGTGCATGAGCTGCTAAAAAAACAAGACACACGGGAGAGCTGGGGATTCAAATCTATGGGTTGCATTGCCCGTGTCCTCTGCTTAGCAAGTTTTGAAGGAAACATCTTATCTTCTGTCTGACTGGGGGATGCTGGGGAAAAAACCTCCAGGGTGTGGTGAATGACACACTAGGTATCGATATTTGTGCCATTGCTCTTGAATGCTTCCATCTTGCTCAGGCATTCTTAATCCTACTTGTTTTGGATGACCTGAATGTGCTTGACTGCAATCTGAAAGAGCAGAAGGAATTGCTTTGCCCAGTGAAAGAAAAGTGTGACTGATGCTCCCAACAGACTGTGACTCTCAACTGTCAAGTAGTGTTTTTCTGAGCTGCTAAAGCACTGCAGAGCTTGTGCAGCTGTAGAACTTGACAGCAATGCTACAAAAGTGGAACAGGTATATCGATTTTCCCCCACCCAAAAGCTGGTACTTTATGCTGACTCTGACTTTTGCTTTTCTTAAAATTTGACCACATGTATCCTTTAAAAAGAAGAGTGATGCAGATCTGTTCTTTCTGTGGGAAAAAAAAATGGTGATTTCTGATTTCCTGGAATCTAATTGTTTCTCAACTAAATAGGATGTAACTCCGTAAGGAGTGTTGGCTGCGCAGATAAAAAAGGACCTGATGGCAGCATGGCAGAAGAAAAACTGGATGAGGCAAAGCAGTCTGGGGCAAGACTTGAACATGAGTCAACAATGTCTTGCTAGTGCAAAGAATATGTCAGTATGCCTATCATATATAGGACTTCTCAAATCATGCTTCTTCTCTGGCTTGTGCTGCAAGGCCACACCTGGAAAACTGTCCTGCTTTCAGCACTGCATTCCAATAAGGATGTAAAACCACCTGGAATAAATCCAGAGGAGAGTGAGCAGAACAAGCAAGGAGCCAGAAAACTTGCTGAGTTGCAGAAATGTTGGTGGAAGCTGAAAGATTAAAGTCCTAGAGAAGAGCCTTTCACAAAGATCAGGAATTGCTGCAAAGCAACAGAATAACTTTTTGGTCATATTTACTGTAGACGAAACAAGGAGTAATTGGTTTAAATCACTGCAAAGGAGACTTAGTTTGAGCATTAGTAAGAAATCTCTTAGCTCTCCATCTATGAAGGCATTGGTATTTTAAGAGCAGGTTAGATAAACTTCTCTCTGGAGTATAACTCAATCTGACCTAATTGCCTTAAGGCAATGGGGTGATGTAGGTGCTCTCTTGAGGATCTTTTCCAGTCCTATTTTCAGAGTTGGTACTTCCTCAGATTCATGGTGGGAGATGACATGACATGACTTGGTTTGGTCATCATGAACAGAGCTGTGAAGTCCCTGCAGGGAATCTTTGCCATTATACTGGTGATGAATGAAAAGGAGAGATCCCATCTTTTACTAGACAGCCATCTTTCACTGGTTACCTGAGTCCATCTGACATTGAATCACAGAGATATAAACATCCCTAGAGCTCCACATCAGTCTCTAGACTAATAACAGGCAGAGTGGAAAATGGCTGACCCACAACACTGAAAATACGAGAGATGTCTCTCAACAACAGCATGTGTCCTAGAAGAAGATGCATTGCTTGAGAAGCAAAGTGGAGCCCTTTTTATAATGGGTACCAATGATGCTGTACCTGTACCGATCTTTCTGTTTATTTGAATTCTGTGTGTGCTACAAATTACAGGATTTTCCTAACTGACAGTTTTGTGTTCCCAGCCACTAATCTGAGAGTCAAGCCAAGCTGTTACTTGTAATCTGCAAGTTCAGACCCTATTCCTCGGTGCAGCTTCTCATCTTCTTCTCTCATATGGAAATAATTTTCCAGAAGTCAGTCACATCTCCCAGACCAACAGCCTTAAGTCCACTGAACAGCAAGTTGAGCTTGCCAGGCTGAGATGAAAACTTAAGTTTGCGACAGGTTAGTTTGGTGATGTTCAAGGCACGCTTTTCTCTTGCTCAGCCCTTCCATTTTGGTGGGTCACTGACTAGATAACTGTTTCTGTGTGCTTATACGAAAGCCAAGGCTAGTATGATGCATCAGCATGCAGCATTGCCTGCCACAAACTTTAAGAAGTGATGAGCCCCTCTGAATCACGAGAGCTTAAAAGAACTCCTGGATTTTTATAGTTTGTCTGTTTCTAATCCTTACTACTCAGGTTTTAAAAAGCTTTTAGAAGCAGAGACCTACCTCTACCTTGGGATGACAGCGCAGTCCCAGCACCGAAGACTGGGAGAGTCAAAAACCGTGTGAGTTGTTAGCAATGGGGATATGCCACTTGGAGGTCAGCCCTGGCTTTGTGAGCTACCCTGCAGCTTGCAGAGCTGATGTGAGAGCCTGGTCCCTGGACCACAAATGGGTCACACGTCTGTTCTGTCCGGCTGATGCCGAGACCTGGCTTTTTGTGAGCATCCTCCATATCTCGCTCAGCAAGAGGCCATCTGAAGGACCCCATGAAAGGGCTTACATCTTGGCCTGCTAAGCTTATTTCAGGGAATGGGCTTACGTGCTCTTCCTGAGTCAATGCTCAGAGCTTGCCAACAGGCAGCAAAGCCTCAGAGATAACCTACTGAATTCAGCAAGCTGTTGGTTGGATCTAATTCAGCCCCAGCAAGATGCAGGAGACCAGCTCTGAGTGAAGTAATATGCCATTTGCATGTGGCTATTTTTCTAACCAGAAGTTTGTAGGAGGTAATATGAAACAGCTGGGTTTTATCTGATGCCAAGAGATTTGCTGTAACCCAGTTATTGCTGCTGTGTGAAGTGGAGGAAGTTTGCAGAGTCTGTAGCTCTATCGCCAGCTCTTTCCAGGGAGTTGATACCACAGTCCATCCAGCCTGCTTCCCCCTGAGGCTCTTCCAGGCCATACTAATCTGCTTTCTTTGGGCTGCCATCACGAAATGAGAATAACACTGGCAGCCAGACTGGCTGCAAACTATCCGTTGTTGGTTAAGAAAGTGAAAATCCTTGTGTTCCCAACTGTAAATCCCCCAGCTGTCTTTGCTAAGCAAAATCAGAGAAAGGCTTAGTCCATCTGTTTCATTCTGTGTAATCTGAATATGTATGGATTTTTTTCCTAGCGGCCATTAAAATACATTTTAATTGTAGTACCACATGCACAGCAACAATTTCTGTCTACAACAAGACATAAAGATGCTGTTGCAGAAGAGGAACAAGGTGGGACTGCATCTGAATTTGAATCACTGCTGAAGCATTGATTGACATGATGACATGATTGACAAAGCTCTACATTGGCAGCAAAAATCCCCTCCCTCCCCCCAGACTGGAACAGCAGCCTGCTTTATGGACAACTTTAGCAGAAGGGCTGGAATCTGAAGTGATCAAGAAAATCAAACTCCCTTATCAGCTTTGGAAAAAAGCTCTCGTTTGCTTTGTTTCAGGTCTCAAAGAAACGCTGTCCTCAAATCACAAAAGGAAGGTGGGTTACCACTTCTAGCTAATGCAGGTCTTAAAATGATGGCCTTATGTGTGTTGCGCCTGTCTCCCTCATCCTGATGCTGCTGTCATGTGTTGAAAAATACATTAAGGCAAGGCAGTTGATCTGTCTCTTGGCTCACCATATGGAAAGCAATACAAAGGCAAAAGAAAGAGATCAGCAGTTAAAGGTCCAGCAGACAGCCACTGCCTGAGGATTCCTCCTTGTGCCCTCAAGGAAGATATCAGTCTCACTCTTCCTCCCTCCATCTCCAGGGTCAGAGCTATGGTTGGGTCTGGTTGCCCAGACGCCCAAGTCCTACTTGTGTCACAGATGGGAATACTTGCTACCAGCTCCATCTTTTAATTTTTCTACCTTATCCCATTTCTCTATTTCCTCTTTCTCTTGTGTTTCACTCCTTTTTGTGCCTCCCATTCCAAAAACCACTACTCTGCCCTGGAATCAGAACTCCTGCCAGGCCCTTCAGACTTTCAGCTATGGATATCTGCGTCTCTTTCTCCTCTGTTCCTTTTCCCACCAAAACGCTCCTTTGAGATACTCCCATTCTCCTTTCTCACCCAAACAGGACATCAGGCTGTGAATTAGATCTGCTTTGATTGATTTGTCGTGAGACTTTTCATTCAGGCTGGTTGTCACATTCAACGAAGGTCTCACTTCCCTTTGGATATCTTCTCGCTCCTCTCCCTCCACAGGGAGTGTGTGTAACCCGTAAAAACTGTAATCGGGCACCAAACATTTGCTCTCCTCGCATTTCAAATGAGTCGAATAGTCAGTAAAGAGGTGTCAGGACTGGTTGAGCTAGAGCTGTGGGATGGACTGGACAGCAGGGCAAGGTCTGATCCAGCTCTGCCTTGAACGTTTCTACCCTCAGGGCTGCACCCCGCATGCACCCGCACGCACACTCACACATGCATAGGCCAAGGAATGCCTCTGTAAATGCTGGAAGCCAAATCACTGGTTGAGATGATTTAATATTAAATCTAACTTCTATTACTAGTAACCATGTCTTTTTCCTTTCAAAGTGTTTTTTTTTCCTTTTTTTTTTCTTGGCAGAGTTCTTTATGTAAGGCTTTTCTGTCATCTTTAGTGCTCATATTTTGCATTTTGGATGTCAGTATTTCACAGTAGTTAACACCAAACCTTTACAGTACTGAGGTAAGTTGAGGTCTAATACAGAAAATGTACAGTTTCATATGAATCACAGTTTTGATTTGTAGCTCTGACAATAGACAAGAGAACATATGCTCATATGGTTCTGTTAGCTCAGCTCTGGGGAGAAAATAGTATAATGAAGAGAGTACAGTGGTGATTCACCCTTTCTCTGGGCTCATCTCCCATCGCCTCTGCAGGCTGTGGTGAGCAACAGGGAGCTCTCGTGAGTGCTGCATATAACAGGAGTCTGGGCACGTGTAATCGTGGAATCATAGAATCGCCTAGGTTGGAAGGGACCTTTCACATCATCTAGTCCAACCATCAACCTAACATAATCACTGCAGATCTGGTGACACTACTTGTGTGGTGAGGATCCCTGTTGGCCCCAAAGCCTGAGCCAAATTCCTCTTCATATTCCCTAATGTCTTTGCCAGTTCCACCTGGCTACATTACAGGCTATTTCCTCACCAGCAACGGGGAGTTGCCAGAGGCAGCTACGAGCTGGCACTGCTTCACGCTCCCCGGCGGGCAAATCGGTGCGAGGGAGAGCCCTCTGGAAGGAAACAAAAGTTGTGGAAGTTAGCTGTTGCAGAGCTGCTGCTATTTATAAAACTTGGCTGGCGATGGAGGAAGGAGAAAGGCTATGGGTAGGGCCTGCGAAGTCAACCTCGCTTGTAGAGCAGCTTCGTTCCCCACTGCTGGGGTTGAAGAGTGCTGTACATGGGGCTCAGCTACAGCTAGACCATTTTCCCCCACCAAACACAAATAGTAATTTTGCTACTTACACAAAAAAAAAATAAAAATCCAATTGCTTGTTTGGCCTGCACTACAGCCCAGCCGTAGCAGGCAAGGAGCAGACCTGGAGCTTGTCTGAAGCAAGGGAAGGCAGGAGGTGCCAGGGCAGGGAGATGCTGGGTGCTGGCTGCTGTGCCCGGCAGAGGCATCCCCGGCACTCGCTGCTCATTGCAAAGTGGAGGAGGGAAGTTCAGGAGCCACAGCCTCCTGCTCCCAGTTTGTGGTGGATGCTTGCAAAATGGTGCAATGTGTGGTCAGCTTGCAAAATGGGTCCTCATATTAGCAAGTGAAAAAGATTTGGAGGCCGTTCAGTGAATTTGCCTCTGTACTGTTGTGCTAGGAAGAGGTGGAGGGGGAAAGCTGTATTTTGTGTTTCTTTCCATCCTGCATCATTTCCTCTCCTCCCCCTCACCCTCTTATCTGTCCATGTAACACAGCAGATGCTTTCCATAGGACAAGGAGTGAGCATGAAACTAGGGTAACAAGGTGATTTCCTGGGCACTAACACAGCCTATTTATTTCCTCACTCCCCACTGCTGGAAACAGTTGCTGTAGGCACAGCTCTCCCAGCTGAACGGAGTTTGAGCCATCCCCTTGGAGTGTCCCAGGGAGCATCTGTCTCTGGGAAGCAGAAAAGACATTTTTTTCCCCTCCCTACATCTGTGGGACCACTTACACCCCCTTCCACCTCATGGGCTGCTGAAGTTGTGTATTGCTACAGGTTTCCTCTCATCTTCTTTGTCAAGTATTTATGAATTGACCTTACTTAAACTGTAGCTGTGACAGGAACTGGGAGAGTGTCTTGGCTTTTCATCACCCTTACGGAGGCAGCATCAAGGCTGTTCTTGGTGTGGCAGTTTAGCCTGCAGCATTTAGTAACCAAGGAATTCCTAAGAAGATCAACTCAGAACAATCTCTGGAAACCATCTCACACCAGCTGCAGTGATATAAAGTCCTACTAATTGCTTATGCTAACCCACAGGTAGTATTAAGGAACCTGATAATTTACTACACTGTCCCAGGCGTCTCATCTGGGTGGCACATTTGCCCACCACTGTTCCTCCTTATTTAAGTAACCCTTGCCCAAGCCTCTAAACTACTGTGCAGAGCAAGGAGTTTCACAGTAGAAACCTGGGAGAAGCATCAGCATGCTTCAGGGTGAAAAAGAAAAAGTGAATAAACAAGGAGGGGAGGGGAGAGAGTGGGGTGGCTGTCAGCAGGTCCTGTGTGAATTTGGTTTGATTTCCCCTTTGCCCAGTGCATACTCTCCCCCTTCCTCTCTCCTGCCCCTTGGAAAAAGAGAAAGGATATCATCAAGGGATTGATCACAAAGGAAACAATGCAGACAAACCCACTAGAGACCTCACGTGAAGTGTCACGAGGACATAGCTGCTCCTGGGCCTGTCGGGCTGCAGGAGACCGTTTACACAGGTGAAATTTGCAGAGAAATTCTGGGAAAGCAAAATGGAGATGCATGGCTGAGGGAGTTGCTGTGCTTTCAAGATACCCCTCTTCATCTTACGGGCTCCTGGTTTATAACTAGGAAGCAAGAATAGTCAGACCTTTGCCTTCCTGTCGGTTCTGGAAACCAGGCATAGCCTCTTCTTAATTTAATCAAAGACTTCACCCTGTCCAGGCCACTTTTACCAACTGCAATGGTTAACACATATTTGGAAAAATTCTGCAGCCAGCATGTGTTTGTCTCCTCACACTTTCAAAAATGATTGCGCTGGAGGAAGGAAGCCTCCCCCTCTTTTGCTCCCTCCAGCTGGAAAATCACCTCTAATCTTACTGCCCTTTTTCCTGCTGTGTATCCTGCCAACTAAAACTGGGTCTTGTTATGAACTGCAAATAATGTGGCTAAGCCTTTGGCCAGTTTTTTTTTCTAGCTCAATTCTCATTCTGCCCATGAACCTGGAGTTGGCTTGTATTTTCTATCCTAGGATCAGATCATCCCTCTCTCATTTCAACTTCAGTTCCTGCTTGCTGTCAGCTTTCCTACTGCTCTGCCTGGCATCTGCCGTTCCATTTCTTTCCTGCTGTTTTCACAGGTGATGGGCGAACGGGCTCACTTCCCATTGTGCTGGAGACATTTTGGCCCTGCTGGGTACCTGGAGGGGCTTGTGTTTATTCCCCGATGTACCACATATTGAGGACATACACATGTACCACCTGGCTGAGCCTTTGCTTGTTTTGGCTTCCAGGATGTGTATTCTCACGTTGCCGTTTGACTGCTCCACAGAAAAATACCATCAACTTGTAGCAGACATGATCACCTTCAACAGTGTTCTCCTCTGTCTCTCCAACTCCTTACAGCAATGGCTGGGTAACTTGGGTGGGATTCGGTAGCTCTGCCCACACCTCTGGCTGTTAAGGACCACTCACTGGAAAAGGTGTATAACTAACTAGCTTCTGGAAGGTCTTGTTGTATACATGGGCCTTAATAGGTTCTCCCCTTTACAGCCAACCCTTATTTCATCTTCTGTTTCCTGTTAAGGCAGTTCTTGGACAAAACCACAAGTTTCTCACTTAGGTATTCTTAAATTCAGCAGTGGCCAGGAGATAAACTTCCCCGTGGCCTTTTATGGCCTTGCTCCTCTAGAGCTGAAGAGCCCCTTGACATGTTGGAAGTCAAATATGCCTTCTCTTTCTTTCTGCAGAAGACAAAGCCTTTTAGAAAGTTTCAAGGGCTCTTCCCTATTCCCCTGACACATGCAGCAGAAGTGGTGATGTGTCTGCATATCTAATTAGACTGCAAACTCTACTGAGATGTTCGATGCTGCAAGGCAGAGCTGAATGCTACGGGGAGAGTGCAGTCCACAGGAGCTCTGCTGATGTTGGTCGCACTGCTGCTCTCTCTCCTTGACATGTGGAGGCCCCCCACCTGGAGTTCTTTCCGTGTTTCATTCAATCTCACTGTGTGTCACTGTGGAAACATACAGTTGCTACACAGCTGGCAAATCAGCTTGTAACTCTGCTTTCTCTTTGGTGACTTCCTTCTTCCAGCCCCAGTGTGCTTGCACTGCTTGCAGGTACCCTGAGGGTCAAGCTACATAAGGATAACCATTTTCTGCAGACAGCAGTTTTTTGTGTAGCACCTGGAGGCCCTCTGAGATCTTTTTCACATGCATATACACAAACTTCCCATTTCTCCCCCCTCCATACACTTTGCAGTGTTCCTGCAGGGTAAGAGGCTGAGAACTGTATTCTGGAGTCTACTGTGCCCTTTTTATACTAATGTATACATGGGACTGATGCAGTGACAGGATGTCAGTGAAGCCAATGAGAAGGGCTAAAATTACTTCCAGACAAAGCAACAGTCCATGGACCTACATCTCCAGTGACTGGGAAATGCCCTTTCTTGTACATTAAGGTCATGAGTAACAAGCCTGCCTCTGCTTGCCTGAGCTTTCCTGGGGCAGAGGCTATTTGTGTAGGTGGTGTCTTCTCCTGCATGGCCTGCAGGATGAATCCTCATTTCACTCCTAGTGAAGTGACACACGTAGCTGTGGGATGAACTGTCATGAGCAATATGAAGTAGTGGGGAGTCACCTCTATTTGAATTTGCTGCATGCTGTGATGTATTTTAGGATATGGAGGACTGCATGCGCCCGAGAACCAGAGTCTTACTAGCGCTGTGTTTTATACAGTAGCAGGTATACCTTACACGCACCCAAGCACATCTCTGCCTAACCTTTTTTTCCTGGTCTAGTTAACAATTACCTACAGAATTCCCCTCATTTGTCCTCTTTGTCTTTCACTCAATTGTTGTCCTAGCAGCAGCTGTAGCCTCATTTATCGCTTAGACATGTGCAGGGGTGGACAGAGCTGCTTGCTATTTCTGGCACAGATGTATGAACCATGGGCCAACTGAAGAAGGTGACTGCTGCCTCTAGGACGCAGCCCTTTCATTCACAGTAGCTGCACACAGCTTTTGGGAATTCTGGGAAGCAGCTGCTTTCCACTGCCCGCCTGAGGAACACTAACTTCTCGTGCCATCACCAGTAACACAACTGATGTAGGTCCACCTTATCTCAAAGACTTATATGCCACTTTGAGATGGTCTCTTCACCACCCCCCAATGTGGGCTGGATGTGTCCCTGAACTGAAGAATATGACTTCATTTCTTTCAGAAACAATGATAGAGGTTTGCCTTTCCTCTTGATATTTCTCTATCAACTCTTTCAAATTTTGGCTAGAGAAAAACATGGTGAGATACCACAGCTGGAATGTGGAATGCCACAGCCAACTGTCTACAGACACCACATCTGCTGGGACCAAAGCACGCAGCACTTGGCTGAACTTTGTTCAGCTCTCCGTGTTTCAGTTTCCATGTTTCAGCTGAGGGCCGAGTGAAGTATCTCTGGGGACACTCATTTCATACGGACCACTGTGGGATGAGACCACTCATGTACATCCTGCAACTGGGAGCAGATCCCTGTGGGCCACTGATGGAGCAGTAACACTGGAAACGTGTTTGTGGCACTTACTGATCCTATTACTGGCAGTTTCAGAAGAGGACAGTTGAGCTGGGGAGGCTGAGCTCTTAGAAGCGATCATACTGTGGGAGGAGGTCTAAACAGGCCCTATGGGCTGTTGAAAGAGGCTCCAAAGCTGTTGGTCCTGCCCTGTTTGTCAGCACCATGTTGTCCTAAAAAAGAAGAAAACAGGACACAGGAAGCACCAACACAAGGTGGGAGAATCAAGACCTCAATCCAGTGTACTAATAATACTCAGCACTGTACATCACTGTACTGTTACTTACAAACATTAACTAACACATCCTCACAACACCCCTGCGAGGTAGGGAAGTATTATTATCCCCAGTGTACAGGTGGGGAAACCGAGGCACAGAGAGGCTAAGTGACTTGCCCAAGACTGCACAGCAAGGCATTGGCAGAGCCAAGATAAGAATGGAGGTGTCCCTTGTTCCCTACCCCATGCTGCCCCCCACTAGACAATGTTGCCTCTCTGGACACGGGGAACCCAAGAGGTCCCTTTGAAAAGCAATGCCTGGACTTGTTGCCTATTAATAATCTTTATTTGCCTTTAATGAATTATTTCACAGTTTTTCCCTCACACTGTACACCACGCTTTCACAGTCCATTCAGGGCTCTGTGGTAGACCACAGCCTTCTCCTCCGGCACCGGGACAGCTCTGTGGGGGGTTCGTAGGGTGCTCTGTGCTTTCATTAAGAGGATGTTTAGAAACAGTTTTCACTGGCATTAGACTGGGAGCATGTGAGCTCTCACTGGAGACTGATAACACACGCTGGAGAAGCAGGCAGAGGGAACTGATGGTAAAAGGCATTTGTTGTCCCCTGTGAAATGACCAGTGGCTCTCTTGGTTTCTTAGCTTTTCCAAGCTCCAGTGATCACTCATAGCAGAAACCGTTTGTCTCCAACTTGCCTGGTCAGCAATTTGTTGTTCTGGGGGTTGCTTCCCTAAAGGTAATAGGCAGTCAGCTCAGGACCAGAAAGGTCCCCCAGCATTGCCTACTCCAGGTGTGTGACACTGTCTTGGAACAAGGCTGGCTGTAGCCATTGTGCTCTCCTGCCAAGGGGAAGGGGTATTACCATGGTTGGCAAGCAGCCATATCCAGTGTCTAAGTCTCTTTTTTTTTTTCAAAACTGGGGTTCAATGAAGAGCAAGGGAGAGTGGATGGATGAGGAGATGAGGATGAGGCAGAGCAAACAGGAAAATCCACCAAATGAGCTTCTAGGAAGGAAATGTTCCCCCTTGGGCACTTCAGCTGAGGCGGCTTCATTTTCACAAGGCTTCTTTCTCTCTCTGGGAACATCTGCTGAGCTTCATCTCTGTCAGCTGGATATATCGTATGACATTGGTATCTGCAGGGAAAGAGCACACACATACACTTACGGTGGTTACAATGCCCCCTGGAAGACAGACACACTGCACCTTCATCCATGGTGCATCACCCGGGGAGCAACACGGCTCCAGCGCTGCCTACGGGAACACCATCAGCTGGAAGGGGCTCTGAACCCAAACCCTGCAGCTTTGGTTTTGGCGAACCTGGTCTGATTTGTGCTCGCCATCCCCATTCCCTGTTGCTCACGATCTTGCTTCAGGTAGTTTTCACCTTCTCTCTGATTACTCTTGGTCAGCACAGCTGAAACTATCCGAGTCATCCTTGCCTGTTCCTGTGGAATGGCACCTCCATTGGCTTCCCTTCTTTCAGTGCTTGCATGCAAGCCCCTAAAGGCATTGTACCCTGTGCATACAGTTATACTCTGCCTTTTCACTCTCCTATTCCTTTTACAGTCTATTTCACTCTTCTCACATTTTTCCATGATGAGTTTAATAGGGAACAGCATCCTTCACGTTCTCTTTGTACCCTTGCTTTCCTTGAATTTCATATGTGGAAGCCCTTCCACCATGACACTCTACCTGTATTTTGTCATATGCTGCATGCTGCCTTGTCTATCCTGTCTAATGAAGTTCCTAGGGGCAGAGAACCACTGATTCATCCCTGTAGAGAGCTCTTGAGATCGCAGCATTGTGCCCTTTTTTTTTTTTTTCCTTCCAGTATTTTTAGTGCATCAGCACAGCACACAACGTGAGTTTTGTTTTACCTCCTGGCCTCAGCAGTGGGGGAACCTGTTCACCCTGAAGCACAGGTTGATCTAAACAAGTATGTGTCTCCAGACAGACCCCATGGTTCTGCAGTCATGGTCAATCCCTTCTCAAATCATGTTGCTTTACTGTCATGAAGGTGACTTCCCATGCATGTGGCACCCACATGGTGGTAAAGCCACATGGCATCAGAAGCAAAAAAATAGCCACTATCACTTATGTATTGATTGAAAAATGGTTCTTTGCTCACAGCCTTACTCAGCCAGCCAACCAGGGCCAGCTTAGTCCATTTAAGTTATTAGAACCTCAGAAACCAATCTGAAGTGCACTACAGTCCACAGACAGAGGGCAATCTCATCTCCTTATCCAAACAGCAATGTGCCCCACACCAACTAGGGAAATGAGAAGTGCGCGAGCTTTCAAAGATATGAACAAATTACTGGTAACACATCCAGCACTAACAAATGCGGGTATTGCAGCCACCAAAGCAGTTGTGGGTGCAAAGTTTCCTTTAAACATGAGAAAGGGACATCTCTGTTGTGTTCTGAGCCAGAGCTGAAACAGTGGGAGATGGATCAGTTTCCAGTCACACAGAGCTCTCCACAAATGTGCCATGGGGTTGCAGTGGGCTGTGGCAATGCTGTCGTAACTTCTCAATCTGTCTCTGGTGAGGTGGGTCTCCCTACTTGGTCTTCTGCAGGTTCAAACGCACCATTGTAGTCAGTCCAGAGGGTGGGATTCAGTGACTAACTTACTTGCCCCATTTGAGGTATTCTTAACAAGCCAAGAAGTTCTGCTGTTGCTTGTGGTAGACAAGGTGCACCAGCACCCTGGGCTGTTCATGCATTAGCACTTCATACCAGCCCAGCAAATTTTAAAGCAGCTTTTTTAAATATAGAATTGGTTTAAGATGTGCAGCCTCCTGGAGTGATGAAATTTGGTTGAGGGGGCAGGCTTCAATTTTAGGCCTAAAATAAAATCAGTGCATGTGGCTAACTCACTCCTAGCAGTGCAAAGACAGGGCTTGTGCTGCCTGTGCCCCACAGCCATCTCTCTGCTCTGTGCCCTTCTCCACTTTGATGGGCTACCGTCGGGGCACACGTCCCTGCTGCCGAGGTTCACACCTTGAATGCCTGCCCGCTGCAGGTGACGAGCGATAACTGCGTAGGTGTGTTGGGAAATCACACCCACCTGGGCCTGCAGGGACTTGACACCTGGCCAAGGGGTTGGAGGTGGGTTCAGTGCATAATTGGGCAATGAAAGGTTGCCGACTCCCTCTGGCTCAGGGGTAAGGCAGCTCATGGCACAGCTTCACTCACCTGGGAGATTTCCACATGCCTGGGAAGCCGGCGGCAAAATAAGGTGTAGCCTGATATGGGGCAGGAGATACTCCCATTGCGATCTAGTTATAAATCTCCTGGGCAGGTTTTGGCACATTCTGCTTCCTTTTTGAGGGCCACTATTTTGCCAAAGAGAAATAATGAGAGCAGCACTCTGTTTATAGAAGAAGTAGAGCCTTGTCTTTGTCAGGTCTTTTCCATCAAATGGTATTGCACCATACTAGCCCTGCCTGCAGAAGTATTTCAAAGCTAGATGTAAATGTTCCTCATCTGTCAGTGAGGAAGAAGTGATCCCCTTCTGCTGACGTGGGAATAAAAGGTGAGGACAACTCAGGTGAGGGGTCAGACCCGTACAAAGAGATGCTGGCAAAGCCGCAATGGGAACAGGTCTCCTGGCTCTTAGGACCATGTGTTCTTGGGCAGAGTGACCTCCTGCCATTGTAAAGGTCATTTCTGCTTCTCCCTGTAGCTTCAGAGACCAGTTGCTTATCTGCTGTGTAATGATTGGGACCTGGATTTTGCTCCCAGGACTTGAATTGCAGGTGTACAGGAAGGTAGCTCCTGAGCTCAGCTATGAGCCTGCTCCACCCCACATGAGGAAATCTGGCTTGTTTGTGCAGCCTGTGTGATGTCCAAATGTGAGCTTTCAGCGCAGCGCCAGAAGAGACTAACTGCAGGTGTTTGATATCACCAGGTCAGCTGATGGTCTGGGCTTAGTCCCAGTCAGTAGCTACCTCCACCATGTGGGAAAGAGCTGAACAAGGCTTGAAGGTAAGGTCTATGGTTGGCTGCCCATGCTGCACCAGCCTCTGGACACAGAATTCATGGAGGGCCGCTTTGCACAACAGCAACTTTCCTCTCCCTTAGTAAGGAGGGTTATACAATTATATTGTGTTATTTCCATCTGCTGTTGTAAGTTTTGTTTGGAGGTAGCATAAGAAATTAGGCCAAACCCAACCTTCACCCTTGACAGGCAGTAAATTGCCATAAGGGATTTGCTGTGCTGACAGCTTTTTAGAAGAGTAAAACCCTCTGCTAGTTAATTCCTCTTTACTATTTAAAATCTCCCCCACCAAAGAGAATAACTTCTAGTGATTTGTGCCAAAACCATTCCTTATTAGAAAAAAAAAAAGAACACACAGAACATGACTGTAATAATAACCAAGTGCTTTTACCAGTGAGCCTGGTGAAACCTCAGATAAAGGAAAACCATCACATTTTGTAAATGGAGACACTAACTTATTCCAGGTCACGTAATAATTCTTGATAGTTTTACCTGATTTCTACTGCTGTGTTTTAATCCCCATATCCTTTGTTACTGTATGTATTCACTTCTTTCCCCCTGAATACCCTTCATGTTTTCCATAATCATAAATAAAACAGTGGAACAATGGCCTTGAATGGCCTAACAATAACCAGGAAGAGTCTCTGATACAGAGCTGAAGGCCAGAACTGGGTTTTGTATACATTAAGGGCCTTTGGGGACAGCTTCTGGTATGTTTTTGCAGCAAGCTGTGGTAATTGAAGCTGTTGCTGTTGAATAAATTATTATTTATTTCAAGAAGCAATGAGGAATACCAAATAGCATCAAAGGGGGTTGGGGAACACAGAAATACATATTTAAAAAATGGAAGCAAAGTGGTTCTGCTAAAAGGACTTTTTCGCATTTAAGCCTTGTCAGAACCTCAAGGTTAGGATAACTTCTTATTTTTCACTGACTATTTTTGCTCTTGCTTAGGCTTCTCCATTTCCTGGTTCTGGCAAGGGCTGAAAGCAGAAGGGCACGCTGTAAACTAAAATAGGCTAAACTGAGCTTTTAAGCACATTTGCTCAGGGAGTGTGGGGTGCACAGCTGTGCTGTCAGACTGCCCGGAGCCCATGGCCAAGCGCAGCAGATGGGAGCAGGCACCATTATAGGAGGTGGAAGAGGAAGAAGCCAGCACTCTCCTAAGTGCACCCTCCCTCGTGTTCCTGCAGGCCACAGCCACCGCAGGAGCTCCGCAGGGCCAGTGTCTGTAGGACACCGAGCAAAGCCAGTTCATCTTCCCTTCACTCTTCTAGTTAAACGATCATCAGCTCCACTATGCTCTGCCAGGGCCCAGGCTCCTCTTTCACACCCACTTCTCTCTCTTCCCTCTCAGGTTCAGGTGGAAGAGCTGCTCTGTGAGGTTTTCTTTGCGCAATAGCTTCCATTCTGCTTTCTTGTAACCCTTTAGTTTTCCTTTGAGCATTACAAAATTCCTTTCTTTCAACAGAAACAGTTTTTTCCCGGTTTGGGGTGTCGAGGGCCCACTCCCCGCTCAGGGAGAGGCTCCCGCGGGCACTCGTTGCCGTGGCAACCGGGGTCAGCTGACTCGGTTGTTTACCCCGTGGAGGGGTCAGGTGACCCAAACTGACCAATGGGGTGTCGCATCCCAGCGGCCATGCTCAGGATAAAAGTTGAGGGACGGAAGCAGCTGGGTTGGCTCCTCTGTAATGGCGGCTTCTTCGGTGGCTCTCTCTTCTTGACAACTGATGACCAAGGAGAGGACCCTGTCCGTTTGTCTACCTTTGATCCTGATCCATGTATTCCTGAAGGTAAATCTGGAATCCAGTTCCCATCTGTTGTTGAGACCAGTCTGGAACTTTCTCAGTGCCTGCTGGTGACATCTGTCTGGGAGCTTGATATGCTTTTGTATAGATTTATATATATAGCATCTATTTAATTATTTCCTTTTTTATTTCATTGTTAATGTTTCATTAAATGTAGTTTAGGTTTTTTCTAAGCTCATAAATCTCTTTAGTTCTCCTTTTTCTCTCCTTATAGGAGGAGGTGGGGGAGAGCATCTGTCATCTTCTCAGTGGCCAACCTGGCCCAGACCATGACAGATTTAAACAATAGTGTGGTTTTATCTCTCTATTAGGTGGTTCTTTGAAAAATACAAGCACCATATCTTCATTGTGGCCTTCTACCTACCTTCTGAGGTTGGGTAGGTCAGCATAAAAGTGGTTGCTTTGGTGAGGCTGAGTTGTTTGAGTATGTAACTTGTTTCCTGTCCCAAAATGAATTGTTGGGTTTTGACATGTGCATGACAGATACTTGGCTGATTTCATGGCAAAAGTTGAAGCATATTTTTTGAGTAAATGTCTGTCAATTCTGTGAAACTTAAATACTAACACTTTACTGGGGTGGTGGAAAGCATGGCTATTGGGGATCACAAATAGTGCCCTGACTTTGCTAAGAGGGAAAAAAAACCTTGTTTTGAGAGTCAGAAAATGTAATGGTCAGGATACACTCTTCCCATTCCTGCTCCCTTCTTCAAAAAAAAAATTAGGGAGGGAAAGAGAGGTGGGATCTCCTCCACACAGATAGCATTCTAGCAATACCGTCATCTTCCAGGTTGTGCTGGAGCCTCGGTGGTGGTTAATCTTTGGGCACTGCAACCTTGCTGCACTAGGAGAGAGTGCTTCAAGGGGAATACAGCTAAGGATAGAGTGAGTTACGCTCATCCCTGTGGAAAATAAGGCAATCAAGTCAGGGACAGACCAAGCCTCCTGAAAAGAAATGTAGAAGTGCTCAATGCAAAGTTGTGTCCCCACCCCCCCATACCTGTTGGCTGGCGGGATCTTGCCTCTTTCAGGTAGTAGAGGGCCTTGTTGAAGTCACCCAGGTGGTAAAACGCCACTCCTGATCGATAGAGTGCCTTGAAGTTCTCGCCCTCTTTCTGAAGCACTTTGAGGCAGTACTCCTTGACTCGCTCATAATTCACCAGCTCGGCCTGGAGCAGGCAGGCTGCAGGGGATGGGGATGGGAGGGAGACAGACAGACACAGCAGAACATTAGTGCTGTATTTCTCCCTGCTCCTGCAATCTCCATGGGGGGAGAGAGCAGCTTAGGTGAGGGAAATGACTCAGACCCATGATTCAGAGAGGGTGCAGTCACACGGATTGTTTGCCAACCCCGATTGTTCGCAATTTAAATACCAACACTTCTATTTTTGGCATTTTGAAGTGAAGGGATTGTGTTTGCTCCAGGGAGCTGGGGGGAGTCAGTGAGAACGTAAACATCCCTCCGCAGAGTGGGAACGCTGTACAGTCTCGTGGCAGTGACTGGCTTCATTTGTAGTAAAATACAAAAAAAACTGTTTAGACTGAGGGCTGGAGCTCAGGAAAGTACAAAAAGGCAGTCAAATAAATAGTCATCTAACAAGGAAAAAAGGGACTACATTGGATCAAATTTTGTATCTGGCTGTTAGATTTACAAATAATATGTAGATGCTTTTTATTCAGGAGGCTGTGTATTTTGCTAAAGGAGGCAATAAGGGAATGTGCAGATAGCAAACCAAAGACACCTGGAGCTGTGACACAGGGAACAAATGTGCTAGGCTGTGTGCTGTCTGCAAAGTGTTGCAACACAAGCGCATCCCAAGAGGCCAGTTCTGCTGACTTCCTAAAGGAAAACGTAAATATAGTGAAGAAACAGCATACTGAGGACTGTGTGCTGAGGTACAATTGTTGCACAAATGTCAAGGAGCTGAAGACAAATCCCCATTGTGAGTTTCCCACAACTAGGAGTGAAATAAAGAGGAAGGTGGAAAATCCTTGAGCCATGCTTTACAGCCCTCTTTGTGGCTTACTGTAGTGCTTACTCTGATGGGCTCAACTTCATTAGGTGTATTTGGCTTTAAGAAAGGTTTGAGGAATACAGGCAAGAATAGGGCATAGTGCAGTCACAGTCTTCGGGAAAATGAAGAAAACTATGCTGTTCCACAAGGCCATCTGGTGCTGCAACCCAAGGCAGCTTTGGGAATGACATGATTTAGGGAAGGGGGAAGGAGGGTGGGATGCTGCTGCAAGGATCAGTTCAGAAGCTGGCAATGTCAAGTGCCAGGGCATGGAGAGAAATTTCCCATGGCAGGTGGTGTTACTCAGTGTGTCTCTGGCAAGGAGGAGACTCACTGCTCCTGGAAATCCAAGTTGTCACAGTTCAGGTGTCACCAATGAGCAGCCAGGCTTCATTTTTTGCATGGTAACTGCAGCCGAGAGGATATGGTGCTGTGTCAGGAGTACGATACAGTTTTTGATACCTTTCCCCTGCATTCCTAAAGTAAGCCCTCTCTGCAGCTCACTTGACATTTTATGAGCAGGAGGTTGGCCAGATGACCACCAGAGATTCCTTCCAATCTAAATTAGTCTCAGTCTATGATCAGTTAAGATGGACAGAACACATTCCTAACACAAATGCATGTTTCAAGCTCCAATAGCTAACTGGAAACAATCATAAACAGGCTTTTACTGCTAGAGCATTGCTGGTATAGATGTGTTGAGCAAGGATTGCAGAACTAGCCCCACTGCTGGTATGTTTGGTTGAGTGATGCAGAAATACTAATGAGAGCTCTGTCCCATTTGCTTTAATGATGAACTCTCAATACATTTTAACAGCTTCAGTCATTAAAGTGTGCAGGTATTTCAAAGGCATCTGGTTGCTCGCTATTTAATTGCCAGTTTCCAAAACCTTAGCAGTATTTCCTTATCTAGAATTCGTCCCTTCCTATTTGTCAAACATTGATTTTTCTCACTCTGTTTCAAATGGAGCTTGAAATGACTGTGCTTTGTTTTCCTTTATTTTTCAAAGGTATTAAAAAGATGGCTGTGTAAATTTACCATTGGCTTCACAGCCCTGGAAACAGGCTTGCTTTATCTGCTGACCAGTAGCATGTACAGCAGTGGCAGTAGCTTTCTGCACGCTGCCAATCTGATCCAGCCTTTCATGTTCTGTGAAACTGCTTTTCGGAGCCACTAGCGGAGGGGTTCAGTCTCTCTGTTCATTTACTACTTGGTATTTCCAGTTAGGGTCATAGAAGGGACTCTGTGAAAAAATGACAGGCAGTCTATTCATATATATTAACTCAGTATTTCCATATTGGACTTGCTTCATGAATTGGTTTGAAAGAAAAGAAAAAAGTCTTCCACATCCTCCTAATTCATAAACCCAAATGGGCTTCCAGATATCCAGCTGGGTTCTTTCTGTGACTCACACTCACAGTAAAGCTTCTGCAGGGCATCCCCACTAGCCCTGCACGTGGCAGAGAGGAGCCAGTACCACATGGCTAGCGGGAGAGATGCCTGTTTATCTGAACAAAGTGAGCAGATGGATGTGCAGGAAACAGTTCTGCTGGAAGAGCTGGCCATTTGGAGAGCCCGTGTTGGATGCGGCTGATGGAGATGAACCTGGAGAGAGTATCTCCCTTATAAATATTTAGAGGTGCGAGCTTTCTGTCTTGGTGGACTGAAATGATCTTAATGGATTGTGATTCAATGCAAATATTGAGGCGGTTAGTAATTCACCTTTCAGAAATGGAAGAGACATGGAATCCTTGTACTTCCTACCTAATTCAGTCAAGGGAGAATTGCTTTGAAAACATGTTGCTTTCCTAAACAGACACCTGCATCTCTGGCTGGGAGTGTTTGTTTACCACATCTAACACCTCATCACCTTCCCTCTCAGTTCATAATAGGCCCGCAGTGAATCCTTCTGAGGGACAGAGCTCAAAGAGCCCAAATCAAGAGGTTCATCCAGCTCCTCCTTGTGCTTTCTTGAAACTGAGTGGGCTTCATCCTGCACAGCACTATTTATAGTAGCTCTTTGGTGATAAGAAGCCCTTTACTTACAGATGCAAGCCTAGAGTCACCCATTCCCTCCAGGTCTCACTGTCATTGTAATACAGCATCCAGTGGCTACATCTCTCCAGCTTAGAAGGTAGGGAGCCTCACTTCCCCACAGCCTGTGACAGTTATCCATCATACTTGGTTATCATTCTCAATTTGATTTATTGCATCAGCTTAAGCAATAAATAACTCCTAATTTTTAAAATCTTGTATGTCACATGGTGACAAAGAGTTCCCATATGCTATAAAATAAGCCTGGGTGGAACTACTGGGTGAAGTGTGCTATGGGAAGGGGGAAAAGCTTAATGCTATTAGCTCCAACAAAGGGACCCTTCCCATCACGCTTCCCAACTGACTGTTGATGTTTAACCAAGGAAATAAGAAGTTTGGCTGTTTTTCCTCCTAAGAGGAGTGTTAAGCCTAGCTTTCTAAGTTTTAATTTGTAGACTCAATCTATGCCATCCAGCTCCATGAGTTACAACTATCTGAGAGGTGCAGTACAGATCTGGTACCAGTAGATAACTGTACTGTTAGAGCTAAATTGCATGGCCCTGCTCAGCACAGGGTGAGGCAAAAAAAAAAAGGATTAAAGCACCTGTAGAGCCAAAATACATCTACACCTTTAAACTTTACCAGCAGCTGTGGTTAGCAATGGTGGGAAGTTGTAACCAAAATCCTGGCAGTTGAGGGTTTTGGGTTCTACGTTTTTGCACCCTGAATTAATTTTGAATTTCCGAGTATCTTTCAGGAAGATATCTAGGCTTGACAGGTGCTGGTGAGAAAGGATCCATGAGAAGCTCTTTTCTCCCCCAGGTTTTCTTTCATTGTTTAAGAAATGTCCCTACATTTCTATACTGATGTTTTGTTTAGCTGCAATTACTAGCCACTGGTGCAATTACTAGCCTCATCTTTTCTACCCTGAAAAGCTTGTGTTTGTTGCATTGGTACTTTGAGACTCTGTTAAAGTCACTCCATCTTCTCTGCATAAAGTGACTGGAGTCTCTTACTAAAAAAGAAAAACACCCCATATTTTCCAGCTTTCCTCACTTATATAGCTGTTCTGAGCCCTCAAAATGAAGTTCAACTGGAAGTGCTGTCAGTTAGCGTGTTACCAGAGAAACCTCTTCTGTGTGCGTAACACTGCAGGTTATGCAAATAGCTCAATTTGGCCCAAACTTTTGTCTTCTAATTTTGGCTGAACTGAGAACTAAGCCTGGAAGTCGGATGTATGGGTTTTAACATGGGGAGTTTGAACAAGAATATTGAGAGCCTTGCCTACCTGGCAATTTTCACCAGAGCGTAAATCTGCATGCCAGAACAGTCCTCCAAACACAGTTTATACCAGTGGCTAAATTCCCGCTGTAGGCAAGGCTCAAGACCTATCCGTGTTACAGAACACTTAAGAGAGTGAGCCAAATTACTGTGCAAACAATGCTAGCATAACCCTGCCCTGTGGCATGTTTTTTGGGCTCAGCATGTTCAGTTAGTTGTAACAGGAATTCCTTTTGCTGTTGTTCTGGGAGATGAAAATGCCCTCACCCTACAGGAATACCTTGGGTTGCAGTTTCATATTTCACAAACGCCTGTCTTGTTTGCACTTTGCTAACATGCAGGTAACCTGGTAGCACTGCCTATTTTTAAGGTTGCCTTGTGCCTTCCACTGTAGGAGAAAGTCATCTGCTTATACATTTGAGTTGAGTCTTTCAAGTTTTTGGTCTAAAATATTTCATGGCAATGTCTGCCTTTGCTGTATACTTTTAGAAAGTGTCAGCCAAGACTGTTCAGGTACTTTTGAAAAACAGACTAGGGAAATGTATCTTATTTTTCCCTTTTTAAAGATCCGGGGTGACTGTCTCTTTGGATGTGTCTCATGCCCTCTCATCGTTTGGCTTTGCAAACTGAAATCTGGCAGATATCATTTGTGTCAAGCAGGTGCCTTCTGTTATCCCCAGGGTAATCTATAGCTGGCCAACTGATAACCTTCTGAAAAATAAAACCACTACAGTACTGCATATAATAATCAGTAGCGATGCCTCAAAATTTGGTACCCAAATCTGTTGAACATTTGGTCCACCCTGGCCACCATCCAATTTTGGAAAAAGCAGGGATTTGTAGACTTAGGCAGCAAGAAAATTCTCTTACTGGCTCACTGGTCACAGGAAGAAAGAGGAGCAGAAAGTGGAAACCAAGTTGTCTTAGTTATGACAGGGAGACAGATGTTGGCAAGGGGAGGAGACCAGGGCTGAAACACACATGGGGATAGAGGCACAGAACTGTTGGTGGGGTGGAAGGGGTGTATGAGTAGGGAGTTGTGGTCTACTGAGGAAGCAAAGACTGGGGAAAGAAGTGGAGTTAAGTTCGGGACAAGGTGCTAAGGATGTAGAGACACAGTGCAGCTAGCCTGAGGACCAGGAGGGGCACTTAGAGCAGTGAAACCCAAGCAGAGGAAACTAGTCTCCCTAGGTGTGTATGAAAGCAGTGCCTTGAGCAGATCACTTAACCACAACCACATTCCTGCTCTGAATCATCTTTTCCTCTGCTGAGTATACTCACCAAGGGATACTAACCTGCTGTGGTTAAAGCTAGCCCTTGCAATATTCGCTGGAGACTGGAGCAGGTGGGCTCTTCGAGAGCTAGTAGTAAATCATGTGGTTGAACCATGCTCATACACCCAAGCTAAAGGCTCTGAAACCAAATAACCTTTGCTTTCCACCCCTTAGACTGAAACTCTAGGGGATATTAGATTTGCCTTCCAAAAAAATGTACTAATGCATTTAGCTCACTTTCACTGAAAAATTTACTGCAAGGTAGGCAAGGCTAACGAGTCTGTTCTGGAAAACCAGTGGTTTAAAGAAACCACCAGCCTGTCTTGATTTGTTTTGTTGTAGAGCAGAGAGAAGTAACTAAACCCATTACTGCTTAAACCTGAAGTGGATATTCCCTCTTTACTGTATTTATTCTTGATTCTACCACTGGAGTTTAACAGCCTATGCAGATTATTAGTAGCTTCTAGGTACTCCAACCACTACAAACTTCATGTGTATTTCACAAACTGATGGTGTCATAGAAATAACCACAATTAAACTCTGCAAAATGCTTTGCTTTCAGGTATGATCTTGCTTTAAGTATACTGGGGTGCATTGAAAAAAGGGTGGCCAGCAGGTCAAGGGAGGTCATCCTCCCCCTCTACTCTGCCCTGGGGAGGCCACATCTGGGGTATTGTGTCCAGTTCTGGACTTCCCAGTTCAAGAAGGACAGGGAACTGCTGGTATAGCAGAGGGGTACAAAGATGATCAAGGGAAAGGAGTTTCTCTCTTAGGAGGAAAGGCTGACATACCTGGGTCTGTTTAGGCTGGAGGAGAGAGGGCTCAGAGAGGATCTCACCAATGCTTATAAATTTCTAAAGAGCGAGTGTCAAAAGGTTGGGGCCAAGACTCTTTTCAGTGGTGTCTGGTGACAGAATATGGGGCAATGGGTACAAACTGGACACAAGAACAGGAGGAAAAACTTCTTTAAAGGTGCCAGAGCACTGGAACAGGCTGCCTAGAGAGGCTGTAGAGTCTCCTTCTCTGGAGATACTCAAAACCTGCCTGGACGTGATCCTGTGCTCTATGGGAGCCTGTTTTAGCAGGAGGATTATATTAGATGATATCTAGAAGTCCCTTAAAACCCCAACTATTCTGTGGTAGCAGCCAGCAGCTCACTTAAAATCTGTTTAAATCACAGGAAGATGGTGCATATTCTTGCTCTGGTTATATTTTGGAAAGCACATCAATGATGTTTTGATATAACTGCTTCAGGGTTTTATTCAGATATTTGATTAAGACCTTTATATATATCATTTTATGGGTTTTGTTCTCACATATCGTTAAGACTTGAAATAATAGGGCAGACTAGGAGAGTCTCATACTTCTGATATTTCAGAAGGCTTGGCATCCTTCATGGTGATGTTTTCCTCAAATGAGAAAACATGATAGTGATCAGTTCTGGTTTGATTTAAGTGTTTGGGAAGAAAGTATATTGGGATATAACAAAAAAAAAAAAGGAAAAATGTTTGTCTTGGAATAGACAGTGATCTTCTAACTGTGCCACTAATGGCTGTATTGTTAATCTCTGCATGCTACAGTCTGTGTAAATGGTGTTTACAACAAACACATGGAGCTTATGGTGTCCTCTGCAGGAATTAAAGGGGATACTGTTCCTACGTGACATTGAAAATTTCAGCCTTATGTTAGTAATTTAAATTGTAATTAACATCAAAAATGAATTGGGTAAAATCTTTCATAAGATGATGCTGAAAATGTAAAGGGTTGTCTTAAAATAATTCACCTTGGACTTAAGCTACTGTAATTTTAACATACCGCATAAAAACCTCTCGAGTTCTGGAATGCTTTTACCCAAATTTCTCTGAAGTTGAAGTTATCCTGAGTGTGCAGACTGCACAGGTTTCACGTGGATGGGGCACAGCCCAATTTTTAACCTATGTTAAACCTAAGTTAAATTTTCAATCTGGATTGGTACTAAAAGGAGCCATGTAACATGCAAGAATGTTAAGAAGCCTACACCAAGGGAACAGAGCAGAGGTGGTAAAGCATCCATATCTGCACTGAGCTCCATGTGCCCTGTGCCCTTCAAGAATGCATTCCTTAAAAGAAGAGTTTAAAGCATCTTTTTTTTTTTTATATAGAAATGCCTCATGCAGTTTACTACAAGGGTGAGACACTAATTAGGATCTGCAGTTTCCAAACAATCTCTTCCATGAAATATTTTCTCTTTCTCTATAGTCCAAGCTTGCAAACAAAGAGGGTTTTCTGGCTTCTCACCAATAAAAGGCTAATTATAGGCAGCTTGATAATGTCTGGCAATAATCTGATCGGCTGACTCCTAGTTCCTGGACAACCTTAATGGGATGAAAAGGGAATATCGGAATGACGATGTAACTTTCCAGCCAGTGGCTCTCATTTATTCCCCTCCAGGTACCAAAAAGGCCTAAATTATGCCCGTATGTTTCTGCTTGCAGGGAAATGTGTAGAAAATTAAAATCCAAACTGTATGACAGGTTGTCTCTCTCTGTAGGGAGGGATTAATGCTAAATGAGGTGTGGATCCACAAATGTTTGGAGAGCCCAAAGACAGCCACCTCTTCCAGGCTGCCTTCCCCTTCTTCCTGCCATGCCTTCCTTCCAGTACATACAGCATTGCTCTCTCTCAGTTCTCTGCTACTCGTGCATCCTGCATACTTCTTCCAGAAGAAAGACCCTGACTTCACAGTTCTAATTAGCTTTTTTAGGAGACAGAGACAGTAGTAGTGACTGAAGTATGCTGATGCTTCCACCATCATGGATGTTGAGGCATCTAGCTGTTCTCAGAGGAGCTGCTGAGCCTCTGTGTCAGGCTCTGGATGGCTGGCAGCCCACCCTAGGACTCGGCCTGTTGCTGTCTCTTGAAGAGCACAGGGCTGATAACAAGGAGATAAGTAATGGCTAATGTGAGCTGTCAGACCAAATCAGTTTAACTTCAGTCTCAATATCTTCAATCTTGAAGACAGAGGAGAAACAGTGGATGTTACATATCTTGGCTTATACACTAATCAAATGACAAATTCTAGGGACGTTTTCTTAAACAATTTGAAGGGGAACAGTCTAAATGAATAGATTTAACTCTGTTAACAGAAAGAAAGACAACATTAAGTAGGGTTCTGCAGTGATCTGTCCTAGGCCTCATGGTATTTGGTATTGTTAATAAAGACCTAAATGGAAGACTGCCCCATCAATTTGCAGATAACACCAAAATATGAGGTGCTGGCATATGTTGAAAGACAGGGGTAGAATTCCAGGTGCCTTGAAAAAAACAGGATGCAATTTGACAGGGGCAAGTGAAAGGGAAGGGCAATTAGGGAGGAAAAAACACCCCACCGTGTAAGTACAGCAGGGGAGCATTTGGTTGCAGAGCAATTTTGATGAAAAAGATCTGGGCTGGTGAAGTGGATCACCAGCTAAACTCAACAAGGTGATACTGTTAATGAAGAAAAATGCCCACTGGCATGTATGAAAAGAAGCAGTTTGCAAGACATGTGTACTGTCTCTCATTTTGGATGCCAATCTTGAAAGAAAATTTGGATATAATCCACAGGAGGACCCTGACAATAACAAGTGGTCCAGAAAAGAATGTAAGCCCTCACAAAGACCATGAGAGAAGACAGGCTACCAGTGTTCGTATATGTACAAAGGGAAAAAACCACCCCAGCTGTAATGCAAAGAAGGGTATAGTCAGGATATAATCTGCTCATTTTGTACTCCAGAAGTAAGAAGAGGGCTTACATTTCAGCTAGGAAGAACTTTGTAGCAGAGTCAAGCATTGAAAGACACTGCTTGGGGAAGCAGTGAAGGATCCTAGTGTCTTACCCTTGTACCATGCATGGGTATGGATAGAAGACTCTTGAATTGCAGTCCTGCTACTGATTGTCCTGTTAACAGAGTAGGAATGGTCCTCAGTTCTCCTTGATGGCTGCCATTTAGTGCTAATTCCTATCTGAAGGTCCTGTTGGAGGATGCCAGAGCAACATCCTGGCCAGACACATGAGTATGTAAGCAATTAACTAAGAGCAAGCATGAATGATTTCTGCCTTTACTATCTATGTTCCCATATTTCAGAATTCTCTAATTTTCAAGAGCATAATTCTTTAGAAGTGTTCGTTATTGCTAAATGATTCTTAAGCTACTTTAAGGCAAGTTTGTGGATATTTATGCTTTTTTGTCACAAATCCACTGAAATAATACTGCAGTTTTCTTTCAAAGGCCCAAAGCTTTGAAAAGCAAGGAATTTCCGCAAACTTTCATCTGTTCCTCATAGTTTGTTTTGAAAGAGTATTTTGACTTACCAGTTCCTGTAGTTACTGGTCCTTCAAATCAAAACCAGAGGCTTACTGAAAATTCTTAGCTTTGGTAATATTAAAGAAGTAATTAAAAACTAGGTGCCAAGCAAACAAGAATTGTTTTCTGAAGCTGAAGTCTGCCCCCAGCTGTGTACCAGCAAGTCTTTATTCTACCAAAATAAAGAGTTTGAGGTGGAGATGATATTTATGTTTCATCTTCTAATCTCCACACCTTTGATTTTCCCAGGCAGGAGAGGTAGGAGCAAAATCCTAGCAAAGCACTGGTAGAGCAAGAGCTTCAGTCAGCTTTTAACTACTAGAACATTTGATTCTATAATATCCATAAATACCAGCTCTTCCAGCAGCCACGTTAGAGAATATGGAAGTCCATTCTGTTTGTTCTTGCCAAGGCTGTTATATTTGATCTGCCAGGTTAAATTCCCATGCGGTTTCCTCCTCTCTGACTTTATATTTATCTAGTAATCTTTGACCTGTCTTTATCTTTTAAAATCAGTACTTACCTAGTACAGTCTAGTCCAGTCAATACGACTTTAGATATGTTTGGCCTTCAGATCTACTGTTCCAGTTGCTATTTATTCCACCACCCCTTCCTTGCTGTTTGCTTTTGTTGACCTTGTGTTGCTTTATTCTCTCACTGTGGCACCTTCTCCACGTTGAACCCTTTTTTCCTCTGACCTCCTGTTGCTGTTGTCACCCGCTGGAGGAATCCAGTCTCTTGAGTTGTTGTCAGAAGGGAAAAGTACATAGAATTTTATCAGAGATCAGCAACATCAGATGGTGACAACCATCTGGTTGGTAAATGCTGGGAGTTCGACAGCAGCCCAACTCTAACAAGTGCTATCAAATATTTTATTATTCTTACTAGAGTATACCACACAGTGGAATGAAGGCCTTAATGGAACGATGGTGTTTTTTTCAACTCATCTGAGACACAGGAGGGGATTCCTGTAAGTAGGGAGAGGCTTTGGAGGAAGTGATGGATTTCAAGCTGCCTTCTTTACTGAAGGGTAAAGCATCCTTTACTCACATAACTGACAGCAGTACTGTGAAATGCAGCTGGAACAGCTTGAGGGCTCTCAAAGAAAGTCACTGACAGTTGTGCACACCATGATTGCCTCAAACCAGGCTTACTGCAGTGTGTTCAAATTGGGATGAAAGCTAGTGCTTTACCCTGTACCACAAACAGAGTAGGATGACGTGGCTGTGTAACATCTGTGTGCTGTGCCCTGTGGTGGCTCGCAGTTCACCTCCCAGGACATGTGAAAGAGCTGACAATTGCAGAGTCCACTAAGGGGTGGAGAGCATGGTGTCTCTGGGGCCACCTCCTTGTGTTTTCATGCCATGTGTAATTGATAGAGACTGAAATGCTTTTGTTTTTTCCTTGAACTCTTCCTACCTGAAAAGACTCATCTGGCAAGATGGGAGAGGTCAAATGCGGAGGAACATTTCCATCATTAAAATAATAACCCGTGCATGTGTTTTATCCAGGTCCAGTGTAGCCGAAAGCCTTTCTGTTTTAATGATGTTTTGAAACAGAGAGAAATCTTTATGGCTTCTGTGGGAGGGATGGAGAGGAGAACAACTACCAGAATCAAAGAGGCAAAGTGTGCCCGAGTCAACTGTTTTCCAACTAATTGCAGAGAGGCAGGTATAAAACAAAGCTCTTGAAACCTTATTTACCTTAAAATGCACTAAAACTTAGAGTGGTTTCTCAGCAACAGAGCCAACTAACCCTGGCTGTGGCAAGCTGTGTCACCTGGCTGTACTTTGATAGATGATGTAAAGTAAGCTTAAGTGTTACCCTTTTCTGTAGTTTGGCCTCTAGTGTACTTGCCTCTTCCCTGCTCTCCATTTATACCATATAAACTTAGTAACGTTGAGACATCTGTCCCTCCATCAAATCTAGCTGGCCAACAGGTTTGAAAGTTGAGAGGACTGACAGCCAGACCATAGAAAACATAATTAATTATGACTCATTTCCTTTGGAAATCAAGCTGAAAATGAATAAGCTAAAGACCAGAGGATATTATTTGCTTAAGAAAGTTGGTGTTTGAACTATGTAAGAGCATATAAACCAGCCCTCTAATAAGGTGTCTTCTCTTTAATATAAACTGTGGAAAAGCGCTTCAGGTGAAGATCTCAGATCATTCTCAAACCCTTCATAAACCACATTTGTGCAATGCATTGCTGGCAGTGGAGGAACAAGGCAGGAGAGCATGTCTGATTTGGAGCATGTGGAGGATAACTTCCACTCCAAGTAGGGAGCTTGTTTTCAGGCACCAGGAACACCCAAATCATTGTACTGAATCAGGCCAGTAATACACTTCTCTGTCTTGACTGTGCCTTTTCAGTTAAGCTAGGGAAGATGAAGATACAGTATAGGAATTATGTGGTAGCTAAAGAAGCTGAAATGGGTTCCACTGATGAGCATATTGGTCTGTAAAAAGAGATCACTAGTAAAATATGTCAGGAAATAATTTTAGAATAAAGCAGCTTGTTTAGTGTTTTTGTTAATGCCCTGGTGTAAACGTGCCGTACTGACAGTATGAGGCTGGAAGGTGCTGTTAAAAGGGATGAGGATGACTGTCACATAAAAAGAACTACGTGACCTGGTGGACCGCAGTAAATTTGTTTGGGATGAAAGTCAATAATACCAGATTTAAGATCATCCTCTTTGGGACTAATAGGAATTTCCGGTAGAATTTGTGAGCTCATGAGCTGGAAACAACCAAAGAGGAAAAGGATGTGAATGTGCTAGCTGATCACAGGATAACTGAGTCATTTATGTGACATGGCTGTGGACAGGGAAATGAAAATCTCAGTGAAGTTTATTCATAAATCCAAACCAGTTAGCAGTGGTTCTCAAGCATGAAAATGTAATATTTGCTTCACAGTTTTTATCCTATCTAATACAGCACTGAATGTTCTGATTAGTTATGTGTCTAAGCCTTCTTTTCTAACCTTATTAGGTTCTTTAACTCCATGATACCTTCTGGCACTGTACTCCAAGCTAATCAGCCCTGGGTTTGAAATATTATTTTGTATTAATCTATTAATTTAATTTACCCCCCCATCCCATGAGCAAAGCTCCTGAGCTGCTGCAGTTTGAACTGCATCACAGTAACTAGAGAATGTATAAAGGAAAATGAATACATTTTCTTTGTACTTCCATATAGGTGAGGATCTTATGCTGCTCTGGTTTCCTTGCAACTTGAATGCACTACTGTGTCTTAAGCAATTAATCGCTGCAAAGCATTTAAGAGGATAGTAATCTAGGATTTGAATTACACTAGTATTTAAAAAATACATGATGACTGAAGGAGTTGAAGCTTAACTTTGCAGCACGCTGTCTGATGAAAGAATCACTGGTACAGCCATGGGGCAGAGATTCTGATTTGATTCTCTTTGAAGGACTAGGCAAGAAAAAAGGTGTCTTTGCAGAGCAGTGGCTAGGGCTGACTTATGATGGTTTTCTGGTGCATCATAACAGTATAATTCCTTCATCATTCTTGCTTCTGCAAGATGAGCTGCATGGGGAGATGACCTCCCTGGGCAGCTCCTGTTCGGGAGAGGCGACAGCCATTTCATGGAGCCCATTTATTCTCTGGAAGAGTGGGTGAAACATAAACCTTTCTGCCCTCTTCCTCTCTGGGAGCAGCAGTGGTGCAGAGGAATGTGAATGCTCACAGCTTCTTTCCTGCATTTAGTTGAAAGAGCATTCTTTGTATCCTAAGATATCAGGGTGAATTTATGGATTAGATGGTGACTGTAGGGGTAGGACAGCACACCGGAGGTAGATGTTTGTTAGTCACATCAGCCCAGGAATAGCCAAAGGAAGCACTAAAGGTCTGACATAATTTTTGAAGTCCCAGACACTTCCTCTGCTTTTAATTTGCTTCCAGGAGTAAATTTCCTCTCCCACACACTACTTGGGGGAATATGCAGGACAAAGATACCCCACTGCTTGGTTTGTATTCTCCCCTCCATCTGCTTCAGGTAGCTCTTGACTTGAGGCAGCAGAGCTGTTTACTGCTAACTCTTTCAAGTTGGAAAAGGCCTAAGACAAGCAGCATCCAACTTGGCTGATCTGAAATCAGTCCTTGCATGTTAGGCTAAGCTTTACAGACACATCGGATGGGTAGCAAATTTCCACCACTGCCTGATCAGGCTCTACCAAGAGGGCCCTGAAATTTCTTGCTTCATGGAATAAGGTGACTTATAGAAAGGCAGATACCTCACCTGAGTTTTCTCAGGTAGGAAGGGAGCTGTTCAGATGTCCCTGATGTGGCCAGGTCAGAGTAACACCAGAGGCGGGAAAACTGACAGTTGTAATCAGTGCATCGCAGGAGCTTTGGAATAAAAATTTGAGGAACACTAGTTTGGTGGCTCTTTGCTGGCTGACCCAGCTGCTCCTTTCCAGCAGCTCCCAGGCAACGAGATCGACAGCTAGATTAGCAGAGTTTTGCTGCCTGCCACTCCAATATGAAAGGAGTTGCTGCTGCCACCGATGCAGAACAATCTACATGACAGCCCCCTAAACCGGAACCAAGTAAACGCAATGGGCAGTGCTCCTACTAAGGAAAGAAGGGAATACTGAGCAGTGGCCAGAGAAGTATTTGATGTAGTAGGGCTGGGATTTGACTTGTCATATGTGGCTGTATTGGAGAAGGAAAAAATGCTGTAGCCTTGCATCCAGCGGTCGATGTCCTGCATCCTGAAAGGCTTACGCAGCAACCTAAGGATGGTTGTTCTCTCCACCCAGGGACAGAGTTAACAGTTCCTGTCTTGTTGATGGTACATATGAGTGAACAGGACTGAGATAAAGTCAGGCATGATAAAGTCAGGAGCCTGGGACACAGGACTTGTCAGGAAATTCTAGGTTCTTTGGCAAACAGATCCACAACTACTAGAGTTGCAAACAGCACAAGACTGCTTTTTACCCTGACTCCTGTTGGGAGGCTGTTGCAGAACCATTCTGGGGTGGTGATTCACACAGCTTAGAGCTTTAAAGATGAGGGCATACTGCTGTGACAGGCAAAGTTGGTATGATGGCTACACAGGGCAAGTGTGTGTTAAAATTTATGACCCTGATCAGAAGAGTTGGTAATCTGGGAAGGTGAATGACAAAGGGTGTGAAGATATGGCATATAGTCACAAGCTTGCATCATACACACTGTTGTGGAGAGATGCTCCTTGTTATACATAAATAGGTAACGAGCACCAAATGACTGGCTTCCTATAGGTGTCACGGCAGAGATGGGCCTTAAGGAGAGCTGGGAAGGGAGGGAAGGTCCAGCCTGAACTAATGTACTGCAGGTAAAATCAGCTCGAAGGAATCAGGCACCCCAAGGTGCTGTGGGGCACAGTATGAAAATAAAAGGGGATGAGAGGACCTCATCAGCAGAACAGAGATGGGGGAAGCCTGGAAAGGGACACAGCTTTGTCTGGGAGGTCAAAAAGCCTGTCGTGGTTGCACTGCAACTGAGAGTAAGTAGAGGAATTCAAAGCAGGAAAGGCATGGACTGTGTAAGCAGCCCCGTGTCCTGAGCTGAGAAACATGATGGGAGAACTGGGTACACAGGACAAAGCCAAGGAGAAGCAGATGGTGCTATCCAGCCTATGAGCCTCAGGAGGATGGCGTGTCAAGAATTTTGGAGACTGGGGAGAATGGAGTGGATTTTGAAGTAAAGATCATGACATTAGCTATTGCCTATGGATAGTAACAGATGAGCTTTGGCACATCAAGCTATGACAGCTAAAGATCATTGCTCCCAGCTGTCACTTCTGCCATGGGTTATCACAGACAGAAAGCGTGACTGTGCCTAATTTATTTCCATGAATTATCTTAGTATTGTTTCTAGCAGTGTCCTAATCTCCAAATAGCTATATTGAGACAGTCTGCCCCAGCCCCACCTTCAATGGCTGCCAATGCCTAGGCAAGCCTATAAGAACAGGGTAAGCTACAGTGTCTTACCACCATCTCCTAGCCTCATGCAAGTCAAGTGAGTGTGCCCCAGCAGAAGCTACTTTCAGCAATTCCAGCAAATCTTCCAGAAACTGCAGTGACTCTACAACCTTTCTTAAAGAGAATATAATAGTAATGCTCCATGCCACCACAAGATTTACCTGCATTCATCGATCAATGTCCTAAGCTTGCTGTTTCCTATCCAAGATGCAGTGCAGGAACAAATAAAGATTTCTGAGCAGCCATTAGTAACAACTTGCTAGTTAATGATATTTAATATTGACTCTTTTTCAAAGCATTTTTAACCCTCAGTATTAGTCAATGGTATGGTTGCCTGAGTAAGCTCAAAACAAGATTAATAAACAGTTGTCTTCCTTCTATATCAGTTTCTCATTCATGAAGTGAGAGAACAAAGAAGAAAATAAATAGCCAGTAAATTTTCTCAAATTCTTTCATACTTTCTCCCTTTCTTCATTTTGTTTCCTCAATTTCATAGTCCTTTATATGTTATTTTCTGTGAGATGGCACAACATCGAGAAGAAACTGGGACCTGGCAACATTTAGACTTCTCCTTTTATTTGTACTGTTAACTTCTACTATTCGTTTCCTCACAGCAACCTGCTTTATCAGGTGTGTATTAGATCTCATCCTAAAATCCTAATGTGAACATTTGTGATGACCCTCCATTCTTGAAGCATCAGTTACATTGTTCAGAGGACACCAGTGAGGAACTGGGGATATGCTACTGAAATGATAAGCACTTCTAGGAGAAAGGCTAGAAACAGTTCTGGAGTTGGGTTAGAAAATTCTGGGTCTTAGCCTAAGTGAACAGGAGGAAGAAAGGGATGTTCCACCTGTTGAACCATGCAGAGGTGGCCCAGCTCCCAGAAAAGGAGGTAACCATGGAGCTCATTGGGTCTATTTAGCAGCTTTGATTTTGACACTAGATTTTATTGAACCAGCTGAACAATCTTCAGCACAGCACTGATGGAAACCTGTGTAGGTGTAAGAGGCTGTGACTCATTGCAGGACTTTTGCTGGAGGAAACTCCAGGACAGCATTTCAGAAAAGGATAGAGTAAAGCTGGCAGGACATGCTACAACAAAACTCTAAGAAAATATATCAGTGTTCTCAAGGTGGAGAAGAATCAGTACTCTTTAGGTAAACAAATTAACCACCACTCTGTTCTTGAGGAAGCTTTTTGATTTTTTGACATCTCCTGCTCCATCTCCCATGGTGAGCTGTAGCTAGACTTGGACGGATCTGAGCTCACCAAGACTGCAGCTCCTCGGGGCTGTCTGGCAAGGGGCTCTATACCTTCTCAATAACCTCTCTTTCAGGCAAATGGTAACAAGGTCATCTGGAAAGGCTTCCCCTCATGCAAAGGGAAATAAACATGTGGTAGAAGTCTTTAAATAAAAAACAAACTCCACCGGAGCCTGAAGTTTCAAAAAGGCTTGGGAAGAATAGTGGCATATATAGAGGAAAATGCATCTCCTGCCTCAGGGCGAGATGCTGTCAGACACGTATGACTTAAACCAAGTTTGGAGGCAGCTTGCCATCCTTTCTCTTCTTCCCTCCTGCCTCCCCCAGCATCTGGATGTATTTCCATCCCATCCTCTCAATGTACAAGAAACTCCTGCCTGAACAGTTAGACTTTTATCGCAGAAAATTAAAAGGAAATGGGTAAATACAGATTCTCTCTAAAGAGTAAGTCATGACAATGGCTTCAAATCCCACTTCTTTCTTAAATACATGTCAGGGTTTGGGCCTATCACTGAAAAAAGCCCACACTGTTGGTTTCTCATGTCCAGTTTCTCACATCATAGTCACCTGTGTTTATTCTGTGTTGCAATTTCAACTACTTGTCAAACAAGATACTCCCATGTGCTCTGGCTGGGTAGACACACCTAAACCAAGAGTGTTGGGAAAATCCCACCTCAGCGCAAGTGCAGACCGCATCCTGCTCGGTTTGCTTTTGTCTCTCTCTCCCATTGCACGGTATCCTTACAGAGGGTGGTTTTTGTTGATGCAGCACATAAAAAAAAAAGCTTCACATCAAGCAACAATCCAAGACTGCTTTAACACCCACAGTACCATGTGTCCTGGTAGAGTCTGTACTTGTTAACGACTATATACTGGGATGGGATTTTAGCAGAGGCTCCTTGTGAGGAGTCCTAGTGGGTGGTCAGTGGAGACAAGTTTTACCAGTTTTTCTCACGTTCAGTTATATTTTTACTTGGATTAAGTATTATAAGTATTTTTATTTGGATTTCTCAGTGGGGCTACTCACTGATGTCTGTGCAACTGGTGATGGTTGGGAGTAGCACCCACAGCCCGGTCTGGAGCCTGAGGGTCCTAGGAGGTTTCTACGCTGCTGGAAGTCCCATGTTTTGTGGGACTGTCACTATGACCTTCACATAGTCATGAATGGTAGTAGTGCACATTTCTGCCAGTGTAGGTGGCCAAACCTCAACATCCAGGCTGAGATGTACCTTGGATGGCTACATTTTGTAATACTCTGTGCAGGTATGTGTGTCCTCCTGATGAGACTCCTATACTAAACTAAACATACTTGAACAAGTATATAAATGCATTATACTTTATTTACATTCACGTAATTAACAAAGGCTTCTTGTACCCCTAAGAGGTTGTAAATGTAGATACATAAACTTGAGGTTTAAGAATGAGGAGATTTGGCAAAGATAGTACAATTGGTTAACGCAGAGAGGGAGGATTAGAAATCCAGATCCCATAGTGCCGTTCCTCATCCCCAGTTCTCTCTCTGGTTCTGTTTTTCCTGCCAGGATTAGCTCTAGCATTTCTGTGTGCTTGGGGAAACCAGCAAAGGTTTGCTTATCGCACTGCAACATTCCCTTACCAGAACAGCTTAAAACTATGCTTACCCTTAGCATTTTGCTGCTTTGGAGCAACTAGGGCTTGTTTCTCTCTGCAGAGCAGACACAGCCCTTTTGATCCTGTAAACTTTTAGGTAGTAATGCTGGGATACACTGATTATTGCGTTTAATGAGAGTAATGGCTGTGTTTGTAGTAGGTAAATGGTCCTTACCTGTGTGCAGTACATAAAACATTTAAGCAGCTTCTAGGTCAAAGATGCTACAGGAGTGGAAGGGAGACAGAGACCTGAGGGATATTTGGCCATTTTGGTTTTCCACAGGCATTTTTCATGTGTTCATCTGTTTTTTAAAAAAACACAAACCACTGACTTGGGGGGAACTCAGTTGAGTGCATCATCAGGATGAGATTGTGGTCCCTGTTCTTTATTTTTCAATAGGGCTGAGAGAGGCAAAAGGAGGTCAAGTGACTTCCTCAAGGTCAGAGACCGTCAGTGAGTCATAAAGGAAGGACTGTTTGCCTTACAGCCCTGCATTCATTCAGCGAGGCTCTCTGCTGTTGGTAGGCTTTTTCTTTGCCTACCCCAGCAATTTCTGGGAGCCTTGACCATGCTGCAGCTCTTGTATCTGGTGACATTTATCAAAGAGACTTGTGGTAAAAGGAAGGGGGGTATTGGCAGGTCCATGTAAGAACTGATTTTGGCAGATGTGAGGGGGAGCCCCTTTAAAGCAAAACTTTTGGAGCTAAAACTGAAGCCCAGCTAGTAGCACAGTGAAAGAAATGCCAGCAGCACTGCTAATAGCAAGTAGTGAAAATCCTAGGCCGATTTAAAATACAGAAAACACCCACAAGAATTTAAAACCGAACAGATTTTGGACCTTTTGAAAGAGGCTAAACAGTTTAGGTTGTGGAAGTGCCACACAGCTCCACAACAGCGAACTTTAGAAAACACACTGAATATTGTGGGGCTCTGATCAAACACAAGAGTTGGTCATCACACCTTGCAGTAGTATGAGAATTGCCTGTTGAAGGTGCTCTACAGAACAAGCAGAGCTAAACAAGCATCTGTGTGCAGGTTTGTGCCTAAATTTACATTCTGCAAGGCAATACAGGCACTGACAACAGTTTAGTGTTTGCCCACATATTCTTACTCATGTAATCAGTCAGATTAAAAAAAAAACCCAACCAACCCCAGCCTTCACCCATGAGATTGCCCCAAATCCCCTCTGGGTGTATATTTCTCACCTGCTTATTTGGCTACGTGCATATTTATCTATGGTTGATGCTCTCTTCTGACTGGTATGCTGCATCTAAACAAGTAATTGTGTGTGCCTGCATCTATATTTGTGATGCAAAACATCTCTGACAGGTGGATGTCTGGTGGCCACATGAAAAATGACAGTGCAAAAGCAAGGTGGGCTTCTTAAATGCTAAGCTTAGAGAGTAAGTGGAGGTGCTAAAAGAACTTGGTAATAAGGACACTCAGATGACAGCTGCTAATGCTACCGGGTATACATCAGAGCTAAGTAAAAAAACTGCCTTCTCTAGAATTAAGATATACTGCTGTTATGCTTCCTGCACTATGCAGATTTATTTATCTTAAAAACAGCTCTAGGCACCCATTCAGTGCTCGGAAGCAAAACTCCCTGCATCTCCTCCCCTCCCTGTGTCGAATAACACTGACTTCAACTCCAACAGCCTGTGCTGGTGCCTCTGCTAGAGCCAACTAAGTAAAGAAACTGATGGCTTCTGCTGCACCACACTAAGAGAATAAAGTCTCACTGCTGCACCTCTTGAAGTTGCTATTAGAAAGGTATACTAATTATTATGACAGTTCTGGGGAAAGTCCCTCCCCCGTTTTCCCTTCAGACACGAATTCACGGATCCTCCTGCTAGAATGGGAGCTCTGGGACTGGGCTAGGAGTAGTAACACCGCAATTCCAGTTTAACTGCAAACTCCCTTCTCCAACACGCAGGGCATTTCTTTAAAATTGCCTGCAGACAGCCCAGCAGAGACATGTATTTCTGAGACAAATGCTGCTCTGTGCGTGCCATCTACCGAAAACATGTGACAACCGGCTGTGCAAAATGACACCTTGACCTGCTGTGAGGTTATCCCAGGAAAAGCACTGCTTGCAACTCCAGGGTTAATTATACTCATCTCCTCCTGTGTTCACACTGGTTAAATTTAGGAAAAAATCTGTTCAAATCTAGGTTAAAGATGGAGCACATTTCTCACACTGATTGCTCCTGCTGACAAGATCAAGTACAACCAACAGTGAAAAAAATCCCCTGCAAAACCCCCAAAAAAGTAAATAAATGAAGTGGACAATGACCATTAGGCAGGACGCCTCTGTCAGCAGGAGCGGACGCATTTCTAGCAAGTGGAACTTGTGCACTCAGCAGAAAGTGCCACAGAAGCAAATCCCATCCCTCCCTCCCACTTCATTTACCTTCTACCTACCACGTCCAATTTGTATCTAGCAAAGCTATTTCCTGTGAGTACTTTTTCAAGCCCAGGGACTCACCAAGCTATATTGTTTGGAGTATTATGGGCTCTTTGTATAACCCTGCCAATCTCAATGATCCTCGTCAAATACAATGGATTTTAATAAACCTGTGAACAGAAATTTGGAAAGAGGCAAAATTACAGCTGTGCAATTACGGTATCACTTTGGAATCTAACCTGCCTCTCCCTCTATGCGATTTCAACAGGCTTTTGAAGGAAGAGTATTTGAAAACATGATTAAAGGGGGCTAAATTGTGACCCCCCTTATGTCCCAAAAGGCATATCGAGTATAACAGATTGGCATGGGCTTGAGGCAACAGAAGATTCTGGCTTGGTGTTTCAAACCATTTGTTTTATTCTGCACCTCTTTTAGCACTAGACAACAGGAAACAAAGCTAACCAACTCTGGAAAGCCAAAAGCCAAGCGATGGTGACAGCTGATACACTAAGGTCCTGATTTTCTCTGTTTTTCTCCCGAGAACATACAGGGTAGCATGTGACTCTATATCCTTCTGGAAAACAGCAGAGCTTTATTAATCTTGTCATTTTGTGCACCTTGTTCATGTTACGAACACTCACTTCCCTCTATGTACCTAGGCAATAGTTTTGGTTTAGAGATGCTTTCAGGCTTGGAAAGAAAAAAATGCACTGCTAGGGACAAAAAAAATAACCTCTCATCCCGCAGTTCTCGCTTGGGTAAAGCTCCTTGAAGTCAACAGGAGTTCTGCCTCTGTAAGGACTTCAGAATCATCTACAAAGTAGTTAAACCCCCCACCCCTCCGTATTCCTGCAGCCCTTCCAAACGGATGGCAGGGAGCAAAGGGAGTGATGATCAAACATCGACTGGCCACAGCGGTGACGGGCAGCCAGCGAGAAGCCAGTACTGTATTTGCTTTCAACTCTCATTGCTAAGAGGCCAAAAAAACTCCTTTTATACCTGGCACTATTCGGAGCTATTGCAGCAGCCCCCAAGCCTTCCTTCCGTCAAATGTGGTAGAAGGAGTCTCTCCCTGTAATGCCGCTAATTACAAGGCACCAGAAACGGGAGCTGCGGTGAAGGGACTGAAGGGCACCTCGGGCTGAGGGAAAAACGCAGCCTCGCCCGGCTCGCCGGCCGCGATTCCCCCGGCTCTGAGCATCCCCCGTCCGCCCCGCTGCCTCGGCACCCGTCTCCCGGGGGAAGAGGACACCGGGATTAACCGGCGGCGGCCGGGGAAAGGGCCGGGAGCCGCAGCGGCCGGGCCCTGCGCCCCCTCCCCAGCCTTACCCCCGGCAGGCGGGCACTGAGCCGCGCACCGGCAGTCGCGGGCAGAGGCGTTAAAACATGGATGACAGCGGAAGGAAAGGGGATGAAACGGGCGAGAGCAGCGCGGTTCTGCGGAGGGGAAGGGAGGCGTGCGCGGCCAAGGTGGTGGTGGTGGTTGGTGGTGGGGACCCCCGCCGCCCCGCCGCCCCGCTGACCTGCCAGGCTGTTGTAGCAGTCAACCTCGATGGCCTCCACCGCCTGCCGCTGCTCCTCGCTGAGCCCGGCGGCGGCGGCGGCGGGAGGGCGCTGCCCGGCCGGCTCCTGGCTCAGCAGCAGCAGCAGCGCCTTCAGCTCCAGCAAGGCGCGGTGGTACTTGCCGATGGCCTCCCGGAATTTCTTGTCCTTGTAGCACTGCGCCCCTTCGCTCTTGAAATCCAGCGCCCGCCCGATGAGCTCGCCCGGCTCCGCGCTGCCCGCCGCCGCCGCCCGCGGCTGGGCTCCCCCCGCCGGGCC